>OY992515.1:25397963-25969963 GCA_963921215.1 Scoparia ambigualis | reverse complement strand
ATAGCGGTTTAGGTATAAAAGCCTAACAAAGACACAAACTCTCTTTTGCATTTATAAGAGCTCAGCTATTGTACACAAGACACAATAGAAATTCAATTGTTAGCAACCTCGGGTTGTTGTATATTCACCACAAAGTTAGTTTGCCACGTTTTTGTAACTCCATACATTAAAAGTAAATTTGCCCCAGGTCTTCATAGTAATAATTTTTGCATAAAGTACCGGTAGCAAGGAAAGTTCGGTTTGAGCGCTCGAAATGAAAGGTAGTTATTTTATTCTAAAAGTGTTGATGTTTTTACTACACTTATTGTTTGATTTTTCTGCTGTCTGTGTCGAAAATAAGAGTGTGGCGAATTTACACATACTTTTTTCTGTGGCAAACTAACTTTGTGGCGAATGTACAACAACCCGCAACCTCTAGGAGTTTTTGTGTCAGACAAGGGGTTCATAGTATATTATTAATAATATAATATTAGTTTGATATGAAAATTATTTACTCTATTTCAGGTTATAAAACCGAAGATCAAGCACGATTGGTATCAGACAGAAACGCAAGTGGTCGTAACGGTGTTACTGAAGAATGCAAACAAAGATAAAGTTAAAGTTCATTACAGTGACCGTAGTGTGAGTATTATACAGTCTACTATACCATGGTCAAGTGGTTAGCACGCCGGTTCTTGCGTCGCGCCATCTTTGAGGTCCCAGCTTTAATTCCTGATCGGGTTTAGAAAAAGATGGAATGGAAATGGATGGAAAATGGTTTTTCGGCACTTGTGTTTTTTTTTAAAGACTGCACATACATCCAGCTGCATAGAGCGGCGATAGGCTCCCTACCTGTCACGCTGAGCACATGTGCAGATGCTATTTGGTGAAAAGTGGACTATGGCAGAGGACTGCTTTTGCGGTCCTCATTACCTAGTCTCTTACTAACCCTTCAGGGATAATAGTTGTGATTATATGTATAGTTTTTTTAAACTGCTTGTTAAGGTATATTTATCCGATATCTAGTTAACTTGTATATACAAGTTTCACAAGAAGTTTAAATTGGGCTTGATAATTGGACTGAGATAGTGTTAGGATCTTCAATCACATATAGAAACTAGATACACAATCCCATACTAAATCGTAGCAGAAATTGTCATAGACATTTGATGTAGTAGACGCGTCAGATCAACCTACCCAAAACTGACAAATTTCTACAATCAATTTTGAACTTTATTGGTTTAAGGATTAATATTCATTGGAGAAAGTTGACAGTTTAGGGTAGGTTGATCTGACGCCGTGTGTACATGTATTTTGGCAGAATAGCAATTTTCGAAAGAGCACTTCATGATAGTAGAATAAAAGAAGTATGGTATCTTCATACATACGCACCAAGCGCGGCTTGTATGTGAGCGCGGCAGAGCCATTTGAGTTTATTGATGCTAATGATACCAGTCGCAAGCGTCCGTACGTAGTGCCGCACGCGCCTGCGTGTTTCGTCGCTGCGACCGCTGCTGCCGCTCGTAAACGACAGCGCTACAGATCGCTCGCTCGGGGGCCAAGTCACCACTTGTTTTATTCTCCTATGACTTCATCATATTGACACATAGCTCACATAATCTTCCTAGGTACCCTTTTTGTGCGAACGTATTTGGTAGTGTTAGTTTAGAAGGTTAGAATAGTCTTATTTTACCAAATATTTGTAACCTTTTAGAATTATTTTAGAAAGGAACAACTATTGATTTGATTGCTGGATCATTTTGATAGATGGTTGTGTTCAAGACCGGTGGTAGAACCACAACTGTTTAAAAATTGTACTAGCAGTGACTTTATTACCTTTAATTTCTTTTACTCTACCTTCTTATCTTAATGGGGCCTCAGTACCATGCGACCCATTGGAATCTTTTGTGCAAAACATTTACTTTACCTTTCTTCCCACAGCTCTCTATAACCAGCGCTATGCCAGAAACCGATTCAGAATACAGCCTAGAACTGGAATTAGCTCACGAAATAGTACCATCATTTTGCACATATAATGTTACTCCGTCCAAAGTAGAAGTCAAATTAAGAAAGAAGGAAGGTCTGAGATGGAACCAGTTGGAGGGTGAAGGCAAAGAGGAGGTGATAAAGGCAATACCTCAGGGTGAGTAAATATTGGCAATCAACAATCGCAAAAGTAAGCTACTTCAAGCTTGGTTGGTGCTTGGATTGGGTGATCAAACAGGTTTGTCTTGTTTCTGTGAAGTAAAGTAAAGAACAGCCTGTATACTGTCCGACTGCAAGGCAAAGGCTTCCGTAATTTAAATCAAATCATCGTTGCAGTGGATAAGTATTGGGTTAATCACCATGCTTGCCGAATGCGGGTTCTTGATTTTTAGAAATCCTGGCTATGCATTGAAAAATCCTGATAAGGCGGAGTAAAAGATATGGTTGCAGTTATAATGGCTGTTTATTAAGTAAGGCTTACATTTATATATTGGGTGGAGATGCATGTGTGTAACAACAGCATAGAGCGGCGATGGGCTC
The DNA here is from genome assembly GCA_963921215.1 of Scoparia ambigualis. NCBI lineage: Eukaryota > Metazoa > Arthropoda > Insecta > Lepidoptera > Crambidae > Scoparia > Scoparia ambigualis. The sequence continues at coordinate 25,967,458 of OY992515.1, read as the reverse complement.
ACCACCTATCAAGCTGAGCACATGTGCAGTTGTAATTTCGTGAAACGTGGACTATGGCAGTGGACTGCTTCTGTGGTTCTCAACAAAAAATAATCAATAGTTGTTCATTGCCAGAACAACTATTGATTATTTTTTGTTGAATTATATAAACCTCTAATTTTTTCTCTGGAAATAATAAAATTTTAATAATATTAATTTTTCTCTTTATGTGCTTACATGTACTCCTGTCATTTTGAGAATCTGTCTTTTTGAGAATCGGTCCTTAAGAGAATGACCCATATTTTGATAGATGAGCACTGGTGGTGGTAGAAGCACATCTGTTTAAAAATTGTACTAGCACTGACTTTAATACCTTTATTCAGCAGCGTGTGCGTAGATCATGTTCCTCGACTGTATGTAATTTAACTTTAATTTTGTTCATTCTTTCCTTTCCTTTGTAGCCGTAATAGACGCGTCTGGACCCGAACAGCCGCCGAAGCTGTTCAGAAAAGACTGGGACAAAATTGAGAAAGACATCAAGAAAATGGAAGAGGAGGAGAAGCCAGAAGGAGACGCCGCCCTCAACGCCCTCTTTCAGAAAATATACGGCGAAGGCTCTGATGAAGTGAGACGAGCTATGAACAAAAGTTTTGTGAGTCATCAGTTTTTATCGACGGAGTTTCATACAAACTTATCCTTCCCCCCCCCCCCCCCCTCCCTATTCATAGTTTATGTTAATGTTTATTTTGGTAACTAAGCTGTAAGTCGTGTAGTGGCGGCTCATTATTAAAAGAAGACTACCAACCCGTCTCTTCTCTTGGGTCTCGTAAGCGACTAACGGACTGAACACTGCACATACATCCAATATCACGCCGAGCAACATGTGCAGTTGTTATTTGGTGTGAGCAGTGCACTACTTTTGCGGTCCTCATTGCCTAGTCTCTATCTGACACTTATGGGATAATAATCGTGATCGTAAAAAATGATCAAAACGATCGACTAACTATTCGGTTGACCACATTTCGCCGATATTCGCTTGCACACTACGTACGGTCGGGGTCACCGTCGCTTTACCACTTTGCAGAAAGGAGACCCGGCGGTTTAAGCTTAAGCTGTATACTTTTTTAATTTTTTTAATCTGTAATTCATTATCTATCCGCCAATAGCTGTCAACAAATGACAGTTGTACAGCCGCTAGCTGTCAAATCAAACATGACTTGACGGCATTGTTGACATTTCACTTTTTTAAAAGCAAAATAATTATGGTTTATGCAGCCATGTTAGACATTTTTAAAGTACCATGTCTGCCTTTTGAAGACTCAGTACTCTTATCCGCGATTCGATAAAAATATGACAATACTTGGTTTAGGTAGCAAATAATATTAGCTTAATTTATGACCAAATTCAATTGTATACAAAATAAGCATTTTTTTCTATGGAAAGTGCCGGTTCTCCTTTCCGAATGAAGCGCGCCGCCCGTACCAAATAGACGACGCGGTGTGCAAGGGATTTTGACCTTTAGACTGGTAAAGCGACGGAGTCCGCGATAGTACGCACGGTCGGCATGGAGCGCAAGCGAATATCACCGAAAAGTGGTCAACCGGGCATTTGTATTATGTATGTATCTACATACAAACATTATTATAATCACGACTATTATCCCCGAAGGATCAGTTAGAGACTAGGCAATGAGGACCGCAAAAGCAGTCCACACACACAGGTAGTGAGCCCATCGCGGCTCTATGTTGTTGGATGTATGTGCAGTCTTTAGTTCGTTAGTCGCATTTTACGACACCCAAGAGAGGTGGTAGTAATCTTTAAATGAGCCGCTACGCGACACGGTATGTATGTATCGTTTCTAAATTACATTTTCTTTTAATCCTGCAGGTTGAATCCGGTGGTACAGTTCTGAGCACAAACTGGGATCAAGTAGCCAAAGACAAGGTAGACGTTAAGCCGCCGGACGGTCTCGAGTTCAAAAAGTGGGAGAACTAATATATATCTGTCTCTTTCTTGCACACTGAGATTGGCTGTTTGTCTCGCGCAAAGGTTTAAGCACAAGAGCTGCCTGTCAGGAGCTGTTGTTGTCTCTTTCGCGCGAGTGTTCTGTGAGTGAAACGGAAAATGAGATGTGGATTATGTTTGTGTTTTTTTTCTATTTGTTAAGGTCTTTGCCCACTACAACATTGCTTACCGTGACCATGATTTGATGCGATTTTTACCCTCAAGTTCGGTAGGGTAAATCTTTATTCTAAGAAAATCTTAAAAAAGTTAGAAGCTACTCTTTTCAATAGCTAATTACAGTTTGAAATATCTATGAAGTTTTTACAAGTTTTCCTGAAAACAATTATCTACAGAGTTATTTGGAGTTCAAGTTTTGGAAGGACTTATTATTTTGGAAGAATGAATTAATAAATAATATAATATGTTCGTCTGCAAGTAAGTGGAGCCCTACAAAATAAAATAAATAGATTTAATACTAACATGATCTAACCTTGTAACTTCGGCGTGCAGCGTCTTCTGATGAGGGGTACCCCTGTTTTCTGTCTTGCACCGTTCGTTCTTGATTTACTTACACTCCACAATAATAGTCATGATAAATTAATATATAAAGCCCTCATCTTATCCCGAAATCAAACTATTTTATTTCCGACTTAAAAAATGCGCACGAGGCGTTTTCCCGATATTTTTTTTTAAATTTGTTCCGTGAAGGAAAAGACTATACTGCCTAGTCATTAGTTTCTTTATTTCTTTTTTCCCTTGATGATAATGAGTGGCGATTAAGATGATGAATGATAAATGATGTTCCCCTAACCCCTTGAGTCCTCAGTAAAGATGTGGGACTTTACTGAGGTCTCACGCGGACTTCTTGAGAGAATTTAAATAGTGATGTTGCACTGTTTTGTTTCATTTGCCAACACTCATGCACGTTCACAAACACTTAACGGTTAATAATCCACTATTATTTCACATTAATGTTCGAAAAAACACACATTTTAAAAAATAAAACAAAACTGCCGGACATGACGCTTCACTTTCCCGCCAAGAAGTCCGGCGTTTTCCGAGACCGACCGACAAGAAAAAGCAATTGACAGCTGTCCAACCTTTTCACTTGCGAGGCAAAAGGATTCAGCTCATACAGCCTTAGCTGTGTGTGAAACAAAATAGATAAAAAATATATATAAATGGTAAAGAGCTCTATGGGCGAAAGCAGAAGGCTGTTAATCATTCATAAAACGTCATTTCCGTGCCTAAATACGTACCTATTACAGTCATGGTAAGATAAGTTGTAGTGAGCAGAGGTCTTTATGTTACAAAGTTTAAAGCATTAATTTTTACTATGCTTTCAATATAATTATATGAATTCAAATTATCTTTTGTTTTAACTTCTTTCATAATCATATCTTTAACCCACCAACCCGCATCATGCCAGCGTTTCATAATATACTAGCGGCCCATCCGCGTCTCCGTCCACGCTAACTTAGAAAAACGGTCATACTTCAGCCATTTTGTACAAAATATCTATAAATTAGATACAAAAACCGTCGTCTTTTATCGATCTTTCATAAGGAAAAACTGCGTAAAATACCATGCGTGGTTTAGAAGAAGAAAGCGGAGCCGCACGGACACAGGATAGCGGCGACTTTACTTTATAATATGTTGTCTTTTCGATAATGGACTGTAAATTACGATATTTACAGTCCATACAGTCACGAGCAAAACTATGTAAACAATTTTAACTCTTAATGCAATGGAATAAGAGTCAAAGTGTATACATATTGGTGCTCGTGACTGTGCTTCACCAACTTTCGGACCGTCGACTTACCTACAGTCCGCGAAATACCTTTCCTTATGCTTTCACCGGTTGAAGTCTCGCCGGCGCTCAACTTAATTGACCATAAGCTTAGTTCCTGCTTCCACACACGATTTTTACGTTTCGTCGCATTTTGTCCACTTCGCATTTGGTCCACTCGCCAAAAACACGTCCACATCGCATTTGGTACACTTCGCATTCGGTTCATTTCGTTTCGTCGCATTTCGTCCACTTCGCAATCGGTCCACTTCGTCCATATCGCGAAAGGTCATATTCGTAAATAGTCCACTACGCAAATCGCCCACTTCGCAAAACGTCCACTTCGCAAAACGTCCACTTCGCAAAACGTCCACTTCTTAAAACGTCCAATTTGCGAATCGTCATTTTCGCATTTGGTCAACTTTTGATGAGAGTAAGGTTTATGTATACTTAATTAAATTAGTGTGTTTAACGCCACATCTCAGCAACATGCGTCATGTTATCAATATTTTTTCGCAGATTTTGCTTTTTTTATATTGAGAGGAGGCAAACGAGCAGGCGGGTCACCTGGTGGAATGCAATCACCGCCACCTATGGACACCCGCAAAACCAGAGGAGACGCAGATGCAATTATCTTTGCCGCGCACTTTTTGTAGTATTATTTCAATGAGCCCCTCGCCGCTTTATACTGTTGTATGTATGTGCAGTCTTTAGTCCGTTAGTCGTCTTTTACGACGCCCAAGGGAAGAAAGGGAATAGTAGTATTATTTCAATGAGTCAATCGCCGCTCTATTGTATGTGCAGTCTTTTAACGACACCCAAGGGAAGAAAGAGGTTGATAGTATTACCGCCCCAGGGAGAATCGTTTTTCTAACAGGTACTGTCATGTGTAGTTGTGTTTTATTACAGGGGCGCGGCGTGACACCCCCGCGCCCCTCGCCGCTGCCGGTGTCACGCCGGCGTGTGCGCCTGTCAGCTGTCGCAGGGATTATGCTGCCGTAGTTGCCGCTACAGCCGTGGCTCCGCAAGCCGTTGTCCCGGACCATATTGAAGATGATTTCACTGTGGTCCGGCGCAAGAAGGCGCGTCGTGAGAGTGAGAAGTGTAAAATTTTATTCATTCTAAAGTGTGCATTCATTTGCGTATAGATTATAGATTCGAAAATTTTACTAAGTGCCGGAAGAACAGAAACCGGTCTATAGTTAGCAGCGTTAAATTTATCACCTGATTTATAAATGGGAGTTACTTTACTATTTTTCATTAAATCTGGAAATGAACCTACTTCGATACATTTATTAAATATTCCTGCTAAAAACGGTGCGATTACTTCTATAATAGGCTCCAAAACTGTCACAGAGAGACCCCATAAATCTTCCGTTCTTTTCTTATTCAAGCTTTTGTACGTTTTTATTATGTCTAAATATGTTATATCTCTAAAATTAAAGATCGGTACTTTTTTCTTAAAATTAAGTTTTAATAAACTTTGTGCTACAGTAGAGGACGATTCTAAATGTCTAGTTGTTTCAATAGGTATATTGGCAAAAAAGGAATCAAAAATGTCAGCAACTTTAAGATTATCTTTAATAAGCTCATCATTCAACTTAAGCAGAAAGCCTGACTCATTTTTACTCACTTTGCCAGTCTCTGAATTAATAATTTTCCAAGTAGTCTTGACTTTATCTTTAGACTTTATAATTTTGTTGCTAATAAATTTAGACTTTGCAATAAAACATACATTTTTAAATATTTTAGAATATCGTCTAACATAATCATGCTAGACGATATTCTACTATTCCCTTTCTTCCCTTGGGTGTCGTAAAAGACGACTAACGGACTAAAGACTGCACATACGTACAACAGTATAAAGCGGCGAGGGGCTCATTGAAATAATACTACAAAAAGTGCGCGGCAAAGATAATTGCATCTGCGTCTCCTCTGGTTTTGCGGGTGTCCATAGGTGGCGGTGATTGCATTCCACCAGGTGACCCGCCTGCTCGTTTGCCTCCTCTCAATATAAAAAAAGCAAAATCTGCGAAAAAATATTGATAACATGACGCATGTTGCTGAGATGTGGCGTTAAACACACTAATTTAATTAAGTATACTTATACCTTACTCTCATCAAAAGTTGACCAAATGCGAAAATGACGATTCGCAAATTGGACGTTTTAAGAAGTGGACGTTTTGCGAAGTGGGCGATTTGCGTAGTGGACTATTTACGAATATGACCTTTCGCGATATGGACGAAGTGGACCGATTGCGAAGTGGACGAAATGCGACGAAACGTTTTTTGAGCTCCTAGATTGAACTACTGTTTTAAAACGAATGAAATAAAAGAAATTGTATGTTATCTTATATAGTGCGTAGCTTCCTCGGAATTTTTAGATATCATTGATTTTATACAGAATAAAAATCTTATTCTAAACCAAAAAACTTCGAAAATCTACGATAATATTATTGAGCAAAATTTATACCAGAATAATCGTTACTTCGTGATGTATAAAGATTTTATAATTAATTTATTATCCTATATCGATAAAAACGATAAATACAACTGCAAAATTACAACAAAATTCGAAAATGGGCATTTTACGCAAAAATCACAGTAGAGATGTAATAGGCCTCTTAACGCAAAAAATTAAATATTACTGATGAATAAAATCTTTGAAAGAATAGTGTCCGTAGCAGAATAGCTGTAGTCACCGCCCACCCAATTTCGGGAAACTAGCGTAATGTAAAAATAAGACACATTAAGCCGTTGGTCCCGGTTGTTGTCGTATGCTATAGTAAGGGGGGCGCGCTGTGGTAGCGGGGGCGGGGAAGAACAGTGCGGTAGTAGTACAGAATAACTAATAGTACTACCGTACAGAAGGTTCACTCTCTAACGACTTTCACGCGAAATTGAAACTTATCGTGTGACCCGAGCGTTCATAATCCGTTAAGCAACGCTGACTCGACGTCGATTTGACGTCAGAAGCGTAGAGTTGATATATTTAAGTACGATTACGATTTAAGCGACGACGCGCGACGTGGAGCGTGCGAGCCGAGCGGCAACCTTTAGTGCCATACGACTGCCACGCCTGCCTGGGAGGCGCGCGGACCAAACGTACCTAAACTGCGGAGTGACACCCCTGGTAGTAGTGGTATGAACTCAGTAGTGTGCAGCTGTCACCCCTCCCCGGCGCATCACACCTACGGACTGGCACATACCAATTTACCACCCTTTAGTGTTGTTGTTATGGCGAAATATTTATATAATACTAGCGGCCCGCCCTCAACTTCGTCCTCGTGACGTGGACACCCGGGGTGTAACTTTAAAAAAAAATCTTTCATACAAACCTGACAATTACGAATATAATAAAAAAAGAATCAGCCAAAACGGTCGAGCCGTTCTGAAGTGATGCGCGTACAAACATTTCGACAATGAATTGATTTTTATTTTATACTTACCATCTTTAGATGGTGGTAGTCAGTCAGGCGGAACTAAAAACGCCCTTTCATCTAAAAAATCGAGTACAAAAATGTTACCCCGCGAGGAGTCGAACCCGGGACATTTGTGTGTGATCTAACCGCTGGACTACAGGCGGTTAAAAATAAAACTATTTTATATCAGAAGTTTGTTTTATTCCAATTGTTATTAACTTATTAATCTACATGACTAGAAACACACAAACAAAATTATATAAGTACACATGTTATTGATAAGTTACACAGGTGAAGCTGCCATTACCGAAATGATCATTAAAATATCAAAGTGTAAAAAACAACCTAATTTTTATACAGACAAAGAGAATACCTTTTTAGACTGACACGTCTCTAGAAAGAGACAGAGCTAACGTGAGGCGAATACCTGTACCTTCACAGAGTGCAAGAATTCCTCATTCATTATTGTTATTATTTGCTATTTCATAACATTGTATTTATAATACTCTTGGATGTTTTACGATACGTAAATATAAATATTATATCTGTATCCGTGAATTTAATATCTAGTAAGGTTCCCATATACCAACTAAACTTAAAATTATTTCTGAGTATAAATCAACTGAGCAAAAATACAAATCGCTGAGCACATGTTCAGTCGCTATTATTTTGATGAAAAATGGACTATGGTAGAGGACTGCTTTTGCGGTCCTCTTTGCCTGGTCTCTAACTAACCATTTGGGATAATAGTGGTGGATGTATGTTTGTATGATAACAGTTATTATTTGCAATGAGATGGCTCAGTTGCGAGATTGTATACCTAATACCAAACTATATTATTTTTTGTGAGTATTGCTTGTCTTCAACATTTTCATATAAAAAAGTCTATTATCTATCAGCCGTTACTACTCGCAGCATTGAACAGGTCCACCGTACGCGAATAACTCTGCACCCTGCCTTCGTGTATGGTGGATATGTCTCCTGAGCGGAGGTTGAGTCCGTTCCTGACTGGTGGTACCTTTTTGCCGTTGGGTTGGGATGATTTGTTTTCTGGTTCTGGAAAAAACACGTTGCGTCAGAGATGATAATTATGATAATGAAGTGTTATTCCGTGTGACCACAAAAGAGAAGGCGGAAAGTGGTCGCGAAAACTCAGTTCATCATCAAAGAAATTCTGTCAAGTGCGAATGCTCTTCCACCAACCAAACTGAGTTTTTTTCCAAATTTCATATTCACTTCGCTGGGAACCGAACCAGGGACCTCTGGGACTGAGACCGGTGGTAGAACCACTGTACCACAGAAACGGTTATGAAAATGAAAATGAAAATTTTTATTTGCTTAAAACATGGTTTACAATGATGTTACATTAAAATAGTAAGTCCTCACGTTTAACAAGATTGTCATGCAAATAATGGTAGGTAAGTAGATGTAGGTAAAAAAAAATAGTAACAAGTTTAGATGTAAAACACACTAGGCAGTAACAATCAATCCCCAATAAACATACCATGATGCAGTATTAAATGTCAATATCATGTCAAGAAGATTACGTACAATCACAAAATAATGTCTTACATAGGTAATATTCCTGGTTACAATAACATGTCAATAAAATATTCTAAGGTCCTAAGGTCAAATAATTAGTATATAATTTAAATGTCAGTTGTACAAAAAATAAAATTATAATAGGTCAATTATCATCAATATATTCTTGAATTGAATAATAACATTTACTTAGTAACCAGTTATGTGTTTGTTTTTTAAGCATTGTCAAAGGCAGATTTTTTAAGTTCTCGGGCAATTTGTTATATATTTGAATGGCCATGCAGTAGGGGCTACGCTTATACAACTGTAACCTTATGTTGGGCAGCATGATCCTGCGCCTTGATGTCTCGTTGGCTTGTTTTTGTATTCCCCTCTTGTGGCAAAATAATGAGGGTGTTCTCGAACAAAAAGACATATCTGCTTGATGTACAAACAAGGCAATGGTAGAATTTGGAGTTTTCTAAATAGAGGTTTACACGAATCAAGAAAGTGTGCTCTGCAAATTGCCCTAATACATTTCTTTTGCGTTAAAAAAGCTGTATGTGCCGCAACTGAGTTACCCCACAACAGAGTACCATAGTGAAGCAGTGACGACACATAGCCGTGATATGCGGATAGTGCAGTTTCAATTGACGATATGTAACTTAGTCTTCGCAACGCGTAAACAAATCTATCAATTCTTGCACACATATTCTCAATGTGTGTCTTCCAGTCACAATGTTTGTCTAGAGTGAAGCCTAAGAAGTTAGCTTTATCAACTATCTCCACAACATTACTGTCATGTTTTACTAATAGGTTAACTAGTTAAGTTAAAAGGTTAAGCTATCAAAAACACTCAAAAATGAACTTACCGTCATCCGTGCTCACAATCTTCTTTTGCATGGCAACCACACAAGGCCCTTTCGCCAAAGACCACGAAGGAACCGGTACATCCTTCAAAGGCTCCAAAATGTTCCTTCTAGACCTCAGCACATTAGGCAAATCGCCCCTAGAAAAACTACCATTTAGGTGGAAATTATTTTCATGCGGCAACACTGGCTTCTCACTCGGCTGTGGCAACACCGCTTCGATCTTCGCCATTTGACTTTGAACGGTGAATATTTCCTTGTCTTTATCGTTGAGTATTGGTTTAATGTCGTCTGAAGCATTCGTTTCCGTGCTATCCTGTTGGTATATGCCATTTTTTGGTGGTACAGTGTCTATTGCCTTTGGTATGCCGTTGAGTTTTGGGGTACCATTCTCCAATGACAAAGGTGGCGCAGTCGCCATATACTGACTGTACATATTGCCTATAAGCTCCTCAGTTCTTCTGTAATGAAAGGTATGAATAAATAAATATTCCTAATTATAAGGTAGTTGTCTAGGGTCGGGCGCGGATTCCCTAAAACGCAATTCGTCTGATTATCTAAATTACCAGTTTCTCACTTCGTACACATCGAAAATCGTCTTAGAGTGGATTCGACCAAACTGGAATAAGACTTACTCCGAGATTAGTCTATACAAATTCGGCGCTTAATCTAGGTATAAGACCTTATTCCAGTTTGGTCGAATCCACCCTTAGTCGCGTCAAAATTTTAAAATAAGTATGGGTCGGGTTGGCGTGGATCACCCAAAACCTAATATGAATCAAATATAATTCAGAAAATTATGTTTTGTCATTCAATCAGTGTCTAGCTTAGCTAAACAAGTGGCGATTAGCCACGCCGGTTATGGCGTCGCGCCATCTCTGAGGTCAATTCCTGATCGGGTAAATTTAGAAAAAAACTGTTTTTTTCTAAATTGATTTCTAGTCTGGGTCCATGTATAATAAATAAACACGTATTAAATAACTTACGTATGTAAACATAAATAAAGATATAAATATAATTATATTGTTTAAATAAAAATAAATCGAATAAATCCAATGTCTAGTTAAATTTCAAAAGAAGCTTAACTTGGGCTAGACACCTAATTGATGTCTGTTGATTGTTTTGAATGTTATGTAATTTGACTTTAGTCAACGATACGTCATTGGCAAAATATAAATTGGTGATTTTAAAACTAATGCTAACTAAATATTTTTCATACAGGCTTAGGGTACTCTTGCCTGATCTTTCACGAGAAGGAAACTATATGAAAACTAAATAAATTCATACGTACATCACGGCCTCTTCCTGGCGGGGTAGGCAGAGATCACAGATTACCATTTGGAACGATCCTGACACACATCCTTTGCTTCACTCACTCTCATAACGTTCTTCATAAATGCTCGTCGGCTTAGGGTACTCTTGACCTGACTAAATAAATAATAACAATATTACCTGGTAAGAGGTATAATGACGGTCTGAGCTGCCCCATTAGTCGGGTGGTAAGCGTTCGGTCCAAATCCGTCGAGAGCTGAACTTCCGGCCACCTATGAGAATAAGAAAACAATTATACTCCGAGATTTTCCATTGGTTTTGGAGCCGAAAACGGTATAATAACAAAAAAGTGTTGTACCTATTTATGAAATAATAATTGCTTTACGAGCAAAGAAAAAAAAGTTGTAAAAGTGACTTTTGTCGAAAACAAGTAGTAACGTTCTCCTTATCAACTCGTACACCGTGACCCCTATGAACTTTCTCGGCCGGCCGCCTGCGCCGGCGGCGAGGCGGGGGGTAGGCGGAGCATTTGAAGCGCCTCGGTCATTGACTTTCCTAAGATCGTCCGGTAATAAGGGTTCGTACACTTTTTATTGATATTTTTTATGCTCGTATATTTAGTTTTACATGCTTAATATCTTCTACTGATGATAAACATGAACAGGGTTTCGGCTCCAAAACCAATGAAAAATCTCGGTGTATACATAGATTCACGGGTATTATCAGCAGATTTGTTAGATCATTTTCACAAAAGCATATTTTTATAGAAGCAAATTTTTGTATTGATTTTTTTCATATTCGTATTTTTTTTTATTCGCGAATTTTAATGTAGCAAGTATTCATATCGCATTTTTTCATAATCGTAATTTTTTTTATTCGCGGAATTTAATGTAGCGATTTTTCATAAAGCAATATTTTATGGTCGCGTTTATTTTGATCGCATAAATTACCAGTAGCTTTTTTTATTATCTGCAAATATTTTCAGCAGAATTTTTTCTCAATCCACATTTTTTTATGGCATGAAAATTTTTCTAATAAAAGAACCAATGTAAAAGAAAAAATACTACTGAAAATATTTGCAGATAATAAAAAAGCTACTGGTAATTTATGCGATCAAAATAAACGCGACCATAAAATATTGCTTTATAAAAAATGGCTACATTAAATTTCGCGAATAAAAAAAAATACGAATATGAAAAAAATCGATACAAAAATTTGCTTCTATAAAAATATGCTTTTGTGAAAATGATCTAACAAATCTATCAGCTAAGGGTTAGTCAGAGACTAGGCAATGAGGACCTCAAAAGTAGTTCACTACTGTAGAGCATGTTTCACCAAATTACAACGGCATGGTGAGCCCATCACCGCTATATGCTGTTGGATGTAAGTGCAGTCTTTAGTCTGTTAGTCGCATTTTATGGCACCCTAGGGAAGGGAGAGGTTAGTAGGTAGTTCTTTTAGTGAGCCGCTATAAAAATGGTATATTATTCCATGAATATAAGCATTTTTTATTAACCGTGTCGCGTAGAAGGTGAAAGAATACTACCACCCCCTCTCTTTCCTGGTAGAGGACTGCTTTTGCTGTGACAGTGGCCAAGTGCTCGGTCCAATATCCGAACGTCCTGGGTTCAATTCCCTGGGTCGCGCAAAGTGGGTTTCGGATTATGCGATGCATAGCCCGGGTTTGTGATCGCCAATTTACACGGCAAGAATGTAGTTTAAACCAATATCCATCATAGCGATGACTAATATCAATGATGAAGGTCTTTGCCCAGCAGTGGGATAATAGCCTGTTAGCTTTATTAGTTTACTTAACTTACCACCGTAACAATAAAACATTGAAAAAAATTACTACCTCAGGTGGGAATCGAACCCACGTCCTCCGCAATCCGGGCGGCTGCGTTGACCACTCCGCCACTGAGGTAATGGTTACACATGCCAACAATTTTTAACACTTTTGACTTTTTTTAATATCCACAGTGTCTAATCAATGAGCTGTGCTGGTAGCGACTCATTAATACACCGTGACTGCCTAGACGACGGATGCGTTAAAGGAGGTGTATAAGAAACCGATACCTGTTCCATTAAAAATGAAAAAACACCACCTTAACTTTTTACTTTTTTCCTAACTGAAATGGTTTTTTTGCTTTTTTACTATTTACTACGCGCGCGAAATTACCTACACTACACACGCACAGCTATCGCCGCCGCGCGAACAACGCCTCCCTTACTCGTGCGTGTAGTACATGCGAAATGCAGAAAGTTCACTTTTTTAAATATGTGTAATAACTCGCGTGTTTTAAAATTTGCTATAACCTTTTTTAACTAAAAGGGATGTAGATAAGTTACTTGTGTACCCTCCTTTAAACGCGTCCGTTGTCTAACCTGTCACGGTGTATTGTATAATACTACCGCCCCATCCCTCCCCTTGGGTTGTCGTAAAAAGCGACTAATGGACTAAAGACTGCGCATACATCCAACAGCATAGAGCGGCGATGGGCTTACCACCTGTCACGCTGAGCACATGTGCAGTTACAAATTGAAAAAGTCAACGTCGAAAAAATTTCTACAAGTAATTCAATTTGTAATTTGTTGGCAGCTGCGTTAAAATTATGTAAACAATAACATTACCTAAAACATGTGCAGTTATCATTTGGTGAAACGTGGAATGTGGCAGTCATTTGATTTTGCGGTCCTCATTGCCTGGTCTCTGACTAACCCTTCGGGGATAATTGTCATGATGTATGTATTTGTCCAATCAAATCTCTTAGAATTATCTTACCTCCATAACTCCTATTTGCGTAGTCCTCACATGGTAAGGAAAGTTTTTGTTCGCAAATACTGGTAATGTCAACAACTGCAACAAAATAATAATTACTTACTAGTTACCTACCATAAAAATAATAATAATACCAAAAGAATAATACATAAATTATTTTTATAAAATTACATCAATCGATTAGCACATCCCTAATATCACCGTACCCCAGCACCAGTTGCCGAAGTTTGACAGTTGAGATATCGCGCCCTTGGTAGTTGTTGTAAAATACTCTATATTATAATAAATGTTTATCGTGAAGAATTGAGTTTATTCCTATTACTAATTAGTTACTCACTCTAATGTATTACATATTATTATTTACTAAACATTTTAGAGGTGAATAAATTGTAGAATCATTTTAAGGAGAAACCTTAGAATAATAACACTATAGAAAGATAGTCTTCATACAAGCGCTCTGTCAAAAATGAAGCACTAAACCGATGCGACACATAGACGCTGCGCGCATGGCGGTGATCTGCTGTCTCTTTCTAATTCTATGAATATGAAAGAGACAGAGTCTGCTTAGAGAATCACACTGCAGTACGTTTATATTTTGACCTAATTAACTACAAGATAGATACTATGAAATACTGAAAGCTTACCTGTGAAAAGTGATGTTATTACACTTCTTTTGTTTTTCAGATGTGTTGTGACATAATTTAACTGCACAAACCGTCATGTTTTTTTTGTTTTCACGAGAACCGTTCGGCGCGCTTTGACATTGAACACTACGGAGCGGTCCGGCGTTTGGAGCCATTTATGGTTCCGATTAAGGTGCTTCAAAATAGGCGCGCGGACTTGGTTTCTATAGTGTTATTATTCTAAGGGAGAAACCTTTATTGAAACTAATTAAAATTAATGAACAAAGGTTTTTTTTAAAATATTAAGCCCGGCAAATGACTCTACTGCACCTGATGTTAAGTGGAAGTGGAGTCCAGGCGCGAGGAGAACTGGTGCAGCGTAAGAGACGTAGCATCAGTCACCCTCACCTTACCGGCCCACAAAGTGCTCTTCATGCCTTGTTTGAGGATAAAAAAAAATCTGAACATATATACTTACCAGGAACATTATATGGCCACTGAACGTGATGAACATAAGAACAGCAATGACAACACTTTCCCGTACCCATTTGTCTGAAAACAAAAAAGACGATAACAATAAAAACACAGTACACCATTTTTTATGTGTAAAGGAGCCAACGAGCGGATCACCTAATGGAAAGTTACCACCGCCCCCATGGACACCCGCAAAACCAGAGGAGTCGCAGATGCGTTGCCGGCCTTGAGGAAGGAGTAGCACCTTTGAGAATGGAGTAGGAATAGTAGAGGGGGGGGGGGGCTGGTACTTTCACTCACCGGACGTAACACAACAGTAACGAGTGCTATTGTTTCCGATGGAGAGGGTGGTATTACGCCGGGCGAGCCGGCCCAACGCAGCGTGACTCTACCCTACCACTAAGAACACCACCACGACTTTTCCTATGTAAATGGAGATGAGTTATCGCTCTTACCTATGTAGGAGTTCGCTGTAAGTATAAATAGTGGCCCCGCGTAAAACCATAGCGTACCGCAGATGAAGAAAGGGCAGTAGAAGGTGTTCTGTAACAAAATAATTTATGATAGTAAATTATTGATTGATTCACGACTATTATTCCCAAAGGGTTAGTCAGAGACAGTCGAGCCGCGCGGAGGCGAGCGGCCCGCAGGGTGTAGCGAGTGCGGCCATTTTTCCCTCCGCAGACATGATATAACGCCATTTAAAATGGCCGCCATGGACAGACAATGCCGTCTTACTATCACTGTTTATTTCAGGAGATGCCGAGAAGCATACAACGTACATAACAGGTAGACAAAGAGGACTGAAAAATCAGTTCTCTGCCATAGGCCACGTTTCACCAAAAAACAATTGCACATGTGCTCAGCGTGGTGAGCCCATCGCCTCTCTGTACTGTTGGATGTATGTGCCGTCTTTAGTCCTTTAGTCGTCTTTCACGGGACCCCGGGACCTCCGGATATCTTTAAATGTAGTTATACAATGTTCAAAGAAAAGTGTGTAAGGATCATGCACTAATTACGGCGAAAACTTGTCTAAAGATACTTGAAAATACACTTATCAACGTTATTTTTTTGTGTGCAGATCAAAAGTCACTTATTTATTTCCTTACCTTCTCCGGATATTTTTTTACAGTAAAGAAAGTTGAGTAAGCGAAGACGCACCATGCTAGCACACGCAACACTATAAGCCCGTAGCCGGCTGGGCTTTCGTACAAATATAACACTTCACCCGGGTCGAATGCCTGCAACAATAACATCATCCATATAAAAGTTATGTTTAAGATGCGTGACGTAGAGTAATGCAGCTTTTAGTAAAACAATACGTAATTGGTTCTTAAAATGAGCCAAACGTTTGACAAAGTTAACATTATCCTACAGTTATTGTAAAAAACATGCACTAATTTATAATGAAAACTAATCTGGAGATATTTGAGAGTACACTTTATCAAAATCATGTGTTCTCAATGTTTTTTTTAATTTGCAGTACACGTTTTTAAAATATCATGTATAACACAGAAAGCTAAACGCTTGTATTAGGTATGGGTCTATAACTTCAGACCCAGTAGTCAAACGTAGCTATGGAGATTCCATGATGTCTCTCATCTAGTTCGAGCGATTGTTCCAGCTACCGACGCACGCTTGAATATTTACTTTATTTGAAGATTATGATGACTACATAAAATACATATACATACATACGTTACTCCTCCTCCTTCAGCAAACGGATTTGATGTAGGTATACATCACGCACATTGCACACCCACCATAGCTTTCTATAAACTACGAGCGTGACACACCTACACGGACTTGATGTATGTATACATCACGCACATTGCACACCCACCATAGCTTTCTATAAACTACGAGCGTGACACACCTGTTTTGCTTCATTTACTCTCACAACGATATCGATATCTGGAGGTCCCGGTCCCGGTTTCAATTCCGAGGTCAGTAGTCGCGTAGCCGGACAAAAATTACTTACGATAATTCTAAAACTTTTCGTTTTTGCTGAGTGGATAGAGTATGTGGATTGTGAGCTACTTTTAAAAAGTTAGAAGTTTTATGACTGTGCTTTAGGTATGGTTTAGGTATTTCATAATATTTCGTGTAACATAATGTATATAATATTAAAGTTTGATATGTTGAGTGTTTCATAATAAGAACTATCTTATCTTTTTGTTGTAAAAAGTTTAGAAACATAATATATGTGGAACTATGAAAATCACAAAATCACTCTTTTTGTCTTTGAATAAAATTTTAAAATTTATGAAATAATATTTAAGACTTTCAGTGGTTAGTGGTATACATGTTGAACAAAGTTTAGAAAGTTAAGTGGTGTGCTTCTTTGATCATTTCATTTTTCTTTCGTAGCACACGCAATAATAAATTAAAATTGACAGAAACGCTCATACATGTCCTTTGTAATACTATTTTATACCACACAAAAAATTAGAAACATACGAGGGGCGTTCAAAATATTCTCGGTATTGATACGTTACAACCTCTTTTATATATATATTTGTTACTGGCCGCTAAGATTCATCCATTGACATTAAAAAAAAGTAAAATTGGAACCGAGATGTTCTTTTGTTTTTCTGCAATTGCCGAACAAACATGAACACCATGAGTGAATTAACAATTTTAACGAAATTAGAGCACCGATCCGTCATAAAATTCTTGACAAAACAGGGTAAAAATCAAAAAACCATAAAAGAGGAAATGGATTGTGTTTACCGTGAGTCTGCTCCTTCTTTATCTACTATTCAAAAATGGTCAAGCGAATTTAAGCGTGGAAGGGAGAGTATTGAAGATGACCCTAGACCTGGCCGGCCTGTAGTGGCTACCTCACAAGAAAATATTGATAAAGTGGAAAAACTTATATTGGAAGACGGCCGAGTGAAGGTAAAATCTATAGCTCAAGTAACCAATCTCTCTATTGGTACCGTACATGACATTATACATGACCATCTTAATATGTCAAAAGTAAGTGCAAGATGGGTTCCGCGAATGCTGACGCTTCTTCAAAAGGATATGCGTGTGGCTTGCTGTTCAGATTTTATCGACCTGTGTGGTGAAAATCCCGATGAGGTGCTGCAAAAAATAGTTACTGGAGATGAAACCTGGGTTCATCATTATGACCCAGAGAGCAAACAGGAGTCCATGCAGTGGCACATTAAGGGTTCAGCTCATCCTAAGAAGTTCAAGGTAATCCCGTCAGCTGGCAAGGTCATGGCCACAATATTTTGGGATTGTGAAGGAGTTTTGCTTATCGATTATAAAGAAAAAGGTGTAAATATCACAGGGCAGTACTACGCTAACGTTATACGTCAATTAAGAGATGCGATCAAAGAAAAGAGGCGAGGAAAGTTAACCAAAGGTGTTCTGCTTCTGCATGACAACGCCCCTGTCCATACTGCTCATATTGCCAAGGCAGCTATTGTTGAATGTGGGTTTGAAACTGTTACTCATCCACCCTATAGTCCGGACTTAGCCCCAAGCGACTTCTTTTTGTTCCCCAATCTTAAAAAGGATCTGCGTGGAAATAAATTTTCTGACGATGAAGCGTTGAAGACGGCCGTGGAGGAGCATTTTTACACCAAAGATAAAAAATATTTTTATGAGGGATTAAAAAAAATAATTGATCGATCTTATAAGTGTATGAACATAGGGGGGGAGTATATTGAAAAATAAAAATATCAAACTTTTCGTACTTGTTTGTTTTTATCCACATACCGAGAATATTTTGAACGCCCCTCGTACATACAGTGCATTTTGTTTAAATCACGAATAAAATATTTCGCTAACGTACGTTTCTTTATGCGAACGCGGGCGGCTGCGGGCGCGGCGCGGCGGTGGCGGCGGGCAGGCGCGGGGGTGGGGGCATACCTACCTACACTCTATATGACTGATAATCCAATCGTCACGTCAGACGAGTGGATACATGGCGAACATAATACAAAAAGACGTAATGCAGAAAAAGTAAACTAAGTACCTTAACCTACTTACTTTACATCTTAGATGATATCAATAAAAACATTATTAAATGACAAGTTTTGAGTAGTTAGTACTTAAAGATCGCGCAATTCTTCTTTCAGATAAGATTATTCTACAATCATCCGAAATTCTTCTTTCAGATAAGATTATTCCACAATCATCCGAATTGGATGAATGGGATGAAAACGTAAACACGCAATAATAAATTAAAATTTACAGAATCGCTCATCATGGCCTTTGTAATGCTATTTTATACCACACAAAAAATAGAAACATACATACAGTGCATTTTGTTTTAATCACGAATAAAATATTTCACTAAGGGTGGATTCTACCAAACTGGAATAAGGTCTTATACCTAGATTAAACGCCGAATTTGTATTGACTAATCTCGGAGTAAGTCTTATTCCAGTTTGGTCGAATCCACCCTAAATACGCGATTGGGCATGCAGGACGTGGGCAGGTGGATTTGGGCATCAACTCGTTACACCAAAATTTTGTTCTAACTGGTCACACCGCCAAAAGCAGTATTATTTGTTTCAACCCGTCACAAGTTGATTTATTTCTATTAGGACACATTGTAATTTTTGTAGCTATTGCTGCTACTTACTTAATTACTGCTCTTTAATGATTTCTTGCAGTGAGCCGACGATATTATCTTATTTGCCCCTGCCCCTTATCTGTGCATAATACCATAGAATACTTACATAATAGTACAAGTACAGAAGGTTCCCACACTCCGCAAAGTCATTTAAATAAATAGCGACTCTTGCTAAGACACAATAAAATGCAATTCAGGTCGCACACCGCTCCCTTATCTACAGTAAAATAAATAACTAATCTGAATACTTACTTAATTTATTACAAGTTATGGTGTTTAAAATGTGTACTTAAATGTGAACAAATTACCATTTCAAATTATCCTAGGCTAGGTATGTCAGTACAGTCAACGCCACATCAGACTACCTAAACAGTAATATAATATATATTACTGTGCTACCTATACATGTTTATTTGCACCACCAGTGACACTCCGTGTACGTGAGAGCTCGAGCGCTGGTGACCTTGAGCAGAACGTATAAACACTAGGGTAGTTCGGTATTAAACCGAAATGGAATTTAGACTTGTGCCAAAGAAGACGTATGTATGTATATGTTACATAGTATGTTATGAAACGTAAAGTAGTATTAGCAGTTACTCCATTAAGTAAGTAACTACTAGGGCTTGCAGTCCTGGTACTGTGGAGAAAACAGGATTCCCGGTACTGCGCCAACTATGGTACCGGGAAAACCGGGAATTTCCGGTACTTTTTGGTACTGAATTTTTAACCCAGATGTAACTAACGTTTGATTAATGGATCAATGAGCAAATCAAAATATTACACAAAATTTTTATAATAAAAAAATTGTTTTGAGTCTATATACAATGGATTTTTATCATGAGTGTTTTAAGGTGAGTAAATAATATAAATTCGTCCAAACCGAGACCGTTCAAACGGCGACAGACCCTTCTCCAACGGATGCCCTCGGCCGAGATTGTGGTATTGGGAGACTGCAATGTCCACCACGTCGAATGGCTTGGTTCACTCAAAACTGACCACGCGGGTAGTCGTTCATGACTTCGCTTTGGCCTACAGTCTGTCCCAATTGGTAACAGAGCCTACGTGGATTCCAGATGTGGAGGGCCATGCACCTTTCTTATTGGACCTTCTGCTGACCTCTCACCCAGACGGCTATCAAGTTTCTATTGATGCACCACTAGGCTCAACAGACCACTGTCTGATTCGTAGCACTGTGCCTTTCACAAAAATTTCAAAAACGTCGAGTCTGGCATTATAGGTCAGCGGACTGGGATGCGATGGGAGTTTCTTTGCGTCCTACTACGAGTTTGCTTCTCACTGGATGATCTTGATGTCGCCGCCGACTTTATCGTTGATGTGATACTGCAGGGAATGAAACTTTTCAATCCAAACTCTGTGGTTCCCATTGGCGGCAGGTCTCAACCATGGTTTGGTCGTTGCTGCAAAATAGTATCTCGCCAAAAGTGACAACATTACATGGCCTGTGCTAAAGCGGTGTCATCAAAGGATCCAAACACCAGTGCGCTCAGAAAGAGGTACAACTTTGCCGCCAGGTCCTTTAAGAAGGACATTGCCAAGGCGAAGTCATCATTCATAAGTGGAATTGGCGAGAGGCTAGTGCGTCTTCCTTCGGGTACGCGTGCGTTCCGGTCTCTCGCCAAAGCTATCTTAGGGAATTTTTGTCAGCTGTCCCTACCACCATGGCACAAGACCGATGACTGCCTGACACATATTGCAAAGGAGAAAGCCGATCTCTTGGGCACTCTTTTCGCATCAAACTCGACCTTTGACGATGGGAAAAACTCTCCACCAACCATACCGCATTGCGCTTGTTCAATGCCAAACGTCCGGTTCCTACAAAGGTCAGTTCGTAAGGCTCTTTTTTCCCTTGATATCCATAAGTTGAGTGGGCCTGGTGCAGTTCCTCCCATGAGTTGGCGCTGGTTCTAACGCGCGTTTTCCGGCTCTCTTACACTACTGGCGTTGTCCCGAGCTCTTGGAAGACAGTCCTAGTCCACCCGATTCTCAAAAAAAATCGATCGCTCAGATCCGTCTAACTACAGGCCAATAGCCATCACCTCTTTGCTCTCCAAAGTAATGGAGTCCATTACAAACCGCCAGCTCTTAAGGTACCTAAAATAAAACTAACTACTAAGCGATCGCTAGTATGGTTTTCGTCGCGGTCGTTCGGCTGGTGATCTTTTAGTGTACCTTACTCACCGATGAGCGGAGGCTGTCGAGAGTAAAGGGGAGGCACTGGCAGTTAGCTTGGACGTAGCGAAAGCCTTTGACAGGGTATAGCACAGGGCTCTTCTCTCTAAACTTTCATCATACTGGCTTTCTGAGTAATTGTGATCGTGGGTGGCCAGCTTTCTTTCTGGGCGTAGCATCAGCGTCGTAGTCGGTGGTTCGTGCTCTGACATGAACCCCCTTAAATGCTGGAGTCTGGAGTCCCACAGGGGTGTGTGTTAGCCCATACTCTGTTTCTTCTGCATATCAATGACATGTTGCATAACAACAGCATTCATTGCTACGCGATTGTCAGTAAGGGAGTAACGCTCTACACTGGACGAGCTAATATTTCTCGGGAAAGCGTCATCGAGAGCCGGAATAAACTTGTGACTGACACCAAGAACATGTTAAGTCATGTCTTGAATTGGGGCCGACATAACTAAGTCCACTGTAACCCCTCCAAAACACAAGTTCGCGCATTTACCGCGAAAAAACATCCCTTCTTCGTACCTCTGAACTTTTGAGGGAGCTCTCCCTTGATACCAATCCGACTATTGGAATCCTTGTCGTCGATGTTTCGAGTGACGTTCAGTTTCGAGGTCATTTGGAAGGTAAAGCTACATTAGCAAACAAAAAAGAAATTATTTAAATGGAATTATCAAATCGTTGGAGTGCGATGACGATGAAACCGTACGGTGTAGGGTACGGGTACATTAGTTACAATTTTTTCCCCAGAAAAAGTACCGGTGACGTTACGGTTGAGAACTGTGGAGACAAAAATTTGGTAACGCTACGAAATTTGTATGGTTCGCAACTAAGAGTATTGGCTGAGGTTACCGGTAACGACTACCGCAAACGCGGAGCCTAATATTGTCGTAATTTGAAGTTATAGCAAAAGTACCAAAAGTACCGAATTTCCCGGGAAACAAATTCTCAGTACCGGTACTGCGTAAAAAGTCAATTTCCCGGGAAATACCAGGAATTCCTGGGAGCAAGCCCTAGTAACTACCAACCTAGTTAGATACTTGTAAATTGTAATAATATAGGTAGGTAGGTACTTAATAATTGAAGGTGACTAGTAGAATTGATATTATAATACTTAATTAAGTAAATAGGTACCTACGTACTTATTTAGACATACAGACGCGGGGGGACTGTGTTTTATAATTAGTAGGTACTTAGGTAGTGATGAATGATTTAGTGATAATAAAGAGTACCTACTTACCATACTATAATTTAGGAAATACTTTTGCATACTTACCTGAAGCTCTTAATTGATTAATTGTCAAAAAAACACGTAAGGGTTGTGGAAAAAACTTTAATCGTATGATGTGGCCCTAGCTAGATACGCAATTCTATAGCAGGAAATACTTTTGCATACTTACCTGAAGCTCTTAATTGATTAATTGTCAAAAAAACACGTAAGGGTTGTGGAAAGAACTTTAATCGTATGATGTGGCCCTAGCTAGATACGCAATTCTATAGCCTATTGGTACTTACATCTTAAAAATTACTTTCCTATTATTGTGATTTGTGAACATGACAGGATGATAGATTGATTAACCAAAATGAAAAATAAACAGATAAGTACTTAATCATTTGCAGTTTTTATTTTTAATTATGAATATGTTACATACTCATCCGTTTACGTTACGTACATTTTTATCCCATTCATCCAATTCGGATAATTGTAGAATAATCTTACCTGTAAGAAGAATTGCGCGATTTGTACTTAACTACTCAAAACTTGTCATTTAATAATGTTTTGTTGTCAGCTAAGATGTAAAGTAAGTAGGCTAATTACTTTTCTGCATTACGTCTTCTTGTATTATGTTCGCCATGTATCCACTATTCCAATCGTCTGACGTGACGAGTAGATTATCAGTCATATAGAGTGTAGGTAGGTATGCCCCCACCCCCGCGCCTGCCCGCCGCCACCGCCGCGCCGCGCCCGCAGCCGCCCGCGTCCGCATAAAGAAACGTACGTTAGCGAAATATTTTATTCGTGATTTAAACAAAATGCACTGTATGTATGTTTCTAATTTTTTGTGTGGTATAAAATAGTATTACAAAGGACATGTATGAGCGATTCTGTCAATTTTAATTTATTATTGCGTGTGCTACGAAAGAAAAATGAAATGATCAAAGAAGCACACCACTTAACTTTCTAAACTTTGTTCAACATGTATACCACTAACCACTGAAAGTCTTAAATATTATTTCATAAATTTTAAAATTTTATTCAAAGACAAAAAGAGTGATTTTGTGATTTTCATAGTTCCACATATATTATGTTTCTAATCTTTTTACAACACAAAGATATGATAGTTCTTATTATAAAACACTCAACATTTTAAACTTTAATATTATATACATTACGTTACACGAAATATTATGAAATACCTAAACCATACCTAAAGCACAGTCATAAAAGTTCTAACTTTTTAAAAGTAGCTCACAATCCACATACTCTATCCACTCAGCAAAAACGAAAAGTTTTAGAATTATCAAAACTTCTTTATGGAATTTAATGTCCCACGACCGGACTACAGGCAAAGTGTGTTTTCGGATTTGACAAGCGTGGTGATTAGGCCAATACCCATAAATTGTAGCGATGACTTGATGTCAATGATGGAGGCCTTTGCCCTGTAGTGGGACAGTATATAGGTACTTTTGTACTTTACTCTCACATCAAACTTGCCGATTTAGGATATCTTTGACCTAATTTTAATAAATAAATAATAATTGTTTTAACCTTAGCTTGGTATATAAACAGCACCATATATGTGACGATGTAGCAACACATGAAAATGGTTAGTCGGACGGTGAAGCCGACCTTGAGACGAGCCCTGGTGATTGTGTAGCCTTTGCCCATGAGTATCAGGAGTAGGAGAAAAGTAGTCTCTGCTACGCTGCAAGAGAACTGGCCTGTAAAAAAAATATAGAGCATTAACCTTCGACGATATAATACAAACTAGATGCACAGTCAACGCTTTCAAAACGTCTGCACAAAATGAGTACCTAGCGAGCTGTTTAGGTACTTAATTCGTTTAGTAATGTGCGGGCTAAATGTCAATATGACGAAGTGGTCCTTTAAAAATTGCAATTCCTCCCAAATACAAAATATGTCAAAGCTGGCACTATTCCGCCACGATTAAGCATAGGATTGTATTGTGTATCTATTTTTTTGTATTCGATTTCAGAGAAGCTTTTACTTGCGTCCACGGCGTACGTTCAGATTGTGAGATGAGCTCCTTGTCTAGTTTGTAGTAAGGTATTCTCAAAAGAGTATGAGATTCAAAAAGGGCGTAAAAAGTTTGCTTTCTATCTATGTGTTATTTTTGGGTGTGGAATGTTTAATATAAATACTTATGATCTAACGTTCATTTACTATAATTTCATTTCATATAAGTTCATTTGATATAACAACTGACTTGATATAATAAACATTTAATATAATTTTAGAATCTATACTTTCATGTGATATAATGGCCATATGATATAATAAACATTTGATATAATAATCTAATGGTATAAAACATTATTCATATAATACTAGACCTAAAGGGCACCATCCAAGAAAGCAAGCAAGCAGCATGCGAGCAAGCATGCAGCATGCAAGCAATCATGCAGCATGCAAAGCAATCATGCAGCATGCAAGCAAGCATGCAGCATGTAAGCAAGCATACAGCGTGAAGGCAAGCATGCAGCATGCAAGCAAGCATGCAGCGTGCAAGCAAGCATGCAGAATGCAAGCAAGCACGCAGCATGCAGCAGGCATGGTTTCTTTCACGGCTTAAATTACACTCTAGCGTAGGGCAGACAAGTCTACGTGGAGTCGGTTTTGCCGCGATTCGTTTCTGTCACTGACTTTTGTGGCACAACCTTACCAAAAACACAACGTATTAACTTTTAAAGATTTTTTAAAAATCAAATTGAGGTTAAAATGCTAATTTTATTTTAAAGTATAAAATATATCAAATGAAGTTATAGAATATGTTATTATACCAATGTAGCTTTATAGAAAAAGTTGTTATAGAATATGAGTATTATATCAAATGACTAGTATACGTAATGTTGTTATGGGAAGTGTATATAGATCAAGTAAAAATTATATCCAATGAACGTTATGTCCTTTGTAATTAGTTCATATGTCAATATATGAAATGATACGCACCCGTTATTTTTATCCATGTAGGCAGGATCATCATTTATAGTATGATTTAAAGTCCACCTTTGTATATAATGTCCCTTCTGTCACTGTTGTTACTGTATTTCTGTGCAATAAAGATTATAATAATAAAACAATAAAAACTCACCTATAATAAGAACACTCTTACTGCCAACCCCGTTAGCCGCATACTTCAAAATAGCCAACGTCTGCATCAAAGCACCGAAGTGCTGCGCCGCTACCGACATCAGAAACAGCTTATAAGTCGCATGCAGTAAATGTCTAGACTTCAGCTCCACACTGCACATCACCACTGCTATCATGACGATCACGTAGGCGAATGTGTATGCCAGGAGAACGGGAAGAACGTCTGTGAAGGGAGGAAAGAATTATTAATTACCATCATCATCCAGTGTGGTGGAAGCTCCGTTAAAAGAATACTACCGATTCATATCTTCAAGTATAAGGCGACTAAGGGATTAAAGACTGCACATACATCCAACAGCATAGAGCGGCGATAGGGTCGCCATCTGTCACGCTAAGCACATGTGCAGTCACTATTTTGTGAAAAGTGGATTATGACAGAAGACTTCTTCTGCGGTCTTCATCGCATTGTCTCTGACTAACCCTAAAGGGATAAAAGTCGTGATTATATGTAAGTATGTATGTATCATCAGCATATAAACGTCCTAATGCTTGGTCCCACATGGACAACAGCGTATGTGAAGATATTACATGTCATGGCCCCATCTTCCCATGCGAACATACATACATACATAATTACAACTATTACCCCGAAGGATTAGTCAAATACTAGATAATGAGGACCGCAAAAGCAGTCCGCTTTTTACCAAATAGCGACTGCACATGTGCTCAGCGTGACAGGTGGTGAGCCCATTGCCGTTCTATGCTGTTAGATGTATGTGCAGTCTTTAGTTCGTTATTCGCCTTTTACGACTCATACGAAGATGGGGCCGTCAACTCGCCATGCGACCCCAATGCGGGTTGGTGAGTTTTAACGACTGCCAGCTTACGATAACAACCGTTATCGTGAGATGGCAGGCAAAAAGTCATAAGTGACCTACAACATATGAGCTCAGCTGCCGTAAACCAGACACAATAGAAATTCAATTGTTCTCCAGGAGTCTTGATAGGTACCCAACAAACATTTAGGCGCTAAGATAAGAGTTTTAAGAGATCTATGAATTCGTTGACAATAACTCAAAGGAATAGTGTTAAGAGTTACAAGGGAATTATTGCATGCACTAACAATCCTGAAGCCCTGGGCAGAACTAAATAGGCTAAGACTACAACGCCTATACAAAAGAGTTAAGACAGGTACTTACAGAATTCGTCAGCGGAAAAGTGCTCGTGCCAAAAGTCGCCTTCAGGCCCGTTTGTCATCAAGAACTTGTAACGGACGTCCAAGCCCTGCAAAGCAACAGAGTTTTGTCATATTATCATTATCAGCAGTGATCAGAATAGTTAGATTGAATTAGGGTCAATGATTTGAAACGTATCAGTTCAGTGTTGTATATTTAAAACGCCATGTAGGCACTGACAAGGGAACTTAAGTAAACTAGGGTCAATAGTTCTTGTCTATATATAGATGGCGCTAGACTCACTGTTTTACTAGGTATGAAGTTTCTGTATTAACCGTAGCGTAGATAGCGCCAGTTCACTTATACCTATAAATGTCTCTTCAGTTACAGGCGGTCTCATTTTGCCCAGTCCTTGTCACAACATTCATTTCCACGAAACCACGACTGAGGTTTCTCCAAATAAGAAAATATCGATCTCGCAGGGTGACGGAGGCTACATGATAAATTAGGAAAATTGTAATCAAACCTTTGCGCTGTCACAGTTGCTGATAGCGATGAACCACCAGCGCTCCCTAGCGGATCTGAACCGTCGCGAGTTGTGGCAGGTGACCAGTAAACGCTCAGTGCGCTCGCTCCTGCCGCGGCGGCCGCTCGCTTCGGCGTTTAGCCGGCGGCGGCGGAAGCGCTCGTACAACTCGATTGTGGAGCGTTTGATTTTGTGCTGTGAAAGATAATTATTTTCTTAAAATCATGATGTGAAAATTACATGGCTATACTCTATCGATAAGGCTATACAGGGTATTTGGTATTAGGTAGGTATACAATCCCCCAACTGAGCGATTTTTTTCAAGCCACTTTCATGTCATCTATTCCTCCTTCTCTTTGATATCTTAAAAAGTGACTAACGGACTAAAGACTCAGCCTAGTCATACCTACATTACAACAACTTTGTAACATTATGATGTGTAATAAAAATATTGATTATTGATTCCTCCTTCTCTTAGTGGTCGTAAAAGGCGACTAAAGACTGGACGGACTTGACTAGACCCTCACCGGACTCACCACCGGGCAGCACAAAGCGGCGGCTCACCACCTATCACGCTGAGCACATGTGCAGTTGTTATAATTATAATGACGAATTCCGTGGTCGAGTGGTTAGCACGCCGGGTCTGGCGTCGCGCCATCTCTGAGGTCCCGGGTTCAATTCCAGGTCGGGTCAATTTAGAGAAAACTGTTTTTCTAAATTGATTTCATTTACTGTTGGGTTATAGTCTGTTCCTATTTTAAGTTCTCCAATAATACTGTACTTTCTGACTGTAATCTGTTGTGTTGTAATAAATAAATAAATAAATAAATAAATACCAAAATTTCGGGTCTGGGTGTTTTTCTATGTTTATGTATATTTATCCGTTATCGTACCATATTAACGAGTTTCAAAAGAAGTCATCTTGGTTTAGATAATTGGTGTTAGTGAGCGTAAATTTTTTTTATTATTATTATTTAGTGTGCCTTGGAGTGTGACAGTGCACTGCTTTTGCTGTTGCCTAGTCTGAGGCTAAAGGGCCCCACAACGCACGGCGGCGGCGGGCGGCGGTGGCTAGTACTAACTGACAGGCTGATACCTGCCGGCGAACTGATCGTGTGCAGGGCCCTTAACGCTTTGGGGATAATAGTCGTGAGTGTATGTATGCAGGAATGTAGGTATTATTAATAAAAAAAATTACATTAATACTTACACTGCCATTAGAGCGGTTATCAAACAGTATTTCAACATCTTTTAAATTCTCTGATCGACTGTTATTCTTCTCCGGGCCAATGCTCTCCCAAAACTCATCATCTGGCGTAATGGTAGTAAAATTCAAATCATCCGTTGGCAACAATTCGTACCAAATGGTAGCATTTGGGTTGGCAGTGGTAGACAACGGTTTCGCAGTGGTAGTTTTTAAAAATTGGTCATAATAATTGGGGTCTTCGGGTAGTTTTGTATTGTTGGTTGCGTTTTTGGCGGGTAGCACTGAATTTTTTGTTGTAATTTTTGGTGATGCGGTCGACGTGCTGAAACAGAAGTAAAGTACAGTGATAGTGATATATCTCACCTGCTGGTAAGTGAGGATAAGGGCGAAGGTGAAAGCGCGCTTCACCCGGAATCCTTAACCAATGAGGATCTGGCTACCTTATCTCTAAACTGTCGGAACACAACAATGCCATTAACATTGTTGTTATGGCGTCAGACTTTAGATAAGATGGTGTTAGCAAGGCGGACTTAATAAGTCCTACCACCAACCAAACCAAGTACATAGAGATGTACCTACCCCCGCTGGGAATCGAATATTGATCATGGTATTTTTAAAAAAAAATTGAAGTTTACAAATATCGCCTTTTGATTAAAATTTTAGATTAGAACTCTTTTTGATCAGGAAGCTTTGTAAATATCTCCTTTTGAACTAGATTAATCTCTTTTTCCTCTTTTAAAATTGATATCTTTGACAGATCAAAGAAAAAAAGAAACAATGTTTCTTTATGGTTCTTTAAAAATAAGGGTTTTCAGTAGATTTGATATGTTCCGGTAAATGATTAAAGATATTTATCACCATAATCACAGTACTTTTGCTTTACCATAATGTTGAATGATACACACATCATAAGCATATTGGGAGCGTATATTCTTTTTGGATTAATTTTTAGGACAAACATGACTTCTATTTTCCCTTACAAATACTCAAATTTATAGTATATAAATACACTTTAGCGTTAGATATTTAAAATCTTTAAAAATATTTCTTAATGATCCACAATTATTAATATTATACAAAGTTCTGAGGCATTTTTTTTGTATTATAAAGGTGGATTGACTATTTACTGAGTTACCACAGAATATTTTGCCTTGTTTGACATCACAAATCGATTAAAAAGATAATAAATGAAACAGAAATAAAATATTTCCTTTTGTACAGATCATTTTGGCACGGTGGTCATTTTGTATGAAGGATCTGGCTACCTTATCTCTAAACTGTCGGAACACAACAATGCCATTAACATTGTTGTTATGGCGTCAGACTTTAGATAAGATGGTGTTAGCAAGGCGGACTTAATAAGTCCTACCACCAATCAAACCAAGTACACAGAGATGTACCTACCACCGCTGGGAATCGAACCCGGGGATTTTTTATTTTTACCTTTGTGTCTAAGACCGGTATCTTAGCCACTACGTTAGCCATTAGCCACACATGTGCAGGTTTGCGCATTTCAGTTTCCCATACAAACTTCCAAGTAGAAATTTTTAAAAACCAATATGCCAATTATAATGAAGCTTTGCATGTTAAAGTAAAATACAGGGATCTAAACAGTTTGTTGAAAACATTTTCAAAAAACGTTTAATTAGCTGAGTTATTGCGGTTTAAAGTCCAATATAGAAAGTTTAAAATCGCAATAACTCAGTTAAATAAACGTTTTCCAAAAATGTTTTCAACAAACAATTTAGATCCTTGTATTTTACTTTAGCATGCAAAGCTTCATTAAAATTGGCATATTGGTTTTTAAAAATTTCGACTTGGAAGTTTGTATGTGAAACTGAAATGCGTAAAACCTCTTAATGTGCCGTGGAGTGTGGTAGTGCACTGCTTCTGCGGTCCTCATTGCCTAGTCTCTGACTAACCCTTTAAGTATATATATACAGGGCGTCCTACCGACATGCCACATGGAAGGAAAGTACCTTGAATATTGTAGATGGAACATTTTACTGAAAGAAGACATTGTTTGAATTTAAAAAAACAATTTAAACTGCATTCATAGATATTTAAATAATTACATGGTTGAACCGGGAATCGAACCCGTTATATGAGAAAAATAATCATGATATGATAAGATAAGATCGGTATGATAAAGCTACAGGAGCTTTATCATACCGATCGAAAGGCTTCATCATAAGGATTATTTTTTGCTAAATAACATAGTATCACAAATAAAAGGAAGACCATGAATTTTAACATTTTTAATACAAAATTAATCAATTTATGTATGTATTTATTTCAATGTCAGTTGTATGTCCTTACGGCAATGTCAGCTTTTCATTTTTCTGAACAAAATTTCACATCAAATGTTAATTCATGGTCTTCCTTTAATTTGTGACACTATGTTATTTAGCAAAAAATATAGCAAAATAATCCTTATGATGAAGCCTTTCGATCGGTATGATAAAGCTACAGGATGATTATTTTTCTCATATAACGGGTTCGATTCCCGGTTCAACCATGTAATTATTTAAATATATATGAATGCAGTTTAAATTGTTTTTTAAATTCAAATAATGTCTTTTTTCAGTAAAATGTTCCATCTACAATATTCAAGGTACTTTCCCTCCATGTGGCATGTCAGTGGGACGCCCTGTAACTATACAGTTTAAATTGTTTTTTAAATTCAAATAATGTCTTTTTTCAGTAAAATGTTCCATCTACAATATTCAAGGTACTTTCCCTCCATGTGGCATGTCAGTGGGACGCCCTGTATAGTCGTAAGTGTATGTACAAAACTACTATTTGTCCTACCTTTTTGAAGCTGGCAACTCCTTGTTGGCCTGAGTGAGAATGCATCCTGAGTACTCGGTGTCAGGGTACCAATGTGACAGTTTGATAATTTGGTTTTGCCCGGCTTTATTGAGGACTGCTTCGCGTTCCTTGCATGTCTGCGATGAAGACAAAGTTGAGTAAGTAAGTGAGGAGCGTCTGTTCAAAAAGAGATAACTCCACCTTAACCCTAGAAAGATAGTCTGCGTAAAATTGACGCATACGTTTTCGATATATTGCTCTATCTTTCTAAATAGCGCGAATTCATAGCAGTGGGTTTAGGACATCTCATTCGTCACTGGGAGCTGCCGGTGGCGTACGTGTCAATAAGGTAAGTGTCACCAATTTTGAGATATGACGACCGCGTGAGTCAAAATTACGCATGATTATCTTTTACGTGACTTTTATGATTTTGACTTATACGATAGTTTGTTATTTTTTTATCTCTAAGTACTTTATATCATAACTTATATTATCATATTCTTTTTATAGATATTAAGGCAACAATATAATACAATGGAGCGTAGAAACTTGACAATGACCACATCCTGGCCACTCTTATGCAAAGTGAAGACGAGATTCCCTGTAAGGTTACCGACAGTGAAGTAGCGGACCACGAAAGTGAAGATGACGTGCAGAGCGACACAGAAGAAGCTTTTAAAGAAGAGGTTCAAGAAGAACAGCCGACGCCAAATGGAAGTGTAATTAATCTTAGACGGGCAAAGCAGTACTGAACGACCAGTCTCCACATTCGCCTCTCGTAGGATCTTAGCCTTGCAACAGAGGACTATCAGAGGTAGGAATAGACATTGTTGGTCGATAATTTACAGCCACAATGTCAACAACAAAGAAGAAAAGCCTCTATATCGTATAAATTTCATGGAACACCCTAGCTTGGGTCTGGCTTCATTGTTTATGCGTAGGCGTTTATAAGCACCTACTTTGAAGAGATATTTGCGAGATAATACCAGTAATATGTTACCAAATGAAGTACCTGGTACATCGGAAGACAATACTGATTAGCCAGTAGCACATAAACTTATTTACTGTACTTTTTGTCCTTCTAAAATAAGGCGAAATGCAAATGCGTCCTGCAAAAAGTGAAAAAAAATTATATGTCGTGAGCATAACATTGACATATGCCAAAGCTGTTTGTAACAGATTTTTATATAACTATATGTTCCTAATATATATTATTAGATATGCTAATTGTTGATTTTGTACTAAAAAAAGAGCTGATTATTGTATTAAAAAATATGTTTTCATATGAAAGAGTAAGTGTTAAACAATTTCATTGATTTATAGCAGAAGTTTAAAGTTTTTGGTTATTTTCTTAAATAAATGAGTATAAATAATTTATCTGCAGTATTAATTGTTCTAATATATGTGTTAATATATAAAAACATACGATTTATTGAAATAAATTAATACACCTCGACCTGCAGCTAATTAAAATACATGCGTAATTTTTACGCATGAGTATCTTTTCCATACTACACAATATGATTATCTTTCTAGGGTTAAAGGAATTTTCAGAAAACACAAAAAACTGATATCATGCTGAGTTTATATAGTATAGATAGGTAGTTATTACCACCATAGTTACGAAGTAAAAAAAAATTTTTTATTGATCATGGTATTTTTAAAAAAAAATTGAAGTTTACAAATATCGCATTTTGATTAAAATTTTAGATAGAACTCTTTTTGATCAGGAAGCTTTGTAAATATCTCCTTTTGAACTAGATTAATCTCTTTTTCCTCTTTTAAAATTGATATCTTTGACAGATTAAAGAAAAAAAGAAACAATGTTTCTTTATGGTTCTTTAAAAATAAGGGTTTTCAGTAGATTTGATATGATCCGGTAAATGATTAAAGATATTTATCACCATAATCACAGTACTTTTGCTTTACCATACATATTTACCATAATGTTGAATGATACACACATCATAAGCATATTGGGAGCGTATATTCTTTTTGGATTAATTTTTAGGACAAACATGATTTCTATTTTCCCTTACAAATACTCAAATTTATAGTATATAAATACACTTTAGCGTTAGATATTTAAAATCTTTAAAAATATTTCTTAATGATCCACAATTATTAATATTATACAAAGTTCTGAGGCATTTTTTTTGTATTATAAAGGTGGATTGACTATTTACTGAGTTACCACAGAATGTTTTGCCTTGTTTGACATCACAAATCGATTAAAAAGATAATAAATGAAACAGAAATAAAATATCTCCTTTTGTACAGATCATTTTGGCACGGTGGTCATTTTGTATGAAATATAACTCCATTTGTTCAAAACATTTTATTGTTATTTTTCTGTTAATATTCTTTGGAAATGTCTCTCTTTGATTGAAACTGTGAGTTTGATCGTCGTTTTTCTATTGGAAATAACGCCGTTTGAAGCCAATTTTAAGCACTAAGTTGTGTATTCGAACATAGAAAGCAATAATACCAAAAAAAACCAAAAAATGGAAAGTGGATTTATTTCCTTATGAACAGACACTCCTCAAGTAGTAAAGTATCCCACAGCTGGGCTTAGGTCTCTCGTCATCATTAAAATACATATATCATAGCTACAAATGATGAGTGTTGGCATAAGCACTACGCTTGGCAAATCCGGGCGCAGCATCGAAAAATCCGGAACACTGCCCTACCTGGGAATTGAACCGGGACCTCCGGATATCGAGCTTAGCGCTTGACCACTCGGTTACCGAGGCGTTCCAAAGTAAGTAAGTAAATTTGTTTAATACAATCCCAAAGCTGGCTCTACCTCGTCCAATGGCCATTCTGCAGGGACACCTCTGAATAGCCCCATACGTGTAGCATTAAAAGTGGGTATAAACCACAGAAATAGATCTAAATAGAAGCCGCATGTACTGTGGTACTTTGCGTGTCAAAATACTTTTTTTTTTATAGCAGAAGGAGGCAAACGGGCAAGCGGGTCACCTGATGGAAAGTAATCACCGCCGCCCATAGACACCCACAAAACCAGTGGAATCGCAGACGCGTTGCCGGCCTTTAAGAAAGGAATATAGTGCCAAAAGGACGGTAAAATCCCACGTTTCATTTAGCCGTTGTCAGCACCGGACATAAATGGAGTTTTAAAAAGATTACTACTTGCGTCGTCGTATCGAACTGTAAAAAATGTACAAGAAAAGTTAACCGAGATAATTCAGAAGTTTTCTTTCTGAAAGTAATTTTGTTATAAAATCGATACAGAAAAAAGTGAAGTCTTAGTTTTCATACAATAGAGCTTACATGCGGCTTCTATTTAGATCTATGTCTGTGGTATAAAAGCTCTCAGGCCATTGGACGATAAAATAATCATTGTGGTTAATAAAGTGGTTCATCAGTAAAGTTAGAGAAAGAAACTGTCACTTTGTTTCTACCAATTTTCTTAATACTGCCATTGCAATTAAGACATTGTTTAATTACCACGACGGCCCGTAACAGTGTCGCGTAGCGGTGAAAGAATACCTACTAACACCCCTCTCTTCCCTTGGGTGTCGTAAAAGGCAACTTACGGACTAATTGGGCCATTGTAGTGGGTTATGGGCTATGTTCTTACTAAATTGACCCAACCGGGAATTGCGCGACCCCAGAACCGACGTGCTAACCACTCGACCACGGAGGTTGTCAATGTTTATGTATGTACGTATGTATTTATGTATTATGTACAGTCGAGGAAGTTCCCGGTCGACCACTTTCTAGCGATATTCGCTTTCACACTATCTACGCGCACAGTACGGTTCGTACGCGCGGTCGGAATGGAGCGCAAGTAGCGTTGCCAGGCGTCCGGATAAAGCCGGACACAGTTAGGCTTTTTGATTGCGTGTCCGGCCAAAATAAATTATGTCCGGCTTGTCCGGTTTTTGTTAAGCTTTTTACATTTTGCAAACAAGCAAGCGCTGAGCGCAGGCGAGTCGACTGTCGTACGCTCCGCTCCCGTAAATGTAGGGTGTCCGGCTTTTATACCCAAATGTCCGGCCAAACTAGCTGGTCTGTCCGGCTATTAGCGACCTGGCGAACCTAAGCGAAAGCGAATTTCATCGGAAAGTGGTCGACGAGAATTTCCTCGATTGTATGATGTATGAGCTCTTAAACCTTACCTTGCTGCTGTGGTAGACCGCGGGCCATTGGTCGTCGTCGTCATAGTAAAGCAACAGATTCGGTATGCCCATATCCTTGTCATACTCGATGAGGTACTCGAACTGACCCTCCAAGGATAGGAAGCAGAATCGTGATAGGAACGCCCAATTCTGAAATCAGTTGAAGATTTTGAAAATGATGTTTTTTTACATTCAGTATACAGGCGTCTTTTCCTTTCAAAGTACATACTAAGAGTGCTTTTCGGTTTTTATAATACATACTTACATGTAAGTATACATAGATATACTTACGTAGTCAAATACTAGGCAATAAGGACCGCAAAAGAGTAAAGGAAAAAAAATAGAATAAAAAGAAACAGCCGAGATACAAATGTGAACGCCCCGCTGGGAATCGAACCCGGGACCTTTGTCTGAGATGAGATAAGATGATGGTTATACCACAGATGTGGTTTTAAGGTGTGGGGATACATGCCTGTCTAAAAACCAAAGAAAGGAATGGGTCTGAAATAGAAGACTAACCAGAACATAAATGCGGTTCAAAGCTGTGAGGATACCGTTCCCAGCTGAAAATATACATACATACATCTCACCTCATCTATACTGCTCACGTGCTCAGCGTGATAGGTGGTATGGACTCACCACACCCTTTTAACCGCCTCTGTGGTCTAGTGGCTATGCCACCGGTCTCAGACCCAGAGGTCTCGGGTTCGATTCCCAGCGGGGGGTACATCTTTGTATGCTCGGTTTGGTTGGTGGTAGGGCTGTTAAGTCCGCCTGGTTAGCTACCACCATCTTATCTAAGTCTGTCGCCATAACAACGATGTTTATAGCATTGTTGTGTTCCGACAATTGAGATAAGATGTAGTCAGTTCCTCAGTGGTTGAGGATTCCGGGTGAAGCGCGCTTCCACCTCCGGCCTTATCGTCACTTACCATCAGGTGAGATGAAGGCCAAGCGCTTAAGGTTGCTTTAAACATATCAGTAAAGTCACAGTTCCGACACAGTACCGGCACAGTGAAAAATATTCTTTCACACATTCTCTATGAATTTTGTCAAAACGAATACGTCCGTGATTTGCCGGTGGCGGCACTGACACTGAGAACATTATCACTAAAAAGTAGAGATGCCTTCATAGATAATGTATAAAAAACACTATTCCTGGTACTGTGTCAGAACTGTGGTTTCACTGATATGTGTCAAGCAACCTTTAGCTGTTGTTAAATAAAATAAAAACACCTACCTCGCTAAGCTTATTCAAGAGCGGCGATGGCGACGCTCTTTGCTGTTAGATGTATGTGCAGTCTTTAGTCCGTTTGTCACCTTTCACGACACCCAAGGGAAGAGATAGGTTGATAGTATTCTTGCAGTGCCCTGCAGGTAAATAAAAAAAACCACTTACGTCCTTCGTGTCGATCCTCCCTTCCACCCATTTCGCCCGGACGCCCCCTAGCAACGTCCCTAGCAACCACAACAGGATCAAAGCGGGATACATATTGATCTAATATGTTGCAGCTGTTATTGGAATTCACTGAAAATGTTATAAGTACCAAAATATTAGATTAATGACAGTGATAAAGCAACTTTCGCAATGGTGGAAAAACAAAAGCCGAAATCGGTATAGTCCGGATAAAGCCGTCCGGCTTTATTAGTTAGGATGAGTTAGGGTTAGGCTTTTTGATTGAATGTCCGGCCAAAATAAACGGTATCCGGCTTGTCCGACTTCTGTTAGGCTTTTTACATTTCGCAAACGAGCGAGCGCGAACGTTTCTATAGTGTACACTCAAATGTATTTTATTTCTATGCTTTAGTTATTAATCTGAGTTTAGAATTTAATTTTGGCTGATGACTTAGACTGATTTGACATTCGAATTTATTTATATTTCATTAGAATTTAACAAGATTAATTGGTAATAATTAATAAAGCTTGAATTTACATATTTTTTTTGGTTGTACCATAGACAAATAATATCGTCCTTGGTCGTAACTACCTATTAGTACTAGGACACAAAATCCTCAATGATGTAGGGTGTCCGGAATTTTCCCCAAATGTCCGGCCAAACTGGCTGGTCTGTCCGGCTAAGGTTTGGCGACTGGCTACCCAGTCACGGCGATTTCCCAAAAGGGGTAGACAACATATTTACTCTAAGGGTAGACAACTAGACACACTCTGTTGCTTCATTTACTCTTATAACATTCTTCATACATGCTCTCCGGTGTTTATTAAAATCTTTACAATATATTGATTGAAATGTGATTTCCATTTACTGTTCTGTAGCAATGTTGTGTACGTCATCATTATCATCGGCTTATAACCGTCCCACTGCTGGGCACAGGCCTTCCTACATAGAAAACTAGCTAATGGGGTGATTGGGCTATAACCCACCACGGTACCCCAATGCCGGTTAGTGTGTTTTAATATCTTACGACAAAAAAGTACTTTATAATCTTTTAATCCTATCCTTAAATAAGATAAGATAATACATTTATTTGCTAGAATACAGTACATTAGGATGTTACATTCATAAATTTAGTAGAACTGTATTCAACCTGTAAGCAGGCGTGCTTATTGTGACAAAATTATTACCTACATTGTGTGATTTAAGAATTCACTGACGCTATAAAAGTAATGACCCAAATAGCAAAGACATTTAAACTATTACTAAATCTCTTTGCCCAATAGCTATTTTGTTAAACTATTGAATTTAATTATACTAATTAGTTTTATATCATCAGGAAGCCTGTTAAAAATTAAAATACACATACTTATCAAAAACATTTTAATTATAAAATAAAATCAAATGAAATGTATTTATTAAAACACACATAAATGTGAGACGTCGGAAGAGTAGAAAACATTCGGATCAAATAATAAAATATCAGTAATGTAGTAGAAAGAAAAATAAAGTAGTAGTCAAACGAGAGTTAAACCATAAAAAAGTTTTTCATTTCATTTTATTGTGTATTGTTAGCGTAAAGCTTAGAAAACAATATTGCTCTAATTGTTGTTAGCTCTTAGAAACTTTTCGCTAAAACCTTCATAGTAGAATTAATAAGAAAATGACTTACCCATGATTTTTTTACTCACATCCGAATAAAAGATATGTAATTCAATTAATGTAAGTAATTTAGTATTTCTGGACCATTTTAACGTTTCTCTGTTGTTGGGTGGTTTCTCATAGAAGGTACTTGTTGTGTATTTCGTGTTGTCATGGCAACGCGTCTATTAGCAGGTAGTGCGTGAAATCGGTAACCAAGGGCCGTTTGAACCCTCAACATGTCTTAACCCTGCAACGGGCACAGCATAAGAATTTCTAAGCAGATTTTCGACCTTATGTTTAGGGGATAAGATTGAAGTTAGAAAGTCAAATTAAAGCTAAATTACTAGCAGTGTGGTGGCGAGTCATTATAAAAAGATTTCTATTTACCAATCCGTATTCCTTCCTTGGGTGTCGTAAAAGGTGACTAACGGACTAAAGGCTGCACATACATCTAACAGCATAGAGCGGTGATCACCACCTATCACCTTAGCATATGTGCAGTGCAATAACGCTCAAATAAATAACGAAACGATAACGAAACGTTGAAAAAATTATATTTTTTTTTTTTACGTTTTGTTATCATAAAGGTTTAATATTTATTTTTGAGATTACTAAAATAAAACGCTACGTAAAATTCTATAGTCAAGTAGAAAATTATAAATAAAACAACAAAACTACCAATATTGATATTTAATTCTCTTACAATTCTAAACATTTAGAAATAACATATAGCTTA
This sequence comes from Scoparia ambigualis, assembly GCA_963921215.1. Lineage (NCBI taxonomy): Eukaryota > Metazoa > Arthropoda > Insecta > Lepidoptera > Crambidae > Scoparia > Scoparia ambigualis. The sequence continues at coordinate 25,927,965 of OY992515.1, read as the reverse complement.
CATAATGAATTTTTACAGCAACGCCGCAGTCATTATTTAACAGAAAATAATAGTCCAAATACTCGCTCCGTAGCAGAAGGTCTATCAAGGAAAATGATGATAGTTGCAAAACAGCGACATGTTAATCAGTCTACATAGGGACAATGCCTTCATCGGCAAAACGACGTACTAGTAAAACGCCGACAATGTAAAATCGTCTATGTAAAGTACATTCATCATCACAATGATTTATATCTGCTACCTATTTACTCAGAATGCAAAAATGATCTAACTGTCGCACTGCTGGGCGAAGGGCTCCACCATTGAATCAAGCCATCGCTACAATAGATGGGTGTTGGCTTAATCGCCACGCTTGCCCAATGCGGGGTGGTGATCACAAAACTGGGTTATGCATCGAAAAATCCAAAAACACACTTTGCCCAACCTGGAAATTGAACCCGGGACCTCCGGGTCCGATAATTTAGGAATTATAAGAAGACAAATACTTTATAATCATAAAATACTTTATATTATAATTATAAGACAAATACTTTATCGAGCGACTGCGACATAAAATATATTAAAAAAAAAAAACAATACTTTTCCTTTTGCATAGACAACAACGAGTGCTTAAAATGTAACAAAATACAAAAAAAAACGTACAGCACGCAGTCTTAGAGACGTCACACGTCAAGGCTGACACACACGAAACGCAGGTTCGAAGATGGGCAGTTTATTTTAATTGGTTAAATAGTGGACTCACCAGAAATTTTAAGGACAAAATTTTTTATATCGCTTGAAATATGGTACGTAAGTGGTCTTAACTTAATTTCTGGGAAGTGTATAGAGTGCCGCTAGCGGCACTGTATCTCCATCGGTTAGGGAACCGTAAGTTTTGCGGTATAATAGTGACGCCGCCTAAGCTGCCGTAAAGTTTTTGTTAGACAACAGAAATACTAGCTGCCCTACTCCTGTAGGACACGTAATAGGTTAGAAATTTAAGACAATCGCGAAGCGCAGCGTAGCGATTGTCTTGAATTTCGAGGTTATTTTTTTTAATTAGACAACAGAAATCTAACTCCATGCAAAAATATCTATTGAATATTATGTCGTCTGAACATTACGACAAATAAAAATATGTTACGGTTCCCTAACCGATTGAGATAGAATGCCGCTTGTGGCACTCTATACGCTTCGTACAAGGATGCCGTCAATTTACGGCATCGTAACCGATCGTACTATGTTGCCGCTTGTGGCACTCTATTCACTGCCTACACTTTGTACTAGGATGCCGTAATGACGGCATCGTAACCGACCGTACTAGAATGCCGCTAGCGGCACTCTATCCACAGCCTAATTTCTGTAGAGATTATGACTTGCTGTTGGTGTGCGGCAGCCTTTATAAAATATGGAAGTGGCACTTAGAGCAAAGTACAAAATTAGACAAGAATTAACATTTAAATTTCGTAATAACACTTTTAATGACCAAGTGATTCCCAAACATTTAAAAAATAAGTTTTTTTAAAAAACCAGGTCCTTTGAATAGGACAAACTCCTGACATTTGATTTGATTGACATAATACATAATATAAACACATTCAAAAGTAATATTACGAAACAAAGTGTAAGTTTTGGTCCACGTTTAACGTTAACAAACTAAATTAATATAAAAAATAACCTGTATCGTACACCAATACACATAATAATGTCATACAGGCAAGTACAAAAATGTGAATAATCACAAACACATTTATCATTAACTGAGAAAACAATAGCCGTGTGTGTAGCGGCTCACTAAAAAAATACTACCGCCCCTTCTCTTCCGTTGGGTGTCGTAAAAGGCGACTAATGGACTAAAGACTGCATATACATCCAACAGCATAGAGCGGGGATGTGCTCACCACCTATCACGCCGAGCATATGTGCAGTTGGTGTTTGGCGTGCCGTGGACTGTGGCAACTGGTAATGGACTGCTTTTGCTGTCCTCATTGCCTAATCTCTGACTAACCCTTTGGGGATAATAGTCATGAATCTGTGTATGAGATAGGACAGCCGTTGCATACACATTAGCTAGCTAGCGAACTTAAGAGTAGATTTACATTTTACTTTTAAACTAAGGCTCGTATTCTAAAACCAAACTCACACTCAAATCTCTGCTTGAGTATAGTCAGAAAGGGATGGCGCTATTCATCGCATATATCGCCATCCCTTTCTAACTGTATTCAAGCATGAATTTGATTTTGAGTTTGGTTTTAGAATACGAGCCTAAGACACTGCTGTTTGGAGACAGCAATATATAGAACTTAGTACATAAAATATAAGCCGCATTTTGACGTGACAACGTCTTATAAATTGGTTTGCCGGGTGACACTTCAAGAAACTGCGTTACGCTCCGCTCACGTTATGCGCTCACAATGAGAGCGAGTGAGAGGCACGCGTCCCTTCCACTCGGGCATGGTTAGCCCGCCTAAGAGCGAGAGAGACAGACATAAAAAGTGAAAGGCACGCGTCCCTTCCATATTATTTCATCCTTCTTCCTACTATACGAATGAATATTCACATTAAAATTATTTTACCACTCAAAGTCGTTGTCACGTAAAACTTTCGCCCGTATACCGACTTTACAGGCAACCAATTTTTTTGCACTTATCTAGACAATAACAGAACTTATATGTGGCTCGTGTATTTCATCATAACAAAGCAGAGGTAAGCAGCGCACCATTTGTTCGGCCAAGAAATGTCATTAGAGCAATTAACTTCGTCCTTTTAACCAATGAAAAGCGACTGACCATAATGTCATCTGATGGTAAATGATGCTAAGGCAAGCGAAAACCAGAATCTTCAACTAATAAGGCTCTTCTTACCTGTGAGGTAGACAGTGATTGGCCAAAAAATTTAACACAAGCCACATTATCGACATCCAATTCTCTTAAGATAAGATAAGATAAAGATAAATATACTTTATTGTACACCACAAAAAGACATTTTGACGAAAAATAAAATAATTACACATTAAGTTGACGTACAAAGGGCGGTCTTATCACTAAAAGTGATTTCTTCCAGACAACCTTTGGATTGACAAAAAAGATTTTAATTTAAAAGTGGGCTTGTAGTGCACCATGGATAAAGATAATAATTAGTGATATTAACTTAGAATATAAAAAAACCCACATACGACATAACATATTTTGATTAAACAAAAACCACTAATAGAGAACTCGCGAACTACATAATACAGCACATAAACATACAATAATTTGTTATAGATTTAAGTTTACTTACTCCTGTTTTTTTTATTTTTGGGGACTGTAGTAGTTTGGGATCCAGTGTATTTTAAAAAAAAAATACCACGTTAATTAGTTATGTATATTTGAATTTTGCTATTTGCCGACTACTAATTATTATCTAATGATCCATATGGTATTTTAAACCCTGTCGCGTAACGACGAAAGAATACTATGGATGTCGTAAAAGGCGGCTAACGGACTAAAGACTGACCATGCATCCAACAGCATAGAGCAGCGATGGGCTCACCACCTGTCACGCTGAGCCCTTGTGCAGTCGCTATTTGGTGAAAAGTGGACTATGGTAGAGGACTGCTTTTGCTGTCCTCATTGCCTAGTCTCCGACTTACCTTTCGGGTTAATAGTAGTGATTATAAGTGTATGTATTTTAAACCTTACTGCCGTGTAAGTCGCATATTAATTTATTGCACATTAACATAATAATAGCAAACAAAACATTTAAAAATATTTCATAAAATAATGTGATTTGGTATACAATATTAGTTTTCTTCTATTTTAGTTCATAGATATGAATAGCCATATTTATTTATTTTATGATAAGTTATTATTAGTTAGCCATAAATAAAGGATAATAAACCATCAAAATGGCCAAACAAAACTGAAAATAAACCAAACAATGTTGTGGTGATTTTAGGCTAATTTTTAACTTACTGCAAAGTCGTTAAAAATCAGCAAAAAAATATAAATTAAGTAAGGTTTCTTTTTTTTTCAGTTTTAATTTAAACAGCTATTTTTAAAAATAACAGTTACAAATTATGTTTTAAATTAGAATACAGTATTACTTTACTTGTCTTATGGAAAATCTAGTTCAGTTCATATAAAAAACTTTTTCCAATCCACTTGTACATACTAAAATACATGTTACGACTTTCACTTAAAGTCTATTTTACTCCTTTGATTCATTTTGCTTTCTACAGATTTTTCATAACGTTTCATAACATAGATGAGAATGGATACAATAAATATAATTATTATTAAATCAAGGGATTATTTAATATAATTAATTATTGATGCATGCATGCATTAAGTTTATTAATGAATTGCATCAAATAATCAATTCTTTATAGCGGTGAATAATATTAATGAAAATTAAAAAAATAAACTTTACCCATTACTATTGCGGTAATTTTGTTTTAAAGGGCAATTATCTATTAAACATTTACGGAGCAAACAATTTTTTTTTTGTAAATGTAACTTTGTTCATTTCTTTTACTTATTACTTACGTTGGCTTAACCTGAAGTGGATCTTAGCCATGTTCATCATCTCAGCCTTGAGAGCAAATAAAATAGGTAAAGTTACATTTGCAATAAAAGCCTTTCTTCGTCCTATTTGGTGTAGGCTTCTTTCAAAACTTTCTACTTCGTTCTATTGCATTGCTCTGTATCCAATTCTGGCCTGCTAATATTCTGATATCATCTTTCCGCTTTGTTAAAGTACGCCAATTCTTTCAGTCTTGTGCCAGTTTTAACAAATTTACTTTGTTTCTGTCCTGTTGCTATTTTTTTGACAAATAATTTATAGAACAACAGTGTATGAAAAAAATATGGGACAGTCGAAAAAATTTCAATTCAACTTTACCCATTTCTACTGCATAAACTGTTTTAAAAAGACTAAATTCTATAAAATAATAATGGGGCATTACAAAACATTTCTTTGCAAATGCATGCTTTACTAGCAATAAAGTTATTTTTAAAGGACTAAAGTCCGCCTCCGTTGTCTGTATGCGCTATAGAGTGATTCTACGCGCACTCCTTCAGCACCTGTAGAGACTTTCTGAACAGCTCCTGTTGCTCTCTCGCGTGTTTGATTTCCAACTCGGCAAGGTCGATGAGACTACAAAAAAAGTAATATAAAGTGTAGCCTGTATATACTAACCCGCTGCAGGGCAAAGACCGCCATCTTTGAAATCAAGTTATCGCTACAATGAATGGGTATTGCCTTAACAAAAAAAAACCAGCCAAGTATCTATCTATACTAATATTAATGTTTTATATTTAGCGTTTTATTAACGCTTAAATATACTTAAGTAAAATTTTAAACACTGAAAAAATATTTCGGATCTCAGAGGTGAAAATTTCTAAGATTTGTTGAAGCAATGTTGACTAAAAAACATAAGCATCAAGCACTGACAAATTTCGACGGTTGAAAGCCAGACCTCGGTAGCCAAGTGGTTAAGGCAGTCGCCCGGAATGCGGAAGGTGCGTGGTTCGATTCCCGCCTGAGGTTGTCGTCTTTTTTCAGTGTTTAAAATTATACTAATATTATAAAGAGGATAGATTTGTTTGTTTGTTTGAAACGCACGAAGAGTTCTATTCCATTATCTATCTATACTAATATTATAAAGAGGATACATTTGTTTGTTTGTTTGAAATGAATAGGCTCCGAAACTACTGGACCCATTTAGAAAATTCTTTGACCAATGGAAAGCTACATTCTTCCCAAGTGACATAGGCAATAGGTATTTTATCCCGATATTCCCACGGGAACGGGTACCACGCCGGTAAGTCGCGAGAATCCGTTAGTACACTCATATTTTAACGACAAAAAAATCACGTTTGTTGTATGGGAGCCTCGCTTAAATATTTCTTTCATTCTGTTTTTAGGGTTCCGTACCCAAAGGGTAAAAACGGGACCCTATTACTAAGACTTTGCTGTCTGTCCGTCTGTCTGTCACCAAGCTGTATCTCAAGAACCGCGATAGCTAGACAGTTGAAATTCTCACAAATTATGTATTTCTCTTGCCGCTATAACAACAAATACTAAAAACAAAATAAAACAAATATTTAAGGGGGGCTCCTATATAACAAACGCGATTTTTTTGCCCTTTTTTGCACGATATCAATAATGGCAACAGGTAAGCACTTGAAATATTCACATAATACTCAGATTTATTTTAACTTTAATAATAAATACTTAATAAAATTAAAATACAATAATTTTTCTCATCCAACAAATGTGATTTTTATAGATAATGGTACGGAACCCTTGGTGCACGAGTCCGACTCGCACTTGGCCGGTTTTTAGTATTTGTTGTTATAGCGGCAACAGAATAACATCAAGTGTAAAAATGTCAACTGTCTAGCTATCATGGTTCATGACTTACAGCCTGGTGACAGACCGACAGACAGACGGACAGTGGAGTCTTAGTAATAGGGTCAAGTTTGTACCCTTTGGGTACGGAATCCTAAAAAAAGGGGTTAGTTTTTGTGTGTGGCGTTCATTATTAAAATAATACTTCCAACCCCTCTCTTCTCTTGGGTATCGTAAAAGGCGACTAACGCACCATACATCCAACAGCATAGAGCGGCGATGGGCTCACCACCTATCTCGCTGAGCACATGTGCAGTTATCATTTGGTGTGCCGTGGAGTGTGACAGTGCACTGCTTTTGCGGTCCTCTTTGCCTGGTCTCTGACTAACCCTTTGGGGATAATAGTCTTGAGTCTAAGTATGTAATACTAGCGGCCGCTCGCGGTTTCACCCGCGTGGTTCCCGTTCCCGTGGGAATATCGGGATAAAAAGTATCCTATGTGTTAATCCAAGTTATAAACTATCTGTATGCCGAACTTCATCTAAATCCATTCAGTCGTTTTTACGTGAAAGAGTAACAAACATCCATCCATACTTACAAACTATCGCGTTTATAATATTAGTAGGATAGATATGCGAACGGAAAATTTACTACGAGGAAATAGTGAGTTCGGGAAAGTCATCTAACAAATCAGTAGGATTATGTAAGTCGAGTAGTTCCCGGGCGACCACTTACCGGCGATATTCGCTTGCGCTCCATTCCTTGCGCGCGTACGTACAGTAGCGTGCGCGGAGATAGTGTGCAAGCGAATATCGAATTGCTATATAAGCGAATTTTTTTTTGTAAATGTCGTTATTTTATATTATTATAAAGCTGTGGAGTTTCTTGCGCCCGTTCATTTCCACAGCTAGAAGACATCCTGAATTTGGGTGCCTATGTAATAAAATTAACTTTAGACGAAACAAAATGCTTACTTTAAGTTTACTGAATAAAGAAATTATGATTTGATGTGATTTATCGCCGAAAAGAGTTCAACCGGGAGCTACCTCCACTATATGTATGTATATCAAAGATATAGATTTACATAGATAACGCAAGTATCACGGTACGTATTGAAACCAAGCGTGCCGACTTTTTAACACCTACAGTGACGTCACAGCCGACGTTACGTGCTCCATATGTTTAGGCTATTGCAGTTAATTATCACGCAACGAGGCATTTTTTTAGTTTAGTTTAACAGACGCGCGCGGACGAAGTTAGCGTCGATCAACCCCGACGCTTGGTCGGGGTTTTCGGACACGCGAAGTACATGCATTTGCGTTATCTATGTAAATCTATATCTGTGATGTATGTCGATAATATTCACCTCTTCCGGAACGCAGCGACTCTTCTAGTGCGAAAGTCTAGCAGCTCCTCTCTAGCGCGCGCTGAGAGTTGTTCGAAACGCGCGCACGCGTCTGCCTGCTGTTGCTCGGCCTGGTAATAACATTTATAATATACTAGGCTTTATTTGGCGATTCTTTTTTATGTTTAGAGATTCATAATTGTAATCAATTGATAACTTATTGCGTTACAAATGTAAGTTATTGTGATTTTTAAGGTTGCTTCACACATATCAGTGAAGTTACTGTTTGCGCGCTTTTATTTGTTTCCTTGTGTGGGAGGGTAGTAGCACCATAAATGGTTATCGGTGTACCGTCCGCACAAGCGATTCTCGGCGCGCCCCAGCATTCCTCTGACTGCCATCTGACAGTTGCGAATTCACCGCTGAGCTGAACGCCCGCTCCCGCTTGTTCGCTTTTCATCGCCGCCGCAAACACCGCCGCCGCCATCGCCGCTAACCGCTCTCCGCCCGCGCGAGTCCGTGCCACACACCGCCGCCGTAGCTAGCTGCCAGAATCCTGGGTGCTGAAGACGCCGATTACCAGGTTAGGGTTACCACTTGAAGGCCGTAACCGCCGCCCTTGGCTTCCTTCGTTTAAACTGCCCCTTTCTATATATTTATATATGTGATAACCGCCCCCGCTCATACAGTCCACTGCGCCTAGCATTTACTTACCCGCCCTCCAGTACCTGGTAGTTCCATATACCTGGAACTGTGAACCCCAATAATTGTGTTTCGCGTAAAATACTTTTTGTGGAGGCATGGTCCAATGTGGACTCATAGCCCTATATTTGCATGGCCTATTGTGCCTTTCGAGCATTCTCAAACTGAAGATGTACCCGAAATTAATCTTCCGTTATGCATCCGCTTATTAAACTCGCACTCCAGGTCTCGTCCTGGAAACAATTAGGTATTTACGCATAATAATTTATGTTTTGCGCTTTATAAAAATAAAATTACTCTAGTCCCCGCGGATTAAAGTTTCTCATTTAGAAATAGCAGAACACATTCTTCTCCGCTCCTTGTAACATTAATACTTTTGTAAGAATGCTGCTGCCGCGACATCATCACATCGTCGATCTTCGTATCGATGACTGCCACCGCTCCAACTGCCACACTGGCTCGCATCTTGTTATGTCTTTAATAATAAAGGCAATGCTATTGGATAATTTCGCAATATAAAACGACAGTTGGAAATTTATATACTTAGTTTCTTTTTGTCGCTCATGAAACATCAGCCGCTTTTCAAAACGAAGTTAGTAATCGCAGAATTGAATGGAGAACTATTCCCGCTCGCGCTCCTTACATGAAAGGTTTATGGGAGCCTAATATGAAATAACTTAAAACTCATTTATATCGCACCATTGGTAACCAATTGCTTTGTTATGAAGAGCTTCTAACTGTGTTAACGCAAATTGAATGTATCTTAAACTCGCGTCCGCTATGCTTGTTGTCCGATCAGCCGCATTTTGTTCTCACTCCCGCTCATTTTTTGCAAACTACTCCTTTACAGTCACTGCCCACGTGTGAGCTGGATACAAAGCTTAGTCTCTCCGCTCGTAAAAGATTGCTAGATAATTTGGTGCGTGGTTATTGGAAGCAGTGGCGTGTAGATTATTTACACACCCTGCAACTAAGACAAAAATGGAATACACCTGACGTCTCTGTTAGCCCCGGTACTCTCGTACTAATTCACCAAGACGATGTTCCGCCTCTACGCTGGCCTACTGGCATTGTAGAACAAGCCTTCCCAGGGAAAGACGGAGTAGTTCGTGTCGCTTCTGTACGGACAACAACTGGCACGTACAAACGTCCTGTTGTGAAATTGTGCCCACTGCCTACGCAATAGTTAATACAGTTATATCTGCACTTATTTAGTTTTTTTTTTTTTTTTTACTAGGTATGGGTTTGCTCTTGATCCCAATCAAGCCCAGGGGCTAAGACAGGATCTATGATGGTGCGAGTTTACCCAGAAGGTGCCTATTTACTCTTACTTTGAAGATGGACGGGTTATATGTACTCGGAAACACAGACGCAGGGAGGGAGTTCCTCTCCTTTGCTGTACGCAGTATAAAAGATGTTGAGTAACGCTTTGTGCGACATTTAGGAATATCCACCAAGAAAGGGTGGTAGCCCGCAGTGCGCCTGGATGTCCGATGGAAGAAGGGGGATGGCGGTATGAGCTCATGCAGCTCCAGAGCACACTCTCCGAAGTACAGTCTGTAAAAGACCGACAGACAGGCAACTTTGCGGCGGTGAGCTAGGGTGTGAAATTTGCTCTTCACTAGTTCTTTGTCGCCAATTAGCCTCTCAGCTCTGCGTTGAATCGTGTCCAGTGCAGCTAGTTGGTATTTAGCTGAGCCGTCCCACAGGTGACTGCAATATTCCATGCAAGATCGGACTTGAGCTTTATAGAGAGTTAAAAGCTGTCCCGGCATGAAATATCGCTTGACTCTATTTAAGACGCCCAGCTTTTTAGCTGCAGTTTGTGCCTTGGACTCGATACCGGTGCCGAAGTTGAGGTCTGAAGACAACTCCATGCCCAGAAGGACGAGACTATCGGTAACAGGCACAGATGCACCCCGAAAAGTAGGAGTCAGGTTAAAGGGACTCCTTTTAGCGGTGAATAAACACGCTTGCGTTTTGGTGGCGTTGAAATTTACCAGGTTACTGTCACCCCACTGGCAAACGTGAATTAATGTCTGGTTTGTTCGCTCAACCATGGCCTCTCTCATCAACATCACGTCATCACCACTAGCTTTTGCATCCGAAAGGAATCTCTCTACGACAGTACTGTCATCTGCATATCCAACAACTCCCGGTATCAACAGGTCATTGATGTGCAACAGGAAAAGCGTCGCAGAGAGAACAGACCCCTGAGGAACTCCGGCATCAATAGCCACTGAGTCAGAGGAGCAGCCATCGATGACTACTCTGATCGACCGTTCCGTCAGGAAATCAGCTATCCAACTACAAAAGTCAGCGGGGATACCATACGCTGGAAGCTTGTGCAGTAGACTTGCGTGCCAGACCCTGTCAAAAGCCTTTGAGATGTCAAGTGATACGGCGAGTGCTTCGCCGTGCATCTCGAGGGCCTCACCCCAGTAGTGCGTCAGATAAACTAGAAGATCCCCAGTCGATCGTCTTCGGCGAAACCCATATTGACGGTCACTGAGGAGGTCATTAACTTCTAGGTATGAGAGCAACTTACAGTTTAGAACTCTTTCCATGACCTTACAGAGTATGGAAGTGATGGCGATCGGTCGGTAGTTGCATGGGTCGGCACGACTTCCTTTTTTGGGTACTGGCTGCACATTAGCAAGCTTCCAGCATTTAGGTACGGTTTTTGCCTCGAGAGAAAGGCGATACAAGCGCGTTAGCACTGGTGACAACTCAGGCGCACAACACCTCAGTACCCTTGCTGGTATGCCATCAGGACCACTGGCCTTGTTCACGTCCAGACTAAGCAGGGCTCTACGGACCTCTTTATTGTGGATTGTGATCTCCGGCATCGAAGAATCACAGCGAGGTAAATTTGGTGGTTGTTGAGAGCCGGTGTCTAGACGCGAGTTGCTCGCAAACAGAGAGGCAAATAAACTTGCTTTCTCAGCTGCAGAATGAGCCAGCGACCCGTCAGTTTCTGCATGGGTGGTAACATAGGACGGCAGAAATTCGCCTCGGCTGACTTCGAAAGGGACCAGAACTGTTTACTACCGCTCGGGTAGGATGACAACTTTGTCCCTATTCGGCTGATGTGATCGAATCTGGCCTTTCGAATAACCCTTTTGCACGACTTGGCGGCCGAATTAAAGGCTCTCTTCTTTGCTCGGATTCTCCGTGCACGGACTTTGCGATCCCGGGCTTGCACCCAAGCCTGGTAAGCAGACTGTTTTCGGGCCTCAGCACGAGTACAGTCCGCATTATACCAAGGGCGGGACTTGTAACCGAGCGGGATGTCGGAGAATGGAATAAAAAACTCCTATATATAAATATCCTCAATAAAAATAAAAAACTTTTAATCCCAATGTAGTCCTATATATATTTTTGTTTAACTTAGCTTCATATCAACATATTTATGTACATATATTTCCGCTTATTACCCGCTATAATTGTATTTCCGCTCATCCTCTCTGATGGAGAGACTTCCTATACCGCTTTATGGTTTCGAAAATCCCTAGTATTTTCAAGCCGGGGAGGATGTTTGCGCGCTTTTATTTGTTTCCTTGTGTGGGAGGGTAGTAGCACCATAAATGGTTATTGGTGTACCGTCCGCACAAGCGATTCTCGGCGCGCCCCAGCATTCCTCTGACTGCCATCTGACAGTTGCGAATTCACCGCTGAGCTGAACGCCCGCTCCCGCTTGTTCGCTTTTCATCGCCGCCGCGAACACCGCCGCCGCCATCGCCGCTAACCGCTCTCCGCCCGCGCGAGTCCGTGCCACACACCGCCGCCGTAGCTAGCTGCCAGAATCCTGGATGCTGAAGACGCCGATTACCAGGTTAGTGTTGCTGCTTATTTCGCTCAGGGGAACACTTGAAGGCCGTAACCGCCGCCCTTGGCTTCCTTCGTTTAAACTGCCCCTTTCTATATATTTATATATGTGATAACCGCCCCCGCTCATACAGTCCACTGCGCCTAGCATTTACTTACCCGCCCTCCAGTAAAACGGAGACACCAGTTACAGTTCCGACACAGTACCGGCACAGTGAAAAATATTCTTTCATATATTCTCTATGCATTTTGTCAAAACGAATACGTCCGTGATTTGCCGGTGGCGGCACTGACACTGAGAGCATTATCACTGACAAGTGGGGATGCGTTCATAGAGAATGTTTGAAAAACACTGTGCCTGTACTGTGTCGGAACTGTGGCTTCACTGATATGTGTGAAGCAACCTTTACAAGCCCAAAAATATGTATTATACTTATCTTAAGATTACCGTCCCACTGCTGGGCACAGGCCTTTCCACATGGACATCATCACATGGGGAGGTTTTTGTTAAGTTAAAAACTTTATATAGTTTAAAGTTTACACATTAATGCATAATAAAGTCTATTTATTTAACTAAATAAGTTGGCGCAGCGACCCAAAGTGAGTCAAGTTATATGATTTATTTATTTATTGATTAAATTTATGAATTAATTAAATGAATAAAAATAATGAACTGAATTTTAACCGCCTCTGTGGTCTAGTGGCTAAGCCACCGCGGTTTTAGACCCAGAGGTCCCGGGTTCGATTCAAAGCGGGGGGTACATGTTTGTGTACTTGGTTTGGTTGGCGGTAGGGCTGTTAAGTAGGCCTGGCTAGATACTACCACCATCTTGTCTAAGTCGATCACCTTAACAACGATGTTATTAGCATTGTTGTGTTCCGACAGTTTAGAGATAAGATAGCCAGTTCCTCAGTGGTTAAGGATTCCGGGTGAAGCGCGTCCACCTTCGGCCTTATCGTCACTTACCATCAGATGAGATGAAGGCCAAACGCTTGCCCGTTGTAGAATTTATAAAAATTAAACGAATAAAACGTATGAAATAAAATGAATGAATGGAATGCAAGGAATAAAACGAATGAAATGAAATTAATGAATCGAATGAACTAAACAAACAAAAAATAAATAAATAAGCTATTACAAGCCAGGGCTATCAATCAGCTACCGTCTAAATTAAACTTAAAAAACAGACAAAACAGAGTGCGTTACCTCCTGAACTTCCATCGGCTGGGTGCACAGACAGAAACACATGTGTGATTTAACATACATCAAACACACTTTAAATATACAAACACACGACAGCTTCGATCGCATATAAAACTAGACAACAGTACAATCAACGCTCTCAAAATGTCCACACAAAAAGAGTAAGTAGCGAGATGTTAAAGGGGGGTGAAAACTGAAAAAATTGGCTGTTATTTAGCTGTTATTCAAAAATTTTTAGATATTTCGTACTGAAATTACCAATATGTATTACAGAACGTATGTATGATGGGAGGACTGTTTCCAAACCACGATTGGAAACATTTTGCTCGATAGAAAAAAAACCTGAAGTTACCTCTAAAATTTCATACCTATAAATTCACATTACGACCGTGTTTTACAATAATAATTCCTAAAAAATTATTTTCGTGATGTGACCTATTCGATTTCGTGACTGTTTTGAATTTCCAAAATACTAAACATTTTTATTATCTTTGTGATTAAAAAGTGAATGGCGCTTACGAATTAGCGCGGACCCCGCACCGGGCAACACCCGCGAGGGCCCGGAATTTTTGCTGAACGCCTAACCCCCTTTAAGTACGTAGGTAGGTACGTAAGTACGTGTGTAGGTAGACACGCCAGCATATAAACCTATCCAAAACTGTCAAATTTCTCCAATCGATATTGATCCTCAATCCAATGGGCTTAGCACCTCATGTGCAGTCGCTGCTATATGGTGAAAAGAGGACTGCTTTTGCTGTCGTCTTTGCCTAGTCTCTGACTAACCCTTAGGGGGTAATTGTGATGAGTATAATGTATGTAACAGTACTACTCACCGCGTGGACGTCCTTGTTCTTGGCCCTGGCCTTCTCCAGATTTCTGTTAGCAGCTTCGTAGGCCGAAAGGCATCTGTCAAAGAAATATAAACATTTAGATGATGATCACATAATCTCAAAGAAAACTAAATGTTTTTTTGCCTATCCTATACAGGAGCTCGATGGCGCAGCGGTTAAGGCGTTCGGTTTGTGGCGGCGCCACCTACCGCATACGCCGCACATTATTCGACACGAAGCAAACACCTTCTCAACCGTGTCAACAGATGGCGCCAAAAACGCCAGCCCAACGACATCTCCATACTACGACAGTAAAACAATCTCCTTCGCTATTATAGCACCTCCAACTAACATCCGTTGGACTTCGGTCCCCCAGCTATACCACCCAGCTCGGAGGAAGATCTTCCCGTTGGTTCCCCTACAGTGGTGACCCCGACGTGATATGAACACGCAACCTTCCGATGACCTTCTTTGGCTTCCCTACAGGTTTACGATCGCCGTTCAGAAACTTTCGCAAGGGCTGGACACTAGATGGGTGTCCAAATTAAAAACGACTCGAGCTCGTCCGTGCTTCGGAAAGCACGTTGAGGCCTATTTTTACATTTTGTATTTTGTAGTAATTTTGCAGTTGTATTTATCGTTTTTATCGAAATAGGATAATACTACAAATCTCCATTCTGTGAGCGTAAGTTGAATTCGGACGGCCAGCGCATCGCAATTTGTAGTAATTTTGCAGTTGTATTCATCGTTTTTATCGAAATAGGATAATAAATTCATTATAAAATCTTTATTCCTTATGAAGTTACAATTATTCTGGTAAAAATTTTGCTCAATAATATTGTCGTAAATAGGAGATATTCACAGTTAACTTATAGCAATTTTTGAAGTTTTTTGATTTAGAATATTTTTTTTTTCCTATATAAAATCAATGATACCAAAAAATTCCGTGGCGGCTACGCACTATTCCACTATATAAGAGATAACATTATAATTTTTTTATTTCACTTCCTTAGAACAGTAGTTCAATCGATGAGCTCAAAAAAGTGCCTTCGCGCACTTTATGAAAATCTTTCTGTGCAATTTTGGGTTTAATTAAAAAGTTAAGGAAAATTTACAAAAAGCGAGGCCGCTACGCACTATTCCAATAGCTATTCTACACTATTCAATAAGTCATAATTGTTAATATATTTTTGTTTCTGAGATCCATAACGCCAAAATTGGCCATTTTACGCAAAAATCACCGTCGAGATGTAATGGGCCTCCTAAGCCGTTGGTCCCTGTTGTTATCGTAAGATGGTAGTCGTTTTAACCCACCAACCGGCATTGGGCCAGGGTGGTGGGTTGTGGCCCAACCTCCCCATGTACTGTTGTTCATGTGGGAAGGCCTGTGCCCAGCAGTGGGACGTTTATAATCTGATGATGATGATTAACCGTGTTGCGTAGCGGTGAATGAATACTACCACCCCCTCTCTTCCTTTAGGTGTCGTAAAAGGCGACTAACGGAGTAAAGACTGCACATACATCCAACAGCATAGAGCGGCGATGGGCTCACCACCTGTTACGCTGAGCACATGTGCAGTCGCTATTTGATGAAAAGTGGACTATGGTAGCGGACTGCTTTTGCGGTCCTCATTGCCTAGTCTCCGACTAACCCTTCGGGGATAATAGTCGTGATTATATGTTTGTATGTATGATGATGGAAATGTATAAGTATTAAAGTTGCCTGGGAGAGACTGCTATAAAGCAATAGGGCGACCTACTGTACTTTCTTCTCTGTCATTTGTCTTATTTTGTAACTGTTCCTTTCCTAGTGCGCAAATAAAGTGTTTTTATTATTATTAAAGTTTCAAAGGAGATCATTCCAGCTCCATACATTTTTAGAGCTTTCTAAAAGTGCCGGCGAAAAAAAAAATAAGTATGTATTGTTAGATCTAGCCATATGGAGTAATAGTTAATATGGCACAAAAGTTGTAGGATTGCTCTGAACCAAGTTATACAAGTTCGATGATTCATCATGTTCATACATTTATAGATTTCTGAAAGTGCTGGGATACATAAAATAAAGATAGATGAAATAAAGATTTCTAGAACTAATGATCTGAAGCAATCAAAACTGTGGGTTCATCATCTCTTATGTTTATACAAAAAATAATGTACTCTACTTAATTATAACCGATTTTGTGACTGTCATTGTTCTGATTGTTTTGGACATAATATGTCTGGCTGTTATTTTTATCCCACTAATATTATAAACGCGAAAGTTTGTAAGTATGGATGGATATTTGTTACTCTTTCACGTAAAAAGTACTGAATGGATATGGATGAAATTCGGCATACAGATAGTTTATAACCTTAATTAACATATAGGATACTTTTTATCCCGATATTCCCACGAGAACGGGAACCACGCGGGTGAAACCGCGAGCGGCCGCTAGTATATAATAAGTAGATAAACGGGCACGCTCCGCTCCGTCCGACCCATCGATCGGTTGCTTCTCGTCGGCCGTGTACCTACTATTGTAATGCCATTCGTATTAAATTCAAAGCGGTCGCTTGACGCTTCACAATGGCAATTGCTTCGGATCATTAGTTCTAACAATATCTGTCATTATTTTATGTTTTCCAGCCTTTTTAAGAATAAAAGTATGAATCTTCGAATAGTAGGGGAAATAAGCGACTAAACCTTGCACTTTTGTCTCAAAAGTGTGGCACGATTGTTCTCTAGGTCATTATGAGCAGATTTAGCCCGGTAGCCACGGAGTTAGCCTCCGCTGGTGGGTTCCAGGGAGGTGGGGGAGAGGGGAATATTCATCTCCCGCGTTGCAGTCGGTTCATAGTTCCACTCCACTTATAGCTGCTAGGGCAAGTTTGGTATCGTTTTTGTATAATTTAAGGATGGAGAATCCATTTCTGGAACAAACTTTTTACCCTATCATAGAAAAAAACGAAAAATTAACAAAAATTTAATTTATTTTTTTTTAAACTGCTCTAGACTTATGAATGTCGTTATGAAAAAGGTTCGTAAGTCCTAACTATGGGGCGGGAGCCTTTTACTGAGAAGAACCGGCAAGAAACTCAGCAAGGGCATTTTTTTCTAACTTTAAAAGAAAGCTAGAAAAAAAATGCCCTTGCTGAGTGCGTCAAGAGAGCGTCAATACAAGTTGGAAAATGCCCTGCCTATCATAGAAGGACATTTTCCATTACAACAAAAAAACATTTAATACGATTATTAAGTGTTTATTATATTATAGTATTAAAGGTAAACATACCTGAGTCGTCTCACCAACACAGCTTTGGCGGCATGCGCGTCCCTCATGTAATACCGGAGTGTGTCTGCCAGCTTGAGGTCTTGGTCGGAAGCCATGCGACCTTCGATCTTCTGTCAATGGTAATAAGGGTTGTTGTTACAGTTACATACAAACAGGTAGGCATAGTCCACGGCTGTTGAATTCGCTTTGAAACAAAAATATGCCACAGAGCGATTTAAGACAAAAGATCCGGACAGTCGATGGAACCCGAAGCAGTTATCAGGAGAAACATAATATCAACAATTTTACGGCGATTTTAAAAATGAAATGATGATCATGTTTTTTGCAAAAACTAGGTTAGCGCGCAGAGTCGTACCGATCTTTGAGACGAAAACAGCAATACTTAAAAAAAAAAAAATTAAATATGTTTACGCTCACACCAATTATCTAGACCAATATGAGTATTATTTTGAAACTCGTTAAAATGGTTAGATAACGGATAAATATACATAAACATGGAAAAAACAACCAGACGCGAATACAATTTAGAAAAAACAGTTTTTCTCTAAATTGACCCGACCGGGAATTGAATCCGGGACCTCAGAGATGGCACGACGCCAGACCCGGCGTGCTAACCACTCGACTACGGAGGTCTTCAAACTTGATGAACCTTTCCTGGATGTTTTTAATCCGCGATATACAACGTCAGCCGGAAAGGGGGTACTAAGCCGAAAGGAGGGTAAAGTATACATGATAGTGAATAACATTTGTCTAAGAACTTATCCTTGAAAATGGATAATTTTAGATTAACAGCTTTTTTAAGATTTCAAAAGAAATGACGCTGTGGTAGCCCTGGCGGTCAGCTGCTTTGAGAGAGAGACAGATTTGAGTTAATTGCCGGGGCTTCTTGCGTTGGCGTTGGGCCCGTCCCTATTCAGGGTTGTACATTTTTAAATTACGTAACCAAAAGTTTATTTTGTATGGAAGTAAATAAATAATGAACGTTTTTCGCAAAGCTTATATTTGCAATATAACAGTTGATAGTAGGACTTTCAGTTGTCCGCGGCTTAGTACCCCCTTTCCGACTGACATTGTATAAACTTCGATCACATATAAAAACAAGATACACATACACAGTCCCAAACTAAATCGTAGCGGAATAATGGCAGTTTTGACATAAACATTTGACGTATATGTGTTTTAGAAGAATAGCAATTTTTCTGGAAGCACTTTGTCACGTTGGCACTGTGCTCGCACACTACATACATACATATAATCAAACACGACTATTATCCCCGAAGGGTTAGTCAAAGACTAGGCAATGAGAACTGCAAAAGCAGTCATCTACCATAGTCCACTTTTCGTCGCCTTTTACGACTCCCAAGGGAAGAGAGGGGGTGGTAGTATTCTTTCACCGCTACGCGGCACGGTTAACTCACACACTATCAAACAAAAAGCGTACCTAAAGCATAGTAGAATAAAACAACAAACACGCTGACTTGGCCCCCGAGCGAGGGATAATTGGCTATTTGACAGTTGTAACAATAAAATGTGAAATATGTCGGAAATGGTAGGTTATGATTAAACGATAATTATCCAATAGTTTTTTTTATTAAGATAAATTGTAAATATTTTATTTTTACAAAATAAATTTGCGTTTTTTTATCTGTGGATTACAAGACCCGAAACACGGGCGGCCATGATTGAGCTTCATGTGACGGATTGTGACGTCACATTTCACAAAGTATACAGAAACAATCTGTCAGGTTTCAAGTTGAGTTTCTATATTTATTGAAATGTGACGTCACCGAGCAAAATGTCACGTGACCAACCGTTTTCGCACGAAGTTTGAAATCAACAAAGAAAAATATGTTTTTTTCTGTTAAATAAAGGTTTTTCGAGAAACAAAATATTGTACGGGGTATAAAATAAGCGTTTGTAACTTTTTAAATACTTTTTCGAAAACTGTCAAGTAGCCAATTGCCTAAACTGTAGGGCTGGCGCTTTACGAGCGGCAGCAGCGGGCGCAGCGACGAAACACGCAGGCGCGCGCGGCATTACGTACGGCCTGGCTCAGCCGCGACTGGCGTCGTTAGCATCAATAAACTCGTCAGTGTGTGCGTGCGCCGACGCGTATGTACGGGATGGCTCGGCCGCGCTCTCATACAAAACGCGCTCGGTGCGTATGTATAGTCCCCCTCTTCACATCGGCAGACGCATCCGCAGTCGTCATCTGCGGATGCGTCGACAGACGTGTAGGGGGGTGATTATTTTGTAACTATTATTTATTATTTATAACCACACGTTCCGGCCGACGTGTAGTTATAAATTGCGGTATTTAACGTCTGCAGACGCAGCAGACGTTAAATACCTACCACAGACGCGCAAATCACCCCTCTACACGTCGGTCGACGCATCCGCAGATGACGTTTGCGAATGCGTTTGCCGTTGTGAAGAGGGGGCATATGAAGATAGCATACTTGTTTAATTCTACTATGCCTAAAGGTTGCGTATCTCGCTTGGTCCTCTTTTTGTGCTGACGTTTTAAGAGCGTTGACTGTGAATCTAGTTTTTATCTGTGACTGAAGTATATAAATTATTAATGATCATGTCAGGTATTAAGGTCACGTCAAGAGTATCCTAAACCGATGAGCATGTATGAAGAACGTTAAGAGAGTAAGGTGTGCGTCAGCACAGCTGTGCCATTTAACGCATTTGCCCTTATAACTTTTAAACGCGAGACCGACTAATTTGCGCTTTGGGTTACATACTAGTATTAGTCTAAGGAACATAATGCACTATGATTCAATGTTGAGCAGCACTCTTGGTCCAACGTCCATACAATTGTCAATCTCCTTTATGGGTTATTGCCTGAAGTAAAAGATTTTTTTAAGTAGGTATATTTTTATTCATTAAATTTTAAGAAATCTTTAATAGCCTTCATAGTTTTTTTCTTCTCCGCATCATCATCATCATAAGTTTGCGTTCGAGTAGCAGCAGACCTCACTATGGTTCTATCTGCTAATATAAGCACTCGAGGTTTGTGATCAGCAGAATTATCAATAAATTGAGGTTCTAATGTTTCAGTACAAGTGCCATCGCTTAAAATTAATATAATACTTTTTGGTGCAGTTGAAGTACTGGCTGTTATATCTGGTTGTGTGTCTGATTGTATGCTGTAAATACTGGAGGTAGACGGTTGTGTGTATGTACTGGAAGTGGAAGGCGATTGTATGGCTTGTATGTCTGGAAGTATGTTGTATGTACTGGAAGTCGAAGGCGATTGTATGGCTTGAATGCCTGGATGTATGTTGTATGTACTGGAAGTCGAAGGCGATTGTATGGCTTGCATGTCTGGATGTATGTTGTATCTACTGGAAGTCGAAGGCGATTGTATGGCTTGCATGTCTGGATGTATGTTGTATGTACTGGAAGTCAAAGACGATTGTATGGCTCGCATGTCTGGATGTATGTTGTATGTACTGGAAGTCAAAGACGATTGTATGGCTCGCATGTCTAGATGTATGTTGTATCTACTGGAAGTCGAAGGCGATTGTATGGCTTGCATGTCCGGATGTATGTTGCATGTACTGGAAGTCCAAGGCGATTGTATAGCTTGCGTGTCTGGATGTAGGTTGTATGTACTGGAACTGGAAGTAGACCGTAATGCATCAGAATAGTAATCAGTATTATCGCTCATACTGGAGCCAGGTCGCTCATGTTCGATATTTTCTATCTTGTATTTACACAGAAGAGTTTGGAAATCTAATTTCAATTTACTCTGTAGGATGGGGCGTAATTTTCGCAACTGAGCTGCAATATAAGTCCCAAATGTTGTAATCTCATCATCGGCTGAATCATTCCTTTTTCGTTGTTTTATTGCTATCAGAGTGGTTAAGGCCTCTGTGTATAAGCCAGTATTTCGATTTCTCTTTGGTGCTCGTGTAGGCGTCGTAGGTGGTTTTGTACAAGTTGATTGTAGTGACGGCGTAGGTACTGTTGGTGATGGCATGTCCGGAGATACTGATGGTGCCGGTGTGCTAGGTGAAGGTATCTGAAATAAATATACAATAACATATTTTATAATATTTTTACAGATACCAACCGAGGCAGAATGGACAACAATATCAATGGGATTTGACTCCAGGAATTTCCCTCATGCCTTTGGTGCCTTAGACGGCAAGCATGTGGTAGAAAATACAGGAAGTCTGTATTACAACTACAAAAACACATTTAGTGTTGTTCTTCTGGTCATGGCTAAATATGATTATCAATATTTCACATATAGATGTTGGCAGCCAGGGCAGAATATCCGATGGAGGGGTATACCGAAATTCAACATGATTCCAAGTCCTAAATAATAATACTTCGAGATTGCCCGGGGAAAAACCATTGTCTGAACGAGACATGAACTTGCCTTACGTTATCTTAGCCGATGATGCTTTTCCACTATCGCCTTATTTAATGAAACCCTCCCCTGGCAATCACCAACAAGGCTCACCGCGGAGAGTGTTTAATTACAGATTGTGTTGTGCTTGGCGTATAATTGAAAACGCTTTTGGGATATCAACTTCTGTATTTCAGGTTTTCAAAAAACTCCTGACAACGGAAGTGAAAAACGTAATGCCGGTCATATTAGCTTGTGTTGCATTACACAACTACCTAAGAAGAAATAAAACCATACACACCACCGCACAGTGGGACGAGTCCATACAAACTGTTGGACACCACTACCTGGTTTGATTATTCAACGATAAGTTGTGATCCACACCATCTAGAGGCTTGAATTTGTTATTTCCATATTGTTAATTAATTATCCTAACCGTCGCCCGGTGCATCGGGTACTTTTGACACCGAAAACGAAACCGGTCAGTTAATACCTGGCCAATGGAGAAATCAAGGTCATGCAGAAGGTATGAGACAACTTTGGAGAATACCGGGACGATCATGAACGTCATGAAAGATAGTAGTCGTATTCGTGATTCTTTTGCCTCTTGTTTTGTAAGCGACCGGGGACCGGAACCATTCCTTGGCAAAACTTTGTTTAAATTAGTAAGTATAATTATATAATACCTACTTTTAATGACTTTTATGTATAATACCTAAGTACAATTACAGTCTATTTTTTTAGTGATGATGAAAGACGTAAACAACTTTATAACCTAAAAATTGTAAAAGCATAATCATAAAGAATTCACCATTCGAATTCAAACAATTAAAAATTCTTTTATGAAGCCAAAACGTAGGTAAAAATTTGGTTAAGTAACTAATAACTGATATTTTAGGTTATAAAATTGTTTACATCTTTCATCAACGCTAGACTTTACTAGGTAATCTATCTGTAAGCAAGTACTACATAAGCTGCATTTTAAATAAACTTGTATGTAACGTAAACTTATATGTTTTTATTTCTAGTAAGTAATTAAACCGTACACCTACTTACCGTAGCAATTTCGATATTCGTTGTAGAATTGCAGAAGAATACCAGTGCAGCAGGCCCCGCTTGCTGCTTATACTGAGTTGTGCACAGTGTTGGCATCACACAATTGGGCGCAATGTATTGTTTTTTTATGTTTTTTTCTGTTTTATAAATTGTTCATTTGTGTGCTTGTTGTGTGATGTCAATAAACGTTTTTTCAATTTCAATTTCAATTTTGTTGTATGTTGCAAGACATCAGGCTGGCCATTTCTTCGTAAGCGAACCATTTCGATTTGTATATCTGGTCTGCACCGATGCCTGTTCTTAGACCGGTCACCTTTATTTTCTCGATTGAATTGTGATCTGAGGCTCAACCATTTTGTGATCACAGAGTTCACAGAAGTACCCATAATCTCTGCCACTTCCGCGAAGGCATCTATTTTTATTTTAATTTGATGTTGCGTCCCAAATCACGGGCCTTTCACTTACAATGCACTCCATCATGATAGTCACTGTCACATCAAAACACTTTTTATTCCGAGCGAAACGTCTTCCTGCGTCAAAATCAAACATTAAATGAAAGATCCAAGAGCAAACGAACGCGGGGGATGTTTTCCACAAAATCCGGCAAACACGTTCAAGTGAATTTGTTCGACGAAACATTTACACCACGCCCATTTTTTTATGTTTTCGGACAATGTTCTGTTCAAAACATGGGGCAGCGGACGCGCCTTAAGGATGTATGTCAGGATTGTAGTATAAGGAAAGCTGTGGTCTCTGCCAACCCCTCCGGGTAGCGTTGCCAGGCGTCCGGATAAAGCCGGACATAGTTAAGCTTTTTGATTGCGTGCCCGGCCAAAATAAACGGTGTGAAAATGTAGTGTCCGGCCTTTTTACCCAAATGTCCGGCCAAATTGGTCTGTCCGGCTATTAGGTTTGGCGATCTGGCAACCGTACCGGGAAGCGGGCGTGATGTGTGTGTGTGTGTGTGTGTGTGTGTGTGGGGGGGGGGGGGGTGTGTGTGTGTGGGGGGGGGGGGGGTGTGTGTGTGTGTGTGTGTGTGTATGGATGATGATGATACTAACCCGGCACTTGTCAAACGTCTCCGAAGCTCTGGTGAGGAACCTCTCGGTGGGAGGTTGCTCCCTAGTAGCCAGTTGGGTGATGCATGACGACAGCTTTATGTGGGAGTCTGCCACTTCTGTCGGACAACAAACAAATTATACCTTTGAAAAATGACTGTTTGTTTGATATGTCTGTGCGGTGGCAGCTCATTAAAATAATACTCAAACTTAAAATATATTTATTCAATAAACTCAATTAATAAGTACTTTGAATCGTCTAAATCTTTTTTAACCTACCACCCATTCAGCGGGCCTAGTCTGGCTATCAAAAGTAGTCCCTGGACATTTTAGCAAACTTTTTACATGGTAATGCTTAATTAAATGTCAACATCAATTTCCCAAGTTGTCAGTTGGTCGTCAATAGTTTTACGTGATCTTGTTTTAACGATTTACGGGTGTACAAATGAATAAAAATTATTAAAAGCGGAGTGCAGAAGATGTTGTTTTGCATGATTTCAAAGTTTCAAGAAAAACAACAGGAGAAAGACGCCAAATTCAATCATAAACAAGATTGTTTACTTGTGGTGCTTGATTTCTTATGTAGTATGACGCAATTCTTTTGATACTTGGATTTTATCAAAATTTTTACTACAGTGAATAAAAAAAAATATTATGGAATATTGTCTTTTTGTTTAATTATTCTTACTTAATTCCTAACATATAAGATAACAGGCGTTAGATTCATCTTAATATTAGTAAATAATAATAATAATTTAAAAAAAAGGTGTTTTTATCTCATTTTCGAACCTGAGCTCTGACTGAATAAAGTAGGTATACCGGCGATTCGCCCCAGCTTCGCGCGGACGCAATCTCTAATCATCCCGTCATAATTTTTTTCATAACAAATTTTGTCTTCACAAATTATGAACACAGCAAAACGAACATTATTAATGCGACAATTATTGAATTATTATTGCGTCTTAACCTATAACAGATATGAGCTTACAACTATTTAAAAATGAAATTAATTTCAATTTTAATTTCATATATAAAAATAATAGTATCAACTTCGTTTATTCAGTGTAAAGCCAGTATTACTAGCAGCAATTTTTTTAAATTGCCACCGTTTCTCAGGGACAGCTTTCATTAGCCAGACTCTAGCATGCGCAACACGAGAAAATTTTCATGACCGTTTTCTCGTGTTATGTCTATACACGATATGTCAAAAATAGACATAATAGTAATTTTTGCTTGTCTGTCGTATTTTTGTCTACAAACCCTAACATGCAACATAATTTTATCGAGTTTTGACAACTGTAACCGTGATAGTTTGTCGTTCCCGCCATCGAAGGAAGAGAGAATATCGTCCGGGACATATCTTGTGTTGCGCATGCTAGTCCCGCAGGACGTAATTTTTTAGCCGTGTCAAAGAACGGGCGCAGGAAACCACAGCGCACAAAAGCCAAGACATTTACAAAAAAAAATATGTCGTTACCAGGTCATAAAATACAAAATATGATTTTAAATTTAAAGTACTAAAGGAGGTCACTAATAGTCCATACAACTTTGGCCATGTTTGTACCTTGAGGTACATAGATATGAAAATGTAGAGAAAAATTCGAGGATTCCGAATTCCGCTAATGCATCTACTTGTCGTCCATTTTTATCAACAGATAATTTAATAGAAGTAAAACAATAAAAAATAGAAAATATAATATTAAAATCAGCTAATAATTGTCTCTCTGCTAGTAACAAAACGCTACAAAATGTCATAATGTTTTATATGTTATTCCGTTCGTTTCGTTTCGGCGACGATTCGTATTTTTATTTAATAACTTGGCTATTCCCTGTGGTATTCCGTTTTCCTCGTGATTTGATTCCTGTTGACACTCTGTTCCCGAAAACAGATTATATTCATAATCGTATCACAGATTATTTAACATGGACAGGGTCTAAAATGGCGTATTTTTTCAAACCGATTTTATTTTTTTATGTCTCTTTCAATTAACTAACAAACAATGTAGGCCTGCTATATTACTCAGCGTTTCATAGAGTAATTTTTTCCTTAAAGTGTACCTCGGTACATTAACTGGCCAGATTTTAGTGACCTCCTTTGTATTTGATTTGAATTTAAACTACATAATCTCATAGCTAACGTGACGATGTCAGAATGAATACTTACGGGTTGTTACAACGTTGTAAGGATCAATATCGATTGCAGAAATTTGACAGTTTTAGATAGGTAAGGATAGAATCTGCAATCGTGTACAATATTATATGGTACTCTATTATAAACTTTATAAACATCTAGCGGCCGCTCGCGATTTCACCCGCGTTGTTCCCGTTCCCGTGGGAATATCGGGATAAAAAGTATCCTATATGTTAATCCGGTTATAAACTATCTGTATGCCGAATTTCATCCAAATCCATTTAGTCGTTTTGTAACAAACATCCATTCTTACTTACAAACTTTCGCGTTTATAGTATTAGTAGGATTAGAAATAGCTGTTAGAGTACTTGGAGCATAAGCAATAAGCTTTTTTATAAACCGACCCATCTTTCCGAAGGTGTCGTAAAAGGCGACTAACGGACTGAAGACTGCTCATACAGCCAACAGCATAAAGCCGCGACGAGCTGGGCCTGTCACCAAGGAGGGACAAAACAAACAATTCTCACCCTTATCCGTCTCACCTTAGATGTCATACGAAGAAGTTGTTGACGTCGCGCACAGTAACAACCGGGACCGAGGGCTTCACGCGCCTTTAGAAGGACTACAAATATTAAAAAAATGAGCTATGTGGCGGCGGTTCATTGTTAAAAGAATACTACTAACTCATTTCTTTTGGGCGTCGTAAAAGGCTTCTAACCGACACGTCCAACAGCATTATGCGGCTATGGGCTCACCGCCATTCACGCTGAATACATGAGTTGAGGCTCTACTTTCTAACCGCATACGAAACTTCGTCGGCCCGTAATTCGTCGCACACGGCTGTGTGTGCATGTACTGCGCAAATCGCTATTCAAAAAAACAGCAGCGCCCGTGCATTGTACGACGAACCAATCAACGAAGTTTCGGATGCGCTTAGAGAGTAGGCCCTTAGTTGTCTTTTGGTGTGCCTTGGAGTTTGGTAGTGCACTGCTTCTGCGGACCTCGTTGCGACGGTCCCGAAGAATAACGTCTATATCTGCCAAACAATTGGCAGACATGACGTTATTTTTTGGTACCGCTGTCCGACTTACCCTTTGTGGATAATAGTATGTACGCTTCGATAACATACGAAAATTGTTTTTTCTTCTAAAATACATTTACTAGCTCGCTGTACCAACTCTTTTAACTAACTAACTAACTAACTTTTCTACAGGTGTACTTACTACTAATTAAAATTAACAAATGAAGGACTTACATATTATCTCCCCTGAAGAAGACTCATCGGCCTTAGGCCGCGCCTTCGGCTGGTGGTGACTGCGGTCAGGGAGCGTCTCCTGGCCGTAATTAGCGAGCAGAATTGCCCTAAACTATCCCGACTACCCCGAAAGCTCTCCCCCTTAAAATAGTGATGATCACCTCACCCGGCAGGACGTAACACCTCGTCCAACTGCCTAATAAGTGGTACTGCACCATCACAAACCGAAACACCATAAAACTGTGCAACTCCAAATCCGCTATAGTTCACTTATTTGTATATAATATGGAGTTTACAGTCAAACTCGAGACACGCCTTGTGTCTCGTGACAGCCACCGTCGGCTTACATCAAATTTCCATTACTCGCGAACACATGGTCGCGGTACGCCACCACCCGTTAACTATTCAACCAAGATATATTTAACTAATAAGTTGGCCCTGATAACACCTACAAAGTTAATTTAATGAATAGGTACGGCCAAGCCGTCGTCGCCATTTGCACACGCAAAAGCAAAACCCAAAAAGCAAAGTCACACTAACTGACAGATACAAAACGTTCCGAAACAATGTACGTCATACGGACCACTTTGTTGGCAGCTACCTTCAGATTGGAATAGAACACCTGTAGAAAGAGGAACAATACACACAATTCTTACCCTTATGCTTGGACGTCATACGGTCCACTTTGGCGACGGCGTCCTTCAGATGCGAGTAGTACTCCTGCAGGAATGAGGTCTCCTGCTCGAAGAAATCGTTGACGTCACGCACCGTCGCGCCGAGGTAAATCTCGTCGGTGGTGGTCGTCATTGAGCGCATCTGTAACAATAAGAAAATCAAATAGATAAGAATCATACGAAAACTCATCTTTTACGTCGAGATAACATCATTACAACACAACTTTTTACCAATATGGCTGACGTTTTCTTGATAATATTTTGTTTGGTCCAAATCCCCCTAGCTATGTTAATTTAATCTATACGAACCATAGAAAATTCAATGATAGGCCAAACTTGTACATATACTACAACCCGGACCGGTTAAAATAAACTAATCATCCTGAGCCAACGTGACGCGCTGGGCTCTCAATACTTTTGTTCGCCGATACGTGCTATTAACGTTCAAGGGGTTAAAAGACAGAGTTATGTGAGAGAAAGTTTAAAAGTATCAATTTTATGTTTGTGGTTGGACATTTTTTTTTTTAAGTTTTTCGGCAACATATAATCATACCTAAACATGTTTTATACCAAAAATTATCAAATCATCAATCTATAAACGTCCCACTGCCAGGCACAGGCCTCCCACATGGGCAACATCACATGGGGAAGTTGAGCCATGACCCACCACGCTGGCCCAATGCGGGATGGTGGATTTTAACGACTGCTGTCTTTCGACGACAACCGGGACCAACGGCTTTACGTGCCTTCTGAAGCACGGAGGAGCTCGAAATGTGGTCACCCATCCAGCGACCCGGCGTTGCGAAAAATTAAAGATCGCAAATCTTGCAAGCTGAACGCGCTAGCCGCTGCACCATCGGGCTCCTTAACAATAAAAGTAAGTATTTTTAATAATATTTATTACTAGAGCCGTGTCGTGTAGCGGCTCACTAAAAGAATACTACCACCCCCTTTCTTCCCTTGGGTGTCGCAAAAGCTAAAGACTAAACACATGCATCCAACAGCATAGAGCGGCGATGGGTTCACCACCTGTCACGCTGAGCAGTTGCTATTTGGTGAAACGTGGACTATGGCAGAGGACTGCTTTTGCGTTGCCTAGTCTCTGACCAACCCCTCCGGGGATGATAGTCGTGATTATATGACATGTATGTATATATGGTAGTTACTTAAGGGCAGCCTGCGAATTTCCAAAATTTTACTTTATATTTAAATTATTAAAATAAAAAAGCGGTACCTCGGTAGATTTTACGAGCAAAAGAACCGTTTTTATTAGATACAAAACCGAAAAAATTACCAGTTTTTATTTCAATCCGGTTTTGCA
Organism: Scoparia ambigualis; assembly: GCA_963921215.1. NCBI lineage: Eukaryota > Metazoa > Arthropoda > Insecta > Lepidoptera > Crambidae > Scoparia > Scoparia ambigualis. The sequence goes on along the minus strand of OY992515.1, from coordinate 25,898,611 downwards.
TTTCCTATACGCCACCGAGGTGCTATCTTTTTTACGCACAATATTCAATCACATTAAAAAAAAAACTAAATACACAATCCCATACAAAATCGTAGAGGAATCGTGGCTACTTTGACATATACATTTGACGTAATATACGTGTTTTTTTGGTAGAATAAAAATTATTGAAGAAGCTGTTCGTCATGTTGACACTTAGCTGGCACACTAATAAACGAAATTAGTACCTAAACGTGAGTGAGGGAATGAGTAAGTTTATTTGCTAGAATGCAGTAAATTAATATGTTAATTTTTTTTGTTATAACTAGATAATGTAGATTTTGAACCTTACCAGCCCTCCGATAAGGTCCATCCTGCCGCGCGGCTTCGCGCACAGATCCTGCTCGTACTCCAGAAACACGCGCAGATGCGAGTCGTTCCTGAACACGGGGTGCGCCGCCAGACGTTGGAGGAACACTTCGTGCATTGCCACCGTCTTCTTGAATGTGGCTAGGTATTCGCTGCGAGGAGAGAGCTTGTGTTATTGGATTTCAATCATTTTCACACTAAATTACAAAAAGAACAAGTACCTACCGATTTAATATAGGTAGTATTCAATTTAATATTATAATGCCCTAACAATACTCATTTGAGGGCATATTACTTAAACTAAGACCTTAATGTACATACCAAATGGAGCAATACAGATTTATGACTTAATGACTTTAACCCTTAGCCAGAGACAGCATGTTAAAAAATTTCATTGGTTTTCGCCCTAATGTTCGGGGAATAAAGTTCAAAAATATGGTGGTCGCTATAAGATCATTGCCTGGCTAAGGGTTCAAATGAGCCGTCTGGTACAGCGACTCCTTCCTTTGGGTGTCGTAAAAGGCGCAGACCTCAGAAGCAGTCCACTGCCATAGTCCACGTTTCACCAAATTACAACCGCACATGTGCTCTGCTTGATAGGTGGTGAGCCCATCGCCGCTCTATGCTGTTGGTGCAGCCTTCTGTCTGTTAATCGCATTTCACGACACCTAAGGGAAGAGAGGAGTGGGTAGTATTCTTTTAGTCCGCATTACCACACGGTTCTCTGTGTGTACTAATCATAATTATATTAATTTTAGTAACTTTTGTTAGTAAAATTAGAAAATTAGATTTTTTTTTTGTGAGGAGCTCGATGGCGCAGCGGCGCGTTCGGCTTACGATCTTGACCGTTAAGCAACTTTCGTAATGCCAGGTCGCTGGATGGGTGGCCAAATTAAAAACATCTCGAGCTCCGGAAGGCACGTAAAGCCGTTGGTCCCGGTTTTTGTCGTAAGATGACAGTCGTTGAAACCCGCCAACCAGCATTGGGCCAGCGTGGTGGGTTATGGCCCAATATCCCCACGTGCTATTGTCCACGTGGGAGGCCTGTGCCCAGCAGTGGGACATTTGTAGGCTGATGATGATAGTAACTTTCGTAGGTACAATAGTTTCAGCATAAATTTTTTGTATTTATTTCTGTAGGTAATATACATTGTTACTTACTTGTATGTTACTGATGAGCATACCTTTTTAATGCAAGCTGTGTTTGCCTTTAAATGTTCATTGAACACTAACGTTGGCTGACCTTAATAAATAAGGTACACCTTTTTTTTTACGTTTTGTTATTCTCAATAAACAAATAAAATTAATTTATTATCTTCTTTACACTAGATACATAATCCCATTTAAAATACGTTCGAAAAAGTGGTTCCAACTGTTCTATACAATTTTGTTTTCGAATAATCACAACTAACTTTGATACTCGACCCTATCATCACCACAATAGGTATTAAATTTGGACGGCAATGTCAAAATTAAATGACAACTGACAGCAATCACATGCTCTTGGTTGGAGCATTAGTTCGAGGCGACACTTTGAGAGCGCTAATGCTGTTTAGATAACATGCATGCATATAATCACGGCTATTATCCCCGAAGGGTTAAGCTGGAAATAAAGTATTACTGACTTATAGGTATCTAGTTAATGAATGTACATTAGGTTGTGCAAACTATCGGACGTAAGTCGCGGACGTAACCTTGGGCTGACCTTGAGCGTTCGGACGTCCGACAGAAATTCTGGCGCACTGGATGTTTGAAGGCTGTGCACACTTATCAGTCGCGGCTGTCAGCCGCGTTCGTCAGCCGCGTCCGATAGTTTGTTTCCAGCTTTAGTCAGAGACCAGGCAATGAGGACCGCAAAAGCAGTCCTCTGCCATAGTCCACTTTTCACCAAATAGCGACTGCACATGTGCTCAGCGTGACAAATGGTAAGCACATCGCCGCATTAAGCTGTAGGATGTATGTGCAGTCTTTGGTTCGTTAGTCGTCTTTTACGACACCCAAGGAAAGGGGGTGGTAGTATTCTTTCACCGCTACACGACACGGTTGTTTAGATAGCATTAGTTCTAATATATAAATAAAACACTCACTCCTCCAGCTCCTCCTTCATCTTGAGGAACTCCTCGCGCGTGAGAGCCCCCTCGCCCTCGCCCAGACGTTGCAGTTTCTCGCGAGACGCGTCGAAGTCGGGCCGCGGCGGGGCGGGCGGTATCTAGTAAAGTTACTATATGTTAGTGAGTGAATAGTTTATCTATACTAATATTATAAAGCTGAAGAGTTTGTTTGCTTGAACGCGCTAATCTCAGGAACTACTGGTCCGATTTAAAAAATTCTTTCTGTGTTAGATAGCTCATTTATCGAGGAAGGCTATAGGCTATAATATGTTTAGGTGCGGGTAGTAACCCGTGCGAAGCCGGGGCAGGTCGCTAGTTGTTTATATGATCGAAGGTGGATAGGCTATCTTTTGGGGGTTGGCAAAGTGTGAGCATGATCTCTGGTGTTAAATATTTAATAGTGATGTGCCTTTGGTACTTTCACTAACTGGACGTAACACAACAGCAACAAGTGCAATTGTTTCACTCCGATATTCCGTCAAAAAGCGGTATTACGCCGGGGAAGCCAAGCTAATTCATGCTGCAATGCAGCATGGCTCTACCACTCAGAAAAAGTCACAAATACTTACGTATATTTTTATATGTCGTCGGCAGTTGTATTTGCCTTCGGCATTTTACAAACCAGCAAGTGTTTTAAACAAACTTTGCCGTTTGTATAATGACGAAATAAACTAATCATACAATATGCCGACGTCAGAGACGAAATGCTTTCTCATGACACTCGTAACAGTAGTTGAAATGTTAATGTTATTAACATTAGTAAATAATTTTACTAGTTTATTTTTATTTTACTTATTCAGGAACAGCAAACAGTTACATTTCATCTTATAACAAAAAAAAATTACCGAAATATTAACAGAGATGGAGGTAGAGATGGGGCAGGCTTTGCCTTGCTTTGTTTAAGTGTTGTTGATTATTATCCCCGAAGGGTTTGTCAGAGACTAGGCAATGAGGACAGCAAACGCAGTCCTGAACCATACTCCATTTTACACCAAATAGCGACTGCACATGTGCTCAGCGTGACCGGTGGTGAGCCAATCGCAGTTCTATGCTATTAGATATATGCGCAGTATTTAGTGCGTTAGTCGCCTTTTACCACACCCAAGGGAAGAAAGGGGGTGGTAGTATTATTTCACCTCTACGAGACACGATCATCACTTCTCAATGTTACTGAGAATAATACTCACAATGTACCCGGCGTATTCTTCCTTCTCCTCATATCTGTCATGGAGCCACACAAACTCCTCATGCTGACGTACCACCACAAACTCGGACTTTTGGAACTCGGGCAGCGTTGTCTTGGTGTGAACGGTGAATTTCACTTTCTCTTTTTCACTGAGGGCATCTGATATGTCCACCTAGAAATTATAAATAATATTGTATATAAATACATGAGAACAAGTACGTACATACACATGTATACTAAAACAAATACAATATATTTTCTTAAAATAATGATATTGTGTTTCATTTTATTACATATCTTAATCTTTTTTTATCTTATAATGTTTATTTAGCAGTGGCTTAGGCATTAGGCTCGCAATCTAACCAATTAAGCAACTTTTGCATTGCCGTTTGTAGGCTATGAATAAAAGCTGAAAGATAAGCTAATCTGTAAAAACTAAAAAGTGTTTTAAATTCGTACAAAAACTACACAAATGTAACATAACTCACCAGTAAACTGTTGTCGGTAAGCGAGACGGTCTCACTGGGCTTCTTCTTAGCCAACTTGGTGTCCAACGATGCTGGTGACTGCACCGGTGGCACTGACAAAGGGTCATGGTTGGTTTCTTCCACGCAGTCCTAGGGTGAAAAAGTTGCGTTTTATCATCAGCAGCATAGAAATTAGCATTTTACTGCTATGTTGTTAGCATATTGACATACTTATTATAAGTTTATAATCGTGTCGGGTAGCGGTAAAAGAATACTACCACCAGGGGGTGGTAGTACTCTTTTACTGCTACGAGAGGGCTCTTGCCTTGGGTGTTGCAAAAGGCATAGAGCGGCGATAGGCTTACCACCTGTCACACTGAGCACATGTGCAATCGGTATTTGGTGAAAAGAGGACTATGGTAGAGGACTGCTATTGCTGTCCTCATTGCCATTATTACGTATTTAGCTAATTTCAAATGAAAAATTTTATGATACACATTTTGATGTTAAAAGAAAGAAAGTGAATTAACCCATTCAATTCCCATTGCGTAATGTGATAATCACCATGTCTATATTGAAAGAAAAGGTTGAATCGCAATTCTAATAATATTGGCAATTTTGTAAATAAGCCCAAGCTTAACAGCTTAGCAGTTCAAGTGCAGAATAACAGACATAAATAGTGTTACTTGTGAAAATTAATTTCAATAACAAAGATACAGAATGATACAATCTATTAAAACATTACATGAGCAACTGACCAATTCATAACATTATACATTACTTGCATGCATGCACACACGCACTCTACTCTAAATGTTTGTATTTTTTTAAATATTAAAGTCTCAAGGCTGTAATATTAATAAAATATAAAATTGTAAGAATAATTTTCTGAAATAAACAATCATTTTTTAATTTTAATGCAACATTTTAATAAAATAAGTAAGGAAGAATGCAACACATTGACTAAAAACCGAAGCGCTAATTTGTGTTTTACTGTTTTCTGAGAATGCCATTCTACACTAATGAGATTCTGATATGCCATTCTACACTAATGAGATTCTGCCTAGGACACATAACATGAAAAACAAAGTATAGATCCAAGGGTATTTTAAACTCTCCTCTCCTGAGTACTACACTCATTTTACGATTTTCTAAAGCAGCTTCGCATGCTTACTGATAAAGAACCACCGTAAAATACTAATGATTCATTTATTAGCCGAATAATCCACGTCATCTATTTTTTCTACCGAAAAAGTGATGAAAACCTTGAAGATGGATTAAATTAGCGTTCGTGACGCCCCAATTATGTAGAATTCAATTAACACACGATAAATACGAGTGAGAATAAGTGGTTTACGTTAATTGAAGGCTTTAATATAGCGGGTACGCCCCCCGGTTTCCGTAGGGTCCGAAGAACTACACAAAATATGCACCAAAGAAATTACTAACCATCATATTGGGCTCCGTCCGTTCCGTCGTAATAGGCTAGTTTAAGAATTGATAATGTTTTTGTTCTTTTAAATGTAATTTTCTGAAGAAACAAATGTTCACAACAAAGATCTACGGAATTGACGGAACGGAATACTTTTTTGACAGGAGTTCGTTTTTTTCTTTGGTTTCTTTGTTCGTATAAGGAAGGCAAAGGAGATCGTCTACCATACGACCTAATTTTTTTATTTATTAGAAAAAAAAAGTAAATTTTCATTTTATTACACAGACGTATGATTATACGTCTGTGATTTATTATTAATAATAATTTATTATGATGCATTTTTGTAATCAATCGCATAATGTAAAACAACTAATGATGTTAAGCCTTATCACCTTAACTGATTTAGAAGTATTGACGTATCATGAGAAGTTCGATGGTGCAACGGCTCGATGGGAAGTTCGGCTTACGATCGTGGCTATGCAACTTTCGCAACGTTGGATCACTATATCGGTGACCAAATCTAAAAAAAAACCTCTCAAGCTTCTCCGTGCTTCCGAAGGCACGTATAGCCGTTGGTCCCGGTTTTGTCGTAAGATGATATTCGTTAAAACTGGTTAAAACCACACAGACGCATAATCAGAGATTAAAAAAACACACCAAACCGCATCCTGCCTGCGTGGTGGGTTGTTTGTTGTGTAGCCCAATCACCCCACGTGCTGTTGAATGGAGGCCTGTGCCCGGCACTAGGATGTTTATAGGCGGATGATGATGTATCATACATACAACATGCATGCCTCACACGGTAACACCTCCCGATAACGTCCATATAATACTACACTCCCGACCCGACCGTCTGGATCTCGATAATCATCCCTAAAGGGTTAGTTCCACTGTACAATTGTTCATATTCCATCAAAATCAAACCCCCGTAGTGAGCCCATATAGCCGCTTTATGCTGCTGGAACTTGGAAGAATTTGCTGTGCAGTCTTTAATCCGTTAGTCTCCTTTTACGACACCTAATAGAAGAGATGGGCTAGTAGTATTCTTTTATTAAGAGCCCCACCACACCAAACAGATGGCGTAGCGTATCTGTAAAATAAAAATAAAGAAACTATACATAACTTCATAACTTTACTGTCTGCATCTAAAAAGCTTAGAGTATGAAAAGTATTTGAAAATAAATTCTTCATGCAAAAATAATAAGCAAAATGATATTTCTTAGCTGGAAATAATCCAAAGTGATACCTAAGTAAAAATACAAACGACTTTTTTATTTATATTATCTAATGTTTACTTTCTCCAACCCACATCTTTAATTGCATGAGCCGGGGAACGCAAATCCATAACGAAATTAAATGGTCATGATAATTGCTACGTAGCCCATTATTTAAATATATTTAGGTTGTTCTTTGCTATTTTTACTGTCGTATTCGTGACAGGAACAATGCTTGCATAATAATTTGAGATATTGAGGAGCTCGAAGGCGCAGCGCAGCGGCTAAGCCGTTTGACTTCACGATCTTGTCGCTAAAATAGTAACTTTTGCAATATAACTAGTGATTTGAAGCTTGCTTTTAGGAAGTGGCTTTTACCCAAATTAAAATTATCTAAGTAACTACTCTGCTGTACTGCGGTAGAAACGTAACGCCGGTGGTCCAGCTTCATTAAAAGGTCATTGGGTCCCGGTTGTTGTATCCACGTGGGAAGGCCTGTGCTCAGCAGTGGGACGTTTTATAGGCTGATGATGATTTTCATTGTGAATTTAAAATTTTAATACGAGTTACACATGCATTCTCTCACTCTCTATTGATTTATTCATTTCGCTACATAAAATAGCACGTAAGGGCCCGATACGATCTTTCAAACTTGTAATACCAAGCCTTAGTTCAGCAATCAATGAATGAACTATTAGGTATGAACGCATCTTTAATTTATTGATTGAATTGACAGAAGGATAATGTTGCTGTAGTAAAATATATAATAATTTAGTAGATTATGAAGTATGCTGAATTGTAAGTGCTTGCTAAAAAAGAATGCTCTAAAATAAATTCTAATGAAAATAAGTTCTTTTGTGTTTCTTTCGTTTTATTATTAAATTTTTTTCAATAACAATTTCTACCACTGTCAACAAAAGTAGTAGATTTTATAAAATCAATGGAAGAAGATGGGTGCCTTCAATAATATTGTTTTTTAATTGTTATACGCAAAAACTAAGCAATAAATAAACAAAATGGGAACACAAAAACCCGGAGAATGGGCGAACTCGCTTATAGCCCGGTTCGAGGAGCAGGTACTATCGCAAATAATTAATTTAATCCAATTTTCTTGGGACCCACCCTAGTGAAATTTAATTAGCACATTATTTCAATTAATTTAATAGTTTTGAATTGTTTTGTATATAATTTTTGATAGAACTAAACCGAATGGTCAGAAGCTCTTTATGTGATATTACTCACTTCCATTTTCTTTTGAAAACCCACGCAAAAATTACGCCGACTAATTCGCGACGTAAACCAGTCGTAAACAACTTCCGAAGGTTTAAGTTATAATTTTTTTTTCAAAACTAGAGATTATTGTAAAATCTTTGTTGTAAGGTCGAACCTTACACTTGTACTAACCCTGTCTAAGGCTCAATTTCCGTCTAATACAAAGAACTAAAAATATAAAAAAAAAACATAATATTCATGCGCGGTCTATATTTTTTCATATTTCATATTAATTTCTTTTCATATTGTGTAGGTACAACATTATGGTTTGCTTTGTATATTACTCACATCTTAATGACCCAGGCATTGGATATGGTAAATATGTGGGAGGACATTAATAAAAATAAGCATAATTATCATATTTTTACAATATGAATGAAATTATTATTTCCTCGTGTGTGTAAGGACTTTTTAAATTTTTTTAATTAGTTGCGGGTTATTTCTGGCTGAATTCTGCCACCTCACCACAATACACATAATATACAGTAGTTCGACTTCATACTACGCGCCCGAATCGACGCACGTACACAGGCGTCTTTTACACGGCTGCTAAGTCATTTTGGAAATGGCAAAACTCCGCAGTGCCTCGCCCCGCGCCGCGTGCCGGCCGGCGAGGCTGGTCGAGTGAGTGAGCTCAAGCTGTCGGTTGTGTCGCGCGCGCCGCGTCGCCGCTGTGCAGTGCGATTCTCTAAGTAGCCGCAGCGTGGCTCTGCCTCTTACATATTCATAGAATTGGAAAGAGACACCAGATCACAGCCATGCGCGCAGCGTCTATGTGTCGCTTAGAGAATCGCATAGCTGCTCGCGCGCTGTTTTTGTTTCTTTTTTAAATGGTTTTATTTAGCTTGACCTGTTTGTTGTTGATGTTGGGTCAAATTTAGTACTTAAAATGTTGCCCCCTTCCTGTTGACCGATTGATCTGTAATTCGGTAAACGGGTCGTTCTTCTTTTTAACCTACAAAAATGTGTCTCCACCCTGTCAGTGAAAAAAAAAACAAGGAAATTACCATTATTTTTTCTTAATTGTATTTCAACATGCACTGTACTAATACATAATGGCTGTGCACGATTCAATAACATATGTATTGAATAATTTAATTGTAAAAAGTACGTTACAGAGTTGTAAATCCGCGTGACAGAAGTGTATTTCATACAAATCACAAGTGTCTCCCGCTCGCTACCTCGGCTTGCGTATAATCAATTATATGATGACACAAAATGTAAAAATATCTTATAACTCCCAAATATATTACCTATCATGTAATAGCAACCATTATTTTTTCACACTTTTCTTAAAATATTAAAAAAATCTAAAATACTTGTCTCCTACTACCTGATGTTTTCTTTTGTAAATTCTGTCACGTGGGTTGTCCTTCGAAATACGCGTTTGTGCCGGCTCGTCTTTGTGGCCTACGATTGGAGGTTTAAACCCCCTTTCCCCCTTGGTACGATTTCCCCTCTGAGATCAAGAGACAGCGCTTCAGTCGCCTGAAAGCTGTGATAGGAGGTGCGTGTGTTTATTCCGCTACCGCTTCGTCACGTAAGTAATTGATTCAAAATATAATTATAATTGTTACTTTTCGTTGTCTACTCTTACGTAATAAGAAATATTTTATTGCCAACGTGTAAATTATATATTCTATGTTAACTTCAAAATGTTATCGACTTTGCAACATATTTTTACCCCTCCGTCAGCTGACAACTCCGTCACATGTTTGTTGTGACGGAGTGGAAAAGTACGTGACGGAGGGGTAAAATAAACGATATTCATGTTCTATATAAGCTGAATCTGAGAAAGACTGAAATAGATACACTAGTTATTTTGCCAATTACTGCTACGGAAAGTGTTACAAATATTTTTCTATCTTCTCGTATGTTTAGGTAATTATTACTTATTTCCTATTTCCAGATACCATCATGGCGAGAAAGGAGACATTAACGCCAGCAGTAAGACAGAGGCATTGTTCAAACTGTTCATGGTGATAGACGAAGACGTAGAAAAGGTAGCAGCAACGACTCCAAGTAACATTGTGCCCCTGAAAGGAACATCCCCTCTCCTTACTTCACTAAGTTTTATTTGTACTGGCACCTCGTGACCAACCGTTAGGTTATGCAAGAAGTGCCAGACGTCCCTGCGCCAGTAAACCAACTTGCGCAGGGGACCATCTGCGTTAGGTCTTGACGAAAAATCAGTGCCCGCTGAAGCGCGCTCTTCATTTGGTACTCATAAGTCTAGTGTCTCGTCAGAGTTTCCCCGTGAACACGTGGAGTTCACTGCCTATTGTCCAGATAGGTAACCGGAGCTGTCAAGCTCGCTCAGTTCGCAGTAACAGCGACGTAATAAAGGTTGTGAGCTGGGTAGGTATGGATAGTGAAGTACTTACAGGGATGATGAGTCACAGGAACCGGGAGACGAGCTGACCACGGGCGGCGAGGTAGGTTGGTTTCCTGGCGCACAGTCACTACCCTAAACAATAGGCATTCAGGCGTTCTCTTCACTTAAGGTTCAGGGTCACTATCAACTTTCACGGTCAGGCTGTTGCGTGCGCGCGCGGTACCTAGCTAGCTGCCGAGTGGCGCGGTCTCCTCACGAAGCGAGCGGCCGCGGGTCGCGCAGCGGTGGCGCCGCGGCAGATAGGCGGACGCGGTCGTCAACAACCGCTGAGTCAACCGCCTTACAGATGGCGGTATGATTTGAATGGGCGTCCCGGCTTTGGCGGGAACAGGTATTAAGTAGTTTTTGTGAACAATTCTGTTCTTGCCACGTTGAAGATGAAGAAGGCGATGTCTTGGTAGTGTTCCTAAAAACAGTCGATGGTAGTGAAAGACTGTTTAAGTTGGTGGAGAATGCCGTATCGCATGTTGATGATGATTATTTTATTTTATGTTTTTGGGAATATTAATTTGTTGTCAAGTTAGACTAGATTTTTTATTTACTTAAGACGAGTGAGTAGTCAGTTAATTTACTAAAATATAAATCTTTTATTCTAAAGGTTCACAAATGTGATTTCATAAGATAACTATCTAAGTGCGATCTCATGTTATTTTATATGACAATGTTGAAGACTGATAAAGATTTAAAACAAAATAAATGACTCTAGAAAAAGAAACCTGTTTTATTCAAAATCGCAGCCATGTATCCCCTAGAATAACAACTCTGTCACATAAGTTACTACTCTGTCACGATGCTGTCTCCTGGTAGGAAAATTGTTTTGGTCGTTTATACACACATCAAAAGTGTCTAGGGATCAACATATATTTTTGCAATAACTTTTCTCCTGATTGATATTAATTAAAATTTTCTTTAAGGATTCATCAAATAAAGTGTTTTCGTTTGTCTACAGTAACGATAAACCAAGTCACCTTTGCATTAATAAAGAAATTTGCCATTTACCTAATAAAGGGATTTTTGACATTTGAACCACTAACATTAAAGTTCGAAAAAAAGACTGAAATAACAGTTTTCTTTAAAATTTTATTGGGTAACTTAAACAATTAATAATCCGTGTTTCTACCGCGAACACTAACAACACAAGAACATCGGTTTGGCATACTCAAAATGAGTTCATCCAAATCACGCTGTGGAATGGCCGCCCATGTTCGTTGCAACAACAAAAAAAGGTCTTCTTGCGACTGGATACCCTCCATATTCGGCAGAGCTCTTCTCTGTAGCATATCCCATGCATGCTCAATCGGGTTCAAGTCTGGCGACTGAGCAGGCCAGGGCATGACATTGATGTTAGCTGCGGCGAGAGTCTGTCTTACAACTCTTGCGGTGTGCGGTCGTGCATTATCATGCATTAACTGAAATAAGGGACCGATTTGCACTTGTAGAGGAACGATGACGTCTGATACAATCGTCTCAGCATAAATTTGAGCGTTGAGGTTGCCTCTGATCCAAATCAACTCAGTTCTTCCGCCGATCCAAATACCCGCCCATACCATGATGGTTCCACCACTATAAGGATGGACTTCCTGGCAGGATTTTAATCGCTGTTGGCGTCCAGGGGTTCTCCAGTGTCGTATACGTCTTGTATCCGGTCTCATACCAAAACGAGACTCATCAGAAAAGCACACGAAACGCCATTGTTCTTCTGCCCAATTTCTGTGTTCAAGAGCCCATTGATATCGAAATCTACGATTGTGCATTGCTATAGGTGGTACCCTTAGCGGTCTTCGGGAATGAAGGTTCACTTCATGCAAGCGGTTTCTGACTGTTTGGTCGCTAATTAAGTTCCCTGAAGAGTGATGAAGCCTCACGGCTAACATCATGGCGGTTATTGTTGGAGCTCTTCGAGTTGTGATTTGAATGTATCGGTCTTGTCTCCGTGTGGTGCAGCGATACCGTCCTCCATGGCGCTCAGCCACGGTACCAGTGCTTCGGTAACGTGTCCAAAGTCGACTGATAACACTCTGACTTGTATTCAGAGCTAAAGCCACAGTACGTTGCCTGGAACCAGCTTCTATCATTCCCACGGCTCTAAGCATTTCTTCCCTGCTTAAATGACGTCGCCGCTCCATAATAACGTTGGTTTTAATCAGTAGTAGGGAAACAGTAGCACTAATAATGTCTTCAATGCGTTGTATGTTTTTATAGGGAAAATATTGACAGCTGATTTTCATCTTTTACTAGAAATTGATTGAAAGTTCCTGTTTCAAATTATGAAATGCACCAAAAAGGATCCATATAAATTTATAAAATCATAAATTTATTACAAAGACATCTCAATCTCAAGAAATCCGCATAAAAATGCTTGATCCCTAGACACTTTTGATGTGTGTATATTTTCTTATGACTAGTGCAACATTGAAAAATGTATATTTAAAATAGTTGATAATATTGCCGTCTGTGATATTCGTATTTATTTGTAAATGATAGTAAAAATTTATTTATAGCAAAAACATACTTTATATTAGCTGAAAATGTGACAGAGTGGTATAAGATCATGAATAAAACTTATTTTATAAATACAAATGTATGATTTTAATATGTTTTCTAAAAGTTCCTTTAGTTATTTAATGTATTAAGAAGGTACAACTTATTTGACGAGGAGTATTCCGATAGAATAAAATAAAAGATGTCGTGACGGCGGTGTAAAGTTTTTTGTCGTATCCCTCTTTCAGGTCTTGAAAATCGTATAAAAATCGGTAAACTTCTCGGCCAACAACTTTTTCCGATAGAATAGAAATTCTGCTATCAGAATATATGTATATATTGACGAGGAATCTTTACATCTTTTTTTTCGAAATTGAGCTAATGTTTTATCAAATTGTAGGTTAAAAAGAAGAACGACCCACGTACACCGTTCGTTCGTTCGTTTAGTTCTGATGACAATACAATTGTATATTCAGTATCATTGTCAATCCAAAATGGCCGCCTCCACAATATTGTGGATTACATTTTTTGTTTAACCACCTCAATATGGGTATCAAATGGAAGGGCTTGACTAGTAGTATACAGTACATAATAAAAATTTAAAAAAAACCAAAAAACTTGAAAATATAAAGGTAAAATATTTTAAGTTAAAGGTTTTATTAAAAAGAAAGAAATAACTAATAATTAGTTAAAAAAAAAATCGTGGGGCGCATGAAATTTATGTCAACAGTCAACCATTCATATTTATTAATTATTTATTAATTAATTAAAAATAAAATCGTGGGGCGTAGCATAATCTGTGTAAATGTGTAATCAGCATTTATAATGATATGAACGGTTGACTGTTGACAGAAATTTTATTTTTAATCAATTATTAATTATTTTGTAGCTTTTAGTACATTATCTACATCATCCTTTTCTTTCTTTTTAACGAAACCGTTTAACTTAAAATATATTTTTAAAATTAATAACATGGTTATAATGGCGGCGCACATATTGGGGCCATATGCCTGTTTAGTGATATTAAAATTAATTAATAACTCAGCAGCCCGAAGCATCTTCTTTTTGAAATTTGGTATGGTTGAAGTATATTTATATTCACATCAATTCAAAAGATTTTTTTTTAATTTTCTTGTTTTTGCACCCAGGAAGGGGGGCTAAATATTTAAAAGTAATTTCAGATAATGATGTGTGGTATCATTTGAAAGAGATTTATTTGCACTCTTGAATAAATATTTTTATTTATTTTTAGGTAAGTAATTAGTTTTTAAGTTAAAAATAATTTGAAAAATTTAAATTAAAACCAATTTATTACAATTAATAAATTTATTAGTTACATAAATCATAAATATCATTATTATTAAACTAAGTATATAAATATTTATATATTATATTTCTCTGTAGTAATATAATACTTATTTTTTACATGCATGTATCATAATTCTGAACTGTAAACAATAATGGGCTCTTAGAACAAATTAATGGCATCCTTATCAAAAACTTTGTTTGTAATTTTGTTACTCTAGCACTAGATATTTTAGGATCTGATGATATTAACATCCTATTCAAAATATCTCTCAGATTATCTGTTCTTGATGTTCTGCAACTAATTGTTCATGAAAAATTTTGAAGTCTTTATTTCTTGCCTCTAACGACTCTTCACTTAACAAACCTTTTGGAAAAACACAATGGGACACTATTTCATGACCATGGATAAGTATTTAATGAGCTGTAGTACTCATACAGTACCAAGGATAAAAAAAAAGGGAAAAAGTTAGGCAACTAAAAAAAAAAATATTTTCGGCAACAGTCAAGCACTTTTGTTTTTGGTTTTAAACATGTACTGTATCAAGCTATAATTTGATACCCACAGATCTGCTTGACTTTTGCCGAAACAAAAGATTTTAATTTTTTTGTTAAAAATCAGTCTCGTTCCTAATATTTTTGAAACAATGATTATTTTACGAAACTTTATAGTCCAATATAATATACATACCTTCTACTATAAAATCCATATCAAATATTATAACAAACTACTATAAATAATTGAATAACGCGCAACACCAATTAATTCACAGCAATTGAATGAGCTTTGGCACACGTTTATGTTATTCTAGAGGATAGATAAAAAAATAATATACCTGATATTTAAAAGTTTAGACATTGCGTATTATGAATATACCATTAATTATGTCAATACCGCCATTCCGAAAAAGTGACTTATTATCATCGCTTGTATGAAGCGTCCCCTATGTGCGGCGTCACGAGAATATCATACAAACTGCTGTGTTTACGGATACCTAAACATAACAGTGACAAACCAACAATGTCATTTTTATAAATAACGTAACTAATAAATAAATATGTTATTAAATTAACGTTATCTGGGGGCACGGCAGTGGCCCCGCCGAGTCGGGCAAAAAAGCGTCACGGCCGTACCATCCTTCACTTGAAGCAGTTCAGGCCATTTTCGACCCCGTATAACTTCATTGTAGATGAAACTAGAAGCCTGAATTTTCAGTAACCAAGCAGGCATTGTATAAACACGATATATTTCAAATTTCATTCAATTTGAACCAGTAGTTTAAGAATTATAATTAGTCAAAGTTTCTAAATTTTGTCATTCACTGACTGACTGACCGATCATCTAAACTATAAGGCACTTCTAGCGATTTGTTACGCTCCAATCCAATACGCAGTTCGTCCACTAGCAGACATAGAAGCTTCAAATTTAGAATACAATTAGTGTTTAGTGTATAAATCAAGAAAAAAATAAAATATTTTGCAATTTTGGTCTAGTTTTCTAGATACACCAACTGCATAAATAACTTTGTAATTCCATATAAATATAGAGGATTACAAAGTTACATTTGCAGTGAATAAATCAGTGTACCTGTAATATAATATCCGTTGTACCGGAAAGAAAGAAAAGTAGGACTAGGTATCTACAAAAGAAATGAGATGCCATCAAAAACATACTTGAAAAAACAAGTCTCGCAACTCAGTTCTTCTACCGTTAAAAGTTGTGAGATCCATGTAATACCAAATCTTTTACTGGGACTTGGTATTACATGGATCTCACAACTTTTTACAGTAGAAGAACTGAGTCGCGAGACTTGGTTTTTTTACAAGTATGTTTTTGATGGCATGTTTTATTCCTAAACCTAAAACTTCACACATAGGCAATTATTTATTCTGTGACATATGTACTTACAATACAAATCTACACACGCCTGCTTTATTTTTGTAGTCGCCAACCCTAGCGCTCCCCCTAGCTGTCGGTATATAACTGAAGAATACGGCCCAGTCAAACTACTGTATATTAAGTGTATTGTATTGTGCTTTTACTGACCATCTTTTTTAATATTTTTATTATCTTACTACAGCTACCTTACAAGACTGGCGCTCAGAACCTTCACTCACGCATCAACGAGGAGCAGTGCAAGGCGTGCCTCGTCCAGATCAGCAGGCACCGGTTCTCGTTGGTCATCTCCGGGCTCACTAAGATATTGCAGAGGATCAATGAATTGGTAAGCATATATTACTATTACGTAATATATATTGTATGTGTATACCGTAACCGTAACCGTTTTTTTTAAATAAAAGAATGAGGCAAACGAGCTGGCGGGTCACCTGATGGAGAGTAATCACCGCCGCCCATCATAGACACAAAACGCAAAACCAGAAGAATCGCAGACGCGTTGCCCTCCTTTAAGAAATGAATAGGGTTAAGGAAGGAATAGGAATTGTGAGAGGGGAGGGGGGTGTTAATGGGCCTACGGAACCCTCACTGGCCGGACAAAACAAACCACACCAAGTGCCGTTATTTCACGCCGGATATTCGCGAGAGGGTGGTTTTACGCCGGGCGAGCCGGCCCAATGCGTGCTGCAACGCAGCGTGGCTCTACCACTCAGTGTCACTCATTTAGACCACCGAGGGGTCACGTGTAGGTTCTCAAGGGAAAACCTACGGACGCGAGTAACTTTAACCCCCAAAACCCAAACCGTGTCGCGTAGCGGTGAAAGAATACTACCTACTCCCTCTCTTCCCTTGGGTGTTGTAAAAGGCGAGTAAAATGAGTAAAGTCTGCGTAAACATCCTCCAACAACATAGAGCGCACCACCTGTTACTCTGATCACACGTGCAGTCGCTATTTGGTGAAAAGTGGACTATGGCAGAGGACTGCTTTTGCGGTCCATGTTGCCTGGTCTCTGACCCTAACCCTTTGGGGATAATAGTCGTGATTATATGTATGTATTATAATTATTATTATTATTATTGACAGGCAGGCAGTTTAAACAACTGATGACATCCTGTATCCCGTTAGCTCATACTCGTGAATTAACTTTCTTAGTTTTAAACACTTGTCTAATCTATTTTTAAATTGATTTGTGTTCTGTGCGGAATCCACTTCAGCTGGCAACTTGTTCCAAGCATCGACGACTCTGTTACTAAAGAAGTGCTTGTGCGGATTTTTAATTAATACTATTGTGCGTCACTAACGGACGTATCCGAGATTTCGTTGACACACTACATACATACACAACGAATTATGAGCCAACGGAGTCTCTGATGCGCTTAGAGAGTAGGCCTACTGGTATGTTTAACATTAGTTGTGTACACTATTGATATTCAAGGCATTTTCGAACTGTCGTTTTTTTATGTGAAAAGGAGGCAAACGATCAGAGCGCATTTTCATTGGTCGTTAGCGCCCGCATGCGGGGTGCGGGAAGATTTTTGAAACGTATGCCACAGGGCCCAAAGTTTTATACTTACATTCGAAAAGGTGTTCTCTTTATTTCTGAATCCCCTTAAAAATCCATCGGTAGTTGTAAATCATGAATCCTTTGGTTAGTCCTAATGCGGGGCCTCTCCGCAATCGGACTAACGACCGAGTTATCGACCAACAAAAATGCGCCTTCAGGCGGGTCACCAGATGGAAAGTAATTAAAGCCGCCTATGGACACCCCCAAAACCAGAGGAGTTGCAGGTGTGTTGCCGACCTTAAGGAAGCAGTAGGATTCTAAGGAGCAGGTATTGTTTGGCCCCCCTCACAATTCCTACTGCTTCCTCAAAAATCTTATTATAGGGGGGAGATATCCCTTTCACTTACTGGACGAAACACAACAGTAACAAGTGCCATTGTTTCACGCCGATATTTCGTGGTCGGGTGGTATTACGCCGTAAGCCGGCCCAATGCGCGTGGCTCTACCACTCAGACATTGTCACTCATTTAGCACCATCCAGGGTCACGTGTAGGGGCTCAAGGGTAAACCCACGGGCGCGAGTGTTTTTAACCCCACTGGATGTATCTCACCGGTCATAAGAATATTTAGCTATTTTTTTCTTTCAGTACCAACCCACAATATCTTCTGGTGTAAATCGGCCTACAGAACCGGAGAAGGGCTATCACGACAGTCTAGTAATAGTGTTGGACACCCTAGAGATATGTCTCAGTTCACAACCTAAGGATACCACTAAATACGACGAAGCGATGAACGTTAAAATACTTCTTAGAGAAGTGTGCCAGTTCATGGGTAAGTTTTATAGTCATAGATAACGAAACGTTGCAAAAATATCTACCTCAGGAGTGGGAATCGAACCTACGTCCTCCGCAATCCGGGCCGCTGTGTTGTACTGGTTAAATTTTTCAATGCTTTTGACTTTTCAGTGTCTTATTAGTATACTTGAGCTTATTAGAGCGATTATATTTATATCGAGTTTATTTCAGCGTTATTATAGTAAATAATCAAATACCTATTACGAATTTTATAGTCATACTAGCAACCCGCCCCGGCTTCGCACGGGTAACTACCCGTACCTAAACAAATTATAGCCTATCCGTCCGTTCATCCGTCTGGCCGTCCATCCGTCCGTTCTTCCGTCCTTCCGTTTATCCGTTCTTCAAGTCCATTCATCTGTCTATTTGACATCTTACAAGCTGCCTTCCTCGATAAATGGGCTATCTAATACTGAAAGAATTTTTTAAATCGGACCAGTAGTTCCTTAAGGGTTAGCGCGTTCAAGCAAACAAACTTCAGCTTTATATTATTAGTATAGATATAGATTTGTATGAGCTGTGTGGTGGCGGCTTAGTATTGAAAGAATACTACCAACCCATATCTCTCTTAGGTGTTTCACATACGTCCAACAGCATAATGATGATGGGCTCACCACCTATCAACGCTGAGCACATGTGCAGATGTTGTTATTAGAATACTAGCGGCCGCTCGCGGTTTCACCCGCGTGGTTCCCGTTCCCGCGGATATATCGGAATAAAAAGCATTCTATGTGTTAATCCAGGTTATAAACTATCTGTATGCCGAATTTCATCCAAATCCATTTAGTGGTTTTAACGTGAAAGAGTAACAAACATGCACACTCACAAACTTTCGCCTTTAAAATATTAGTGTGATTGTGTTGTTATAAAGTGGGCTGTGAAATCTGGCAGTGCAGTGCCTTTGCGGTCCTCATTCTCTTTCTGTTCCGTTTAATTTCGTACCATATCTTTATTTTGTTTTTTACAACTGTTTGTGAAGCAGCAGTTAATGTTGTATTCTTTGTTACTCTTTACATATAGGCTGTTGATGATATCTGGTGTACGTTACTCTCAAAATTTACCAGTATTAAAAAAAAATGTTTAAAAAAAAATTCAACAGACATGCGGACCGAGTGTACTGTGAACAATGTCGTGTTACGGCAACTGTCCAGCAAAGTACTGTTCGCGCTCAGCCTCAACTTCTTTAACGCTGTGTTTAACAAAATCAGTGGGCGATTACAGGTCAGTTTTTTAAATATTTAAGATTAGAGATTAGGGGTTTTAATAAAATAGGCTGGTGTAAGCAGTGACAAAAGCCGCCGAGCATGTTTTTTTTTTTGTTTTTTATTGGCAACGGGTAAGCGCTTGGCCTTCATCTCACCTGATGGTAAGTGACGATAAGACCGAAGGTGGAAGCGCGCTTCACCCGGAATCCTCAACCACTGAGGAACTGGCTATCTTATCTCAAACTGCCGGAACACAACAATGCTATAAACATCGTTATTATGGCGACAAGACTTAGATAAGATGGTGGTAGCTAGCCAGGCGGACTTAACAGCCCTACCACCAACCAAACCGAGCACACAAAGATGTACTCCCCGCTGGGAATTGAACCCGGGACCTCTGGGTCTGAAACAGGTAGCTTAGCCACTAGACCACAGAGGCGGTTAAAATGTATGAGAATGATGGATTTGAATGAAACGAAATTAGTGTGCAAGGACCGTAGCAGATGGAGTTTATCTATGTATGAAGATGCACTTTGTATTATTATAATAACTAGCTAGAAGTTCACCCCCATATTTAAAATACTACATATTTTTTTTAAATTACCCATATTTGAAAAATAGCAACCGTCTCAAAGACCGATTTAGAGATCTCTTTTATAAAAAATGGTTATCAAGCCGTCGCGAGGCCGTGTCGCGTAGCGGCTTTAAAAAAATACTACCACCCCCTCTCTTCCCGTGGGTGTCGTAAAAGGCGACTAACGGGCTAAAGACTGCACATACATCCAACAGCATAGAGCGGCGATGGGCTAACCACCTGTAACGCTGAACAAATGTGCAGTCGCTATTTGGTGAAAAGTGGACTATGGTAGAAGACTGCTTTTGCGGTTCTCATTGCCTCTCTGACTAATCATTCGGGGATAATAGGTATGATTATATGTATATGTTTCAGGAACTCGCATCTAGCTCAGAAGAAAACCCCGATTATACAGATATTGAATTGATACAACACATCAATGTTGATATACTGAGGCTTATACGGCTGTTGACAGGTAAATGCTACAATTTACAGCTTGAGCACGTCAAGTCAAGTCAAATAATTAATTCAACATAAACCTTTAAGTCAAAATCAAAACTAACATGTAGTTAAATCTTAAAAGCTAATCTAACTACTCTAAATATCTAACTTATCTACCACCAGTTCGGATTTTGGGAGAGCCTTCGACTGAGATGAACCTGGCAAGAAACCCAGGAGGCTCTTTGAATCGTACTAAACATGATTTTAAAAAGAAATATACTAATACAATCACTATGTAACAAGTTACTTAATTATTGTATTCGTATATTTCTTTTTAGTAGCTAAGTAGCTTAACACTTTAACGAGCAGCATGTTGAAATTTTTCATTGGTTTTCGACCTTATCTCAATTGTATAAAGTTCAAAATACGCCTTAACCGCTGCGCCATCGAGCTCCTCTTAGTTTTTATTGTTATTATTATACAATGTGATAGGAGTGGTACTTCTAACCCGTTAAGGCTAAGTACTACATCTAATTTCAGCGACAAAAAAATAATAAGGACTCCCGTCCTACCCCCTCCCCCTATAATTTATGACCATTTTTACTTTATGCGATATCAAAGGTTTAATACGTCGGAGAAACATGAAAAAAATGGCAAACGGTAGCTAAACACACTGGCTAACTAATAAACTACTTTGTTTCGTATGTCTAAGATTATTTTAGTGAGAAAAAAAATTATTAAGTACTTAATTATTTTGTGATTTAAAATCACTTTTTTTAAGTCCATATTATTTTTTTGTCGATGAATTTAGATGTAGTACTTAGCCTTAACAGGTTAGAAGTACACATTGTATATTTATTGCACAAAATTAAAAAAAATATTACATAAGGCGGACTTAATGTCAAAAGGCATTCTCTACCAGTATACTGCACGGATAAATGTATTATAGATGTATATGTATACCTATAAAAGATATATAATCTCGCAACTGGACTATCCTGTTACTATCCTGTTAAGTTTAAAGAACAATTATTTTGTATATGTGTAGGAGCTACTCTAAAACTACAAAAACCAGCTATTTCATACATTTAGATCGAATTCCATTTTCAGTTTTGTACCTACCGGAACAGCTGATTTTTTATTCGCACTTAACAAGATGGATTATTTGTGTCCTTGATTGTATGTAATGTTATGCGAAATTCGTTCTTATGCCAATGTAATAAATACGATATTTGTTTCAGAATCTATACAAAAGTTTAAGTTGCTAAGGAAATCGGCGCACATAGTTTTAGTGACGTCATTGGAGAAAGCCATTTGGAATTGGATGGATACGTACCCTCAAGTAAGTAATTTTAAATCGTGATTATTAAGCTACCTTGGTCGAGGTGGTGAAGCAGAAAAGATAAAAAAAAGTTATTAAAGTAAGTTTATGCGATTATTATTATATTACTAGCGGCCCGCCCGCGCCTTCGTCAACGCTAACTTAGAAACACCTTCATACTTCAGCATTTTAAAAAATAATATTGATCTATCTATTACTGAAAACTGCACAAAAATTATATGTATGTCGGGGAAACATTGACATCTTCATTAGTGTTCTCGGGTTGGGTGGGCTCCATTATGGGTGAATGCAGGCGCAAAATAAAGTAGAACGAATTTAAACTGACACTGTATATTTTTTGTGATACACGGTTGGTAAATAAAAAAAGGATAACTTAATTTAAACTAGCGAGTTCGTGACAACGAGCATGAGTTCCTTGCTCCTCAAAATTTAACAAAATAATGACCCTCCGCGGCCAAGTACCTCCATTATATCTCATTCGAGCCCCACCCCGCTTGTCACGACCACGCTCCAGGCAACGCGCCTTGTTCTGATTGGATGATTTATTAAAGACAGTACAAAACAACTACTTTTAAAGCTAATCGACATTTTAAACTAAACAAATACTAAACAAACCAATCAAAAGTAAATTAATTATTATTATTACGATTTTTACTCATACCATTTAAACAATCAAATCAAAAACGTTACAATGTACACTACTAGCAAGTTTAAGCTTTGCAACTAATCCTATCTCGATCACTTCCTCCAACACGGCCGTCCTGACACTTCACACGCCCTCGTGTGATGTCGAAGGCATGTTACTGCTATCTGTAAAAAAAAACAAAGAATGGATAAAATTGCTTGGCCACTCCTGACATTTTTAAAATTCTTGTTTGACAAAGGGGTAGAGAACAGTTAGTATGTATCTTTAATATCAATTAGTAGCCTTCCCGCCGCTATAACAATTTTTTTTTTTTTTTACATTTCAACAGCCTCCACGCTATTCAACAGCCTCCACGCTATTTAACAGCCTCCACGCTTTTTTACAGCCTCCACGCTATTCAGAAGCCTCCACGCTATTCAAATAGCCTCCTCGCTATCCGACCAGCCTCCTCGCTGTTCGACCAGTCTCCTCGTTCTTTTTACTACATAGTCTACATACAATACTTATAGAAAGTGTATGAACAAAGTAATAGTCATTTTACTAATTTGAAAAATAAAAGATTATTGAACAAAGCCTCACCATCGTTATCGTCTGACAAACACGGATCCAGCTCAGTAGGAATATAGTTTTGAGGGAATGGACGTAAGCGTTCTCGCGAGTATTTGTACGTACGGTTAGAATTAAGACTTTTAAGACGGTACCTGTCACCGTGTAGAACTTCTATGACTTTATACGGGCCCTTATATTTTGTATCCAACTTGGTTTGATTCCGCTCATGATTTTCTATTAACACAAAGTCTCCCACATCAAAAGAAGTTACTTTAGCTTTATTTTTATCAAAACGTATTTTATCTAATCTGGCATTTTCATTTATTAATTTTTCAGCTTGTTCTCTAACCTCTTCAACATTAATTTCAGTTTCGTGGTCATCAACAGTCATTAAGTTTATTGGTCTAGCTACTCTTCCTATTAGTAACTCTAGCGGGATAGCTTTTGTCACCCTGTGTATTGTGCTATTTATGGACAACTGGACGTCATCTAAAGCGTCCTGCCAAGATTTATTTGAGCTAGTTTCAACTACAGTTAACATATTCTTAAGAGTGCTCATTATACGCTCTACTTGGCCGTTAGCTCGACAAGAGCCAGTTGCTATTAAATGTAAGTTAATATTGTGGCTAACGCAAAAGTCTTTAAATTCTTTATTTGCAAAGCACCTGCCTTGATCTGCTATTATTCGAACAGGGGGACCAAAGAAGGAGATAGATGCTTTAAGAGCATTGATCGCACTTTCAGTATTTATTCGAACGGAATGTCGCAACATCACATACTTTGTAAACGCATCAATAAGTACAAATACGTACTCCTTTAGGTCGCTTTTACCGCTAAGCTTTCCCGTGGCGTCTATATGGATGGTGTGCCAAGGGATACTAATTTTTGGAATAGGATGCAATTCTATTTGTTGTTTACCACCTGTCGTTTTAGCAACCTTACATGTAATACAATTATCTACAAATTTTCTTACATATTTAGACATATTAGGGAACCAATAATGTTGAAATGCCTTTTCAAGGGTTTTGTCCCACCCCAAATGGAAAATAGATTCATGTATGTGGTTAATTACTGACCAACGAAATGCTCTCGGGACAAGAGGTAACCAAACATTACGATTATATCTTTGAACTTTTCTATAGAGAATATTAGATCTTAACTCATAAATCCGACAGTTCTCTAGATCGAGATCATCATTCTCTATTTTATTAATAATTTCATTGCATTCAGAATCACGCCGTTGTTCAACTTGTAACCAATTGGAAGATAGCTCAGCGATATTAACGCGTTTTACTTCTACTTTATGTTCTAAGCATGTTTTGTTTTTATTTGAGTCTCCCGTATTCTGAACAGGTAGATGATTTCTTGAGAAGAAATCAACATGCGCCATTTTATTACTCTCTCTATATTGTATTTCGAAATCAAAAGCTTGGAGAAACGCCCACCACCGATGTACTCTAGGAGTCAAATCAACCTTAGTCCTTGATGCCTTTAAAGAGTTGTAGTCGGTGACCACAGTAAAAACTCTGCCGTACAAATAATGACGAAAGTGCTTGACTGAATTTACTACCGCTAGAGTTTCTAACTCATAAGAGTGATATCGAGACTCTGCGGCAGTCGTTCGCTTACTATAGTATTCTACAGGATGTAATTGTCCATCAAGTTTTTGAAACAATATTGCACCATATCCGTCACTGCTAGCATCTGTGTGCAATTCTACAGGAGGTTTTGGATCATAGAGCATCAACACAGGGGAACAAGTAAGAATTGAAATTATATCTTTCCTTATAGTTTCGTGCTCAGGACCCCAAATGATTTTTGAATTATTGTTAGCCAGTAACCTGTATAGTGGAGCCATTTTTAGAGAAAAGTTATAAACAAATTTTCTGAAATATGAAGCTAGTCCTAAAAATTGTCTTAGTTGAGTAACGGTCCGTGGGGGCATTGAATTAGTCAGTGCTATAATTTTACGTGGATTAGGTCTTATTTCGCCTTCTGATATTTCGTAACCTAAGAATTGGACTTTCCTTTTAAGAAACGCACATTTTTTTAAGTTAAATGAAAACCCTGCGTCGCTTAAAATTTTTAAAACTTTACTTAGCCTTTCTAAACCTTGCTCTACATTAACAGCAGGTATTGTTATGGCTTGCCTTTCCTGCTTCCTCCCTTTTTTCCTATCCCGATTCCTAAACTTTAAGACAACCCGCGCCATCTCTTGAGCGCAAGATGAAGTAATGACAGCAGCGCGCGTACGTGCTGCCCCCGTGCGACAACAACAAGAGTGTGTGTTAAAATTTTCTCTAACCGGCGCGTGCGGTTCGTTGCGTGAGCAAATTCAAGAAAACCACTAAACCTAAATAAAACAGGGAGCCGGCTCCTTTTGCACCCTCCGGAGGTCACAGTGCTGTGCGGAAGACGTTTTCCGGTTCAAATTGGTGACCTCAAGTACGCTATCGGAGTCGCCGCTGCGGAACCACGTGAGTCCCCCTTTTCCTTCTTTTCCGAGTTTCCTGGTGGGCCTGGCTGATTGCCCTCACCTAAGGTCAAACATTTTGGATAGGTCAAGGTTGGGTGGAACACTGGTCTATCGAAAACGGAGCCTTACAACCTTCGTTTCACACCATAAAATTTGGTCCAGTCGAGCGCAGATCGCCTATGGTACTGGTTTTAATAAAATTTAAAATTCCAGTTTACAGTCATAAAAACTTCAAAAGCATAATTTTTAGTGATCTTGGCATCATACTGCATACCTATCTATCGTATTCGTTGCATTTTACGTTGGAAAACGCCGTGCACGCTCACATCACAGGTGCCGGCCATTTTGCGAACTAACCTACCTACCTACTTGCTACACGGAATAATTTTAATTCGACAATTTCTTATTTTCTAAACTATTACGTTTTGTAGGTGTGATTGTTTTTAACTAACGTTAAAAGTAAGCCGTAAATAAAATTACGATTCAGATATTTACCTAACTAGCGGCCGCTCGCGGTTTCACCCGCGTGGTTCTCCTTTCCGTGGGAATATCGGGATAGAAGGTATCCTGTGTGTTGGTCCAGGTTGTGAACTGTCTGTATGCCGAATTTCATCTAAATCAATTCAGTAGTTTTTACGTGAAAGAGTAACAATCATACACACTCACAAACTTTCGCCTTTGTAATATTAGTGTGAAGTGTAATTAGTGTGATTACCTAAACATAAATAGGTAGGTACCTACTTGTTTACCGTTATTTAGTCGGAGGTACCGATAGACTTTTCTACGAAGTTGTTTGTTTCGTGCCTGCCTGCACAAAATGACAGACGAATCACAATCAACTAGTAAAAGTGTTAAAGCTGAAAATGAAAGACAGCTTACGTTGGTTCAAACGCAGCGGGAGTATGCGTTTCGTGATATGCAAATTTTGACGGATTTAACAAAAACCATTCACTCTGACGAGTCCGCGTTAACGAAATTCAAGGCTAGATTCAAAAGACTTGAAACATTGCGTAACGAATTCCTCGAGCAAACTTCTCGGATAAATGAGCTAAAATTACTGATTAAACCGGGTGATAGGATCGACTTTAAGTCAGTGCAGGCGTTCGATGATATGTACTACAGTGTTATCGGCGTTGCGGACGAGGTTCTATCGGCCGAGCGCGCTCACGCCGCAGCGGCGGCGGCGCCGCCGGCGCGCGTCGGCGGCGGCGCCGGCGTGGCTAGCAGTGAATGTTACCGTGACGCAAAACCTTTCTCGCAAGTGCGTTTACCAACTCTTGAATTACCAAAGTTTGATGGTAATATTGAACATTGGCAAACATTTTTTGACACATTCTCGTCACTTGTGCATGACAATTATAGCATAAGTTCGATCGAAAAATTCCACTATTTGTTATCGTGCCTCTCTGGGCCGGCGTTATCAATTGTTAAGGGCGTTCCTGTTACAGCTGACAATTATCCAATTGTTTTTGATGCGCTCATCGAAAGGTTTGAAAATAAACGTATTTTGGCCTGTAACTATTTAGATAAAATTAGTAATTTTTCTCCATTGAAAACTAGTAATTTTTTTGAGATTCGTAATTTAACTAACGTTTTAAATGAAACTGTTAATGCCCTTAGGGCTATAAAAATAAAGCAATTGGATGAGTTTATTTTATTTTATTTAGCTTCTCGGGTCCTTGATAACGATACACGAAAACGTTTCGAAATTCAAAACCAGGAACAAATACCGACCTTTTCTAACTTAGTGAGTTTTTTGCAAGGGTACATTAAGGTATTAGAGGTCAGCCAATCTGGTTCCTCTAGTAATCAAACAAACCAAGTTAATAGAACTCCAATACGCGCTACAGAGGTGTGGAATAAAAATATTTTAAAAAATAAATATAAATCTACTTCGTTGCCGATAAGTACAGCCAACGCTTTGACACCTCGTCCGCCGAATACTGAAACCGAAAACCGAAACTCGGTCATCTGTAGGTATTGTAAAGAACCTCATGCTCTTTTCCAATGCTCTAAGTTTAAACAACTTAGCATTTCTGAAAAATACAATTTAGTGACTCAATTGAATTTATGTCGCAACTGTTTACGACCAAATCATAACGTTGATCAATGTTGGTCTAAATCTTCATGCTCTGTCTGTAATAGACGTCATCATAGTCTGTTACACGAAAACAAAACCGTTGTTGCGGTCCCTAGTGTATCTGCGGAAGTTACTGACGTTTTAGAGAATTTGTGCGAAACTGAGCAGCCGGCTGTTCATACCACCGAGTCGTCTATTACTACTAGCACTCACGTAGGGCATAGCCGCGCTTTGGTATTACTCGGCACTTGCGTAGTACGCATATGCGGTTGCGGGCCCGACGGCGGCGCCGCTCAACCGATACTTGCTCGCGCGCTCATCGATAGCGGCGCACAAGATTGTTTCATGACGTCATCACTGTCCCAACGTTTGTGCTTACCTCTGCGTCGTTGTAAACTAACCGTAGCGGGTCTAGGTAAGAACGTGGTTCACCAGGTGAAAGGGGAAACGTCCTGCACGGTACAGCCGCGGGACGCAGATGATCCGAAATTTGTTATTAATGTCATAGTCATGGATAAAATTACGAGCAAAATGCCTACAGCCGAGATACCTTCTACTGTTCGAAAAAACTTTAAACACTTCGTACTCGCGGATCCACAATTCGACATACCTGCCGACGTCGATTTATTGTTAGGCGCTGAGCAATTTCACGCGATTTATGATGGTCAGCGTCTAGATCTAGGTAATGGCCTACCGGTCGCATTACATAGTATCTTCGGGTGGGTTCTAACTGGTAGGGTTGACCCCGTTTGTCGTCCTCCATCCACAGTCTCTTCCCTCGTGGCTTCCACACGCGCTCTAGATGATGTAGTCAAGCGTTTCTGGGAGGTCGAAGAGCCCCCAAAATTCTTAATATCTAATCCCGAAGATGTAAAATGTGAGGAGCTGTACACAACTTTAGTCTCGCGCAAACCCGATGGTCGATACGTTGTACCCTTACTATTAAAAGATCCGTGCAACACCCTTGGCGATTCTTTGACGAACGCAAGGTCACGGTTAAATAAATTAGAAAAACGACTCGAGCGTAATCCTGAGTTAGGCAAGTAATATGGTAAGTTTATGACCGAATACGAGACCTTAGGTCATATGACGACTTCACCGTTGAACTCAGGCAAATTCACTATTCCACATCATTGTGTGATCCGCCCAGATAGTGCGACTACAAAACTCCGCGTTGTATTTGACGCTAGCTCAAAGACAACCAACGGTAAATCATTAAATGATATTGTTTACACTGGCCCTAAGCTCCAGAACGATATTGTAGACATTTTGTTGAAATTTCGATTACAGCCTATTGTTTTTACAGCAGACATTACCAAAATGTATCGCAACATTGACTTGCGTCCTGAGGACCGAGCGTGGCAGCACGTCCTCTGGAAAAGGTCCGGGACGTCCGAAACAACCCTTTCTGTTCCCGTATGCGAGTACGAACTAAATACAGTTACATACGGCGTAACCAGTTCCCCATTTCTCGCAATTCGTACTTTGCATCAACTGGCGGTTGATCATGGTTCTAAATATCCTCAGGCGGCTAATGTCATCCGTCAGGATACATTTATCGACGATATCACCGGGGGAGCACCTACATTGGAGCAAGCTCTCCAATTAAAAGACGAGTTAATTGGCCTGCTAAAGTGTGCGCAGTTTGAACTCCGAAAATGGAGCAGTAATTCTCCAGAGTTTAATGCCACTCTTCCCGTCGATCACTGTCAGGCGCCTATAGCATTTTGCGATGAAAACTATCAACATATTATTAAAATATTGGGCGTCCAGTGGGACCCTGTTGAAGATTGGTTTTCGTATTCCATCTCAGAGATGAACCCTGGGTTCACTAAGCGTGCTATTTTGTCATGTATTGCTCGCATTTATGATCCCGTTGGATGGCTTGCGCCGGTTGTACTCGTGGCAAAGTTGCTCTTGCAAAACCTTTGGCGTTCAAATCTCGGCTGGGATGATACGGTCCCAACAGAGGTTGCTAACAGATGGCAAACCTATATTAACGAAATACAATCCGTTAAAAATATCAAAATTCCTCGCAAAATCACTGATAACAATGCTAATTACTACCAGTTAATAGGTTTCTGTGATGGATCTTCGAAGGCATATGGCTGTTGTGTCTATTTGAGAAGTGTCGGTAACAATGCGTGTCGTGTTTATTTGTTGATTGCAAAATCAAAATTGGCACCTCTAAAACCATTAACAGTGAATCGCCTCGAACTATGTGGTGCTGTTGTACTCGCGCGTGTACTTAAACATATGTATAATCTACTTAAATCTAAAATCACTTTAACTCAAACACTTGCCTTTACTGATAGTAGCACTGTTCTCTCGTGGTTGCATACAGAACATTATAAACTAAAAACGTTTGTTGTTCATCGAGTAATAAAAATCACCGATGATGTACCCCTCGAAAACTGGCATCATGTTTCCACTCACGATAATCCCGCTGATCATTGCAGCCGAGGACTTAGTTCGACAGAGCTCGCTAATTGTTCTATTTGGTGGTCAGGGCCGGAATGGCTGACGAAGGACTCTTCTTGTTGGCCTGATAAACAATCTTGGGAATCGCTAGAATCAGTTCCCGAACTACGCACTAACGTTCATTTGACTCAGACTAAAACGACGCTAGCTGAGCCTAACTTGCTTTCGCAGCTCTTGGATCGTTATTCCTCTTTGTCCCACGTTCAGCGTCTCGTCGCATGGTGTTTGCGGGCCATTTCGTCGTTTAAAGGTATAACGGTAGAAAAAAGATCCTTCTTATCAGCTGAAGACCTAGAAAGCTCAATGGCGTGCTTAGTTCGAACGGAACAAAACATACATTTAACTGACGAACTTAAAGCTAGTAAGGCTATACAAAAACTTAAACCATTTGTTG
This sequence comes from Scoparia ambigualis, assembly GCA_963921215.1. NCBI lineage: Eukaryota > Metazoa > Arthropoda > Insecta > Lepidoptera > Crambidae > Scoparia > Scoparia ambigualis. The sequence continues at coordinate 25,867,959 of OY992515.1, read as the reverse complement.
ATAGCGAGGGTCTTCACCGAGTGGGGGGTCGTCTTCAGCATTCCTACTTACCTGTTTCTTCTAAACACCCTTTGTTATTACCGAAGTCTTCACGCTTGTCAGTACTAATCATAGATTATTTTCATGTTATTTACTTGCACTGCGGTCCTCGTACCCTGCAATCGATTGTTCAGCGTAGATTTTGGATTGTTGGTATTCGCAATTTGATTCGGTCCCGACTAAGTAAATGCATACCATGTTTCAAGGCTAAACCTATTCCTTGTCAACCCTTAATGGGAGATCTTCCTTCTTCGAGAGTCCAACCGGCGCGTTGCTTTCAAAGGGTTGGTATGGACTTTGCAGGACCATTCGTAGTAAAAGAAAGTCGGAGACGAAACTCACATACCTATAAAGTATACATTTGCTTATTCGTTTGTCTTGCCGTCAAGGCAATTCATATCGAAGTAGTATCTGAATTGTCTACTTCTGCATTTATTGCTGCGTTGGATCGCTTTGTCTCGCGCCGCGGTCTTTGTACATTCGTAGTCACCGACAATGGCACGAATTTTATCGGCGCCAAGCGCTATCTTACCGAACTACATCAGCTCATACGAGAAAATAATGATACCATTACGTCTCAGTTGGCAAAACGCGAAATTACGTGGCAGTTGAATCCTCCAACCGGCAGTCATTTCGGCGGAATATTCGAAAGTGGAGTGAAATCTATAAAATATCACTTGAAACGTGTCATTGGGACGCAAGTATTAACGTTCGAAGAACTATTAACTGTTCTCACTAAGGTTGAAGCGGTGCTAAACTCCCGGCCTTTGTGCAATATTTCTACCGATCCTAATGAAGTAGACATTCTCACTCCAGGACACTTTCTTGTCCACGGTCCTTTGGTTTCGTTGCCCGAACCTGAAATGACGGATCAATACGTTGCACCTCGGGATCGTTGGCTGATGCTGCAGAAACTTACTCAAACTTTCTGGCGTATCTGGCAGCACGATTACCTCCATACATTACAACAGCGTTTAAAATGGTTTGAAAACAGAGCTAACGTGCAATGTGGAGACGTTGTACTGATAGTGGACAGTAACCTGCCTCCTTTAGAATGGCGCTTTGGCCATGTAATAGACTTGCATCCCGGTCAGGATGGCGTGGTTCGCGTTGTCACTCTTCGTACGGTTCGTGGTACTCTCCGGAGGCCTGTGTCAAAGCTTTGCCCGTTACCAAATGTTAATTAAAATAATAAAGACTTCTCTTTAGTTCGTAGGTATAGTAAGTTTCTAGTAATACTAAAGTTTAATTACATTCTGACATAAGGTATGCAGTAGGATAATGTTAACTTCATTAAATTTCAATAATTTCTTTTAAATGTTTAAAGTACTTAAATAAAATTTGTGTAGAAACAAATTATCGGGAATCAGCCGAGTTAAGAAAAGTTCCACTTCCTTGACTTGCTACTTGTTTGTACTTTTGAAATCTGAGACGATTTCAAGTGGGGGGATTATGTTATGGCTTGCCTTTCCTGCTTCCTCCCTTTTTTCCTATCCCGATTCCTAAACTTTAAGACAACCCGCGCCATCTCTTGAGCGCAAGATGAAGTAATGACAGCAGCGCGCGTACGTGCTGCCCCCGTGCGACAACAACAAGAGTGTGTGTTAAAATTTTCTCTAACCGGCGCGTGCGGTTCGTTGCGTGAGCAAATTCAAGAAAACCACTAAACCTAAATAAAACAGGGAGCCGGCTCCTTTTGCACCCTCCGGAGGTCACAGTGCTGTGCGGAAGACGTTTTCCGGTTCAAATTGGTGACCTCAAGTACGCTATCGGAGTCGCCGCTGCGGAACCACGTGAGTCCCCCTTTTCCTTCTTTTCCGAGTTTCCTGGTGGGCCTGGCTGATTGCCCTCACCTAAGGTCAAACATTTTGGATAGGTCAAGGTTGGGTGGAACACTGGTCTATCGAAAACGGAGCCTTACAACCTTCGTTTCACACCAGGTATAATTAGGTCATCCATATAATTTATGGCATACGAATGAGCTAACTCTCCCAGAGCCGTATTTATCGCCCTCTGGTAAACGGACGGTGCGTTACGTAATCCAAACGGCATGGCTGTAAATTCATAGTGTGCATCCGGAGTAATGAATGCGGTTTTTTCAATTGAATTTGACTCTACATTAATAGGTATTTGATAAAATCCACTAGCCATGTCTAAACAAGTGTAAATATTAGCACCCGCTAACCTTTGCACTTGGTCACTTATTAAAGGTAGAGGGTAGCGATCGGGAATAGTATTAGAGTTCAACTCTCTGTAATCTACGCACATACGGTCTGACCCATCACGTTTCTTTATTAATAATATTGGGCTCGAAAAGGGAGATTTACTAGGTCTAATCACGCCCGCAGATAACAACTCACTACATTTGTTACGTACAATTTCACGTTCATCGGCGCTTAAGTGATAAGGGCGCCGTTGTACGATTTTGCATGGGTCTACTAGCTTGATGTCTAACTCCCCCGTTTTGACTCTACTAGTAGGCGTACCCTCAACAAAGAAATTCAAAAACTCATGAAGTAGCTTTATTAGTCGTGGCTTTAAGTCATCAGAAATATCAGTGTCTAATTTATCCAAATTTGAAACAAAACTACCAATTTCGCAAATATTAATAAGGGACCGCTTAATAATAAGTTTATTACACGACATTTCTACTGAAAAACCTAATGCCAGTAAATCACGTCCTATAAGAATATCATTACTCAAATAATCATCAGGTATTACGTGAAATAAAATATTTACATCATAACCACAAATGGTTACTGCAGACAAAATTTGTAACCCGCAAGATACACCACAGTTACCTACTCCTATCAAGGTAACCAGAGAACGTTGAAGCTTGCCAGATAATTTGTGAGCGATACTTTCCCTAATTAAAGAACAATCTGCACCGGAATCAAAACAAAATGAATACTGCTCACCCGATTGAGTTATAACACCGGCGACAGGCTTTGCTCCGCATACATCCACTCGTCTCACTACGCTGGCAGTCGAAGACGGAAGAGTGTTATTTTCAGAAGTAGCAGCAGTCTTGAAGCAGCGCGATGCAACATGGCCCTCGACACCACACTTATAGCAGATGATAGGTGGTCGTGCAGCAGCCGTGTTTGGTCGATCGATCACAGGAGTCAGTTGCGGCTTGTCGTGCGTGCGGCTGAAACATTCATAAGACCTATGACCAAATTTTCCGCAAGCATAACATTTCAAAGTAGCAAGACTTAATCTAGGTCTCTTAGCGTCGGGTACAGCGATATTATTTTTCATATGAGTTTCGTGAATACTCCGTTTATGGTATGAAAATGCCATTAATTCACGTTGCATCTTATTGCGGGTAGTTATTTCTTCAGAAAAAATAGTACGTTGTAATCGCGGTTCAATTTGTCCCACATGACCAAGAATGATTTAAATAATGATTTCCTCTTTGTTTTTATGATTCCATAGGGCCATAAACGAAGAAAATAGTCTACTTGCATATGTAGCAAGGCATTCACCTTCACGTGGTTTACCATTAAGAGTTTTTAAAACAGTACCGGCGTTTGTATCCGATGTATCGAAACAAGAGAAGAAAAGTTCTTTAAATTCTACCCACTTCATATTAGGAAAAGCAATTTGAGAAAACCATGAAGCAGCAGAACCTTTCATAGCTTTACTTAGAATGAGAATAAGTTTACTCCCCTGACTTTCACTTTCCGTAAGGCAGATGTCAGCGGTGGCCAGCCAGGCACGGGCATCCGTGTCTGCGTCCTCCGGATGGAATTCAGGCAGCGACACGTCCTTGGTTGCGGCGGCCGGGGGGTTGCGTAGAACTTCCACAAGCAGCTGCATGTTATTTTGTTGCGCTTCGAACAAAGCGCGCCAACCGTCGATCGACCCATTTGATTCACCAATAACGTTCTGCGCCCCCACAGATCCCACTTCTGATGTCGGGGAAACATTGACATCTTCATTAGTGTTCTCGGGTTGGGTGGGCTCCATTATGGGTGAATGCAGGCGCAAAATAAAGTAGAACGAATTTAAACTGACTGTTTCGTCGTGAACACAATGGAGCCTTATATTTAAATAAAACTCAGATATCTTGAATTATGTGATTTTATGTTGATTTAGTGAATTTAACAACGGAGAGATAAACGTTCGTGTATGAATTTTGAATAGAGAAGATTAACATTTTTTGAGACGGTATCTAAAATATTAAAACCAAAAGTATCCTGCCGCGCTGTCAACAGACGTCGTTAGCCAAACGAAAACATTGCTCCGCCGATGGTGAAGGCGTTAGCGTGAACATAATCTCCCCCCGTGGAAGATCTTCAGGTCTTCTACATTATAAAACTTCGGTGAGAAGAGGACAAAGACGAACTAGGGGCCGCCGATAACATCCCGTGATAGTCTGGACATCAGCAACGCGAGAAATGCCATCTTGACCTGGATACAGCCGCACCACTCGTCCCGCACGCCAGCAGAGAGGAGGCAGAGAGTCTTCACTTAAAAGTACCAAATCTCCAACATTTAATTTGGTTGTGTCTTGTCTCCATTTTGTTCGTGATTGTAATTCAGACACATACTCCTTTTGCCATCTTTGCCAAAAATGCTGCTTGATCTGTTCCAGCCGAGCATATCGTTGTAGTCTGTTAGGGTTGATGTCCTCCATAGCAGGTGAAGGCAGCGCGTTCAATGGTCTTCCGATGAGGAAGTGCCCTGGAGAGAGGAAATGGAAGTCATCGGGTGATGGGGATAGCGGGCAGAGCGGACGACTATTAAGGATGGCTTCCACTTGTGCGAAAAGTGTTTGAATTTCCTCAAACGTTAAATGCGAGTTGCCTATTGCACGCTTGATATGATGTTTAGCCGATTTAATACCGGCTTCCCATATGCCCCCGAAGTGAGGAGAGTAGGACGGAGTAAAAATAAATTTAATGCCCTCTTGAGCAGCAAAGTCGGAAAGTGAGTTATTATTTTCCTTAAAAAAGTTTGAAATCTCTTTCGCAGCGCTTACGAAGTTACGGCCGTTATCCGAAAATATTTCCGCTGGCTTACCACGACGAGCACAAAATCTGCGTAACGTCATAACAAACGCATCTTTCGACAAGTCACTAACTGCTTCTAAATGTACACACTTGTAACGGAAACATACAAACAAGCACAGGTAACATTTGATTAATTTGGCGCCGCGCCCCTTGCGATTCAGTATATAAAATGCTCCAGCCATATCGATTCCTACAGTTGAAAAGGGGAAGTCAGGCGTTACACGCTGGTTAGGCAAATCACCCATCTTCGGAACTAGGGTTTTTCCTTGTACACGTCGACATCTTACACAATTTCGAGCCGTGCTTCTAGCCACGAGCCTACCCTTAATAGGCCAAACTGTTTGTCTGACCGTAGCTAACAGTAACTGTGGGCCAGCATGCATGTTATGAATATGTTCATATCTAAATATTAGTTTGCATAGGTGATGAGAAGCATCCAAAAGTATTGGGTGCCTCTTGTCATAAGAATAATAAGAGGCATCTATTCGCCCACCAACTCGAATCAAATTGTTTTTATCCATAAAGGGGGACAAACATAAAATATTGCTACTCGGCTTAAGCTGTCCTTTATTAAGCAAGATTTTGTATTCGTCTGATAGGCACTGTTGTTGAGCCATGCGACACAGTGATATAAAAGAATTATTCAGCTCATCAGTAGTTAAAAATCCAACTAATTTTGCTTTAGGGTTTTTTACATTAATAATAAAACGCTTAACATATGCCATCACTCTTTTTAACCTGCTTAAATTTGAAAATCTTTCGAATTCAATTATAGGTTCAACAACTACCACCGTGGCGGCTACTACCTTCACTTCGGGTAAGTTATCAAAAGGTTGAGTATTACATTTTAAGATAGGCCAGTAGTTTGCCTCCTTAAACAAAAACTGGGGACCATGCCACCATAAGGATGAATTTTGTAACTGTGTGGGGTTAGCACCTCTTGAGATTAAATCTGCAGGGTTATCGGCAGTTGGAACGTAACGCCAATCGGACGTCTTCGTGGTATCTTGAATTTCGCTGATTCTATTAGCGACAAAGGTTTTTAATTTTGATGCATCACCCTTTAGCCAGCTTAGGACAATAGTAGAATCACACCAGTGAAATATCAGATTTGGCTTATAACGAATGGACTCTATTACAGTACCGCATAAACGTGCTGCAAGAAGTGCTGCACAAAGTTCCAGCCGAGGAATAGAAGTTGGTTTTAGGGGTGCTACCTTGGACTTGGAACACAAAAGTCTCACTTCAACTTTACCTCTTGAATTCTGAGTTTTGACGTAAATAACAGCGCCGTAACCAACTTGGGATGCATCACTAAAAGTGTGGAACTCAATGTTAGTTGGTGAATCACACATCACAAATCTGGGAATTTGAATTTCTAGAAGAGTGGGAAGGCCTTCATAAAACTCTTCCCAAGCATTTTTGATTTGCTCAGGTACAGCTTGATCCCAATTGACCTTGAGCTGCCATAATTTTTGCAACATTAATTTTGGCTGCATAATACATGGGCTTAGCAACCCCAATGGGTCAAAAACCTTAAATGCCATAGACATTATAGATCTCTTTGTTATTGCTTCCATTTTAGATGGAGCATTTATGGGAAAGTTTAAAGTATCACTATTAGGATTCCAACCTAAGCCAAGAGTACTTGCTGATTCGCTAATCATCAAATCCTCCTGAAGATCTGGATTTGTTTCAAAAATTGTAGCCAAATTAGTTTTGTATTTTCTGAGATTAAAAGAACCCTTTTGAAGCTCATTAGTAACCGACTCTTTAATATAACGCAATTCATTTTCATCATTGGAACCAGTAATTAAGTCGTCTATATACAAGTCTTTCTGTATGATTGTTTGTATGAGAGTATCGTCACATTCTTTACCAATCTCCCACAAACAACGGGTGCTCAAAAAACTAGCACTTGCTGTACCATATGTGACGGTATGCAGTTGCAAAGTCTTTAATGGAGAAGACTCATCATCTCGCCAGAGGATCAATTGCAGGTTTCTGTCATTTTTATTAACTTCAACCTGGCGAAAAAATTTTTCGATATCCCCTGTAAGTAAATACTTGTATTGACGGGCTCGTACCAAAATAGAAAATAGCGAATCTTGAATAGTAGGGCCCACCATTTGTAGGTCGTTTATGGAAAAGCCTGAAGATGATGGGGCAGAACCGTCAAAAACTACCCGGATTTTAGTGGATTCGCTGTTAATTTTAAATACAGGAAAATTTAAATATAGGAGTTAATACTTGTATCTCCGACAGATGACCAAGATTCTCATACTCCTTTATAAAATCAACATATTGCGATTTCAGAGTAGGATTTCTCCTGAACCTCTTTTCTAAATTATAGAACCGTTTTTTTGCAAGAGAATAGGAATCACCAAGGCAATCTGGGGAGTCCCTAAGGGGTAGGCTCACGCTAAACCTGCCTGAATTTAGTCTTTGGACATGTTGCATAAAATGGGCTTCGCAAGCCCTGTCAGTATCGCTCAAAACAGCTCTCTGAGGAATCTCCTCAAGCTCCCAGAATTTGGGAAGGAATGTGTTTATTTGGGATTCAATAGAAGGATCCTCATGAGTTATTAAATTGCTGTGAGTAACCTTGTATTTACCGATATGGCCCAAAAGTCCGCCAATCAGCCAACCAAACACTGAATCCTGAAGTCTAGGTTGGTTAGGGCCTAATGTCTCTTGACGGTTGCATAGAATGTCCCAAAAGAGATCGGCTCCTATCAACAGGTCAATTGGACCAGGTTGGTGAAAAGAGGGATCGGCGAGTTTAATATTGCTAGGTAAGTTGAGTTCATTAACGTTTACAATAAATTTAGGGAGACTACCTGTAATCGTATCTAGGACAAAACAATTTAGTTTAGTTTTATAATTTCTGTTAAGAGATTTTAATTGAATAGTACAACCTTTGCTTACATTATTAGTAGAGGAACATCCTATGCCAATGACCTTCATTGAAATTGAATTCGTATCTAACATTAATTTTCTACACAGACCGACTTTCGGTAATAAATGAGGATTGACTTCCCGAATCCAATAAAGCTCGCACTTGAGTTACATGATGAGTTACTGGGTTTGACGCTTCTAAAAGAGCAGTACATAAAAGTACTTGTTTACCTTCACTACAAAAGTTAACTACGGAATCCAACTGTGTTTGCTCTGACATGTTGACTTTAGAGGTCTCAACAAAGTGCAGCAACGTATTATGACGCTTGTTACACTCTTTACAAGGGCCCATTCGACACTGGCTAAGTGAATGGCCCTGTCTTAGACAATTGGAGCATAACCTATATTTTGTAACATCGGATAACCTATATTTAACAGATTTACCTTTAAATGTAGGGCAATCATATATACGATGGCCTTGCCCACAAATGACACATAGATAACCGCTGCTGTTTTGATTGGTTACTGTAAATGATTTTGTATTAAAATTTTGTTTATTTTTGTTATGAAAATTTGAATTGTTATTATTATATAAATAATTAGAAGCCTTATCACTAGAACTATGTTGCATGGTCTCAAGAACATATGCTCGATCAACTAAAAACGATTTAAATTCGTTGAGTGTTGGTATGTCACCTAAACTGCCGCGTTGTTCTTCCCATTTCATGAGGGTAACATTGTCTAGCTTGGACGTTACCATAAAAATAATAATAGTGTCCCAGTGATCAGTTGGTTGACCTAAACCAGACAGAGCGCGCAAGTTTTTAGTGACGTGATCAACTATATATCGAATACCGCCAGCCGAATCCTTGGTCAGTTGCTGTATGCTGAACAAAGATTTTAAATGATAGTTTATAAGCAATCTTTTATTGTTATACCTATCATACAACAACTGCCAAGCGCTAGCATAGTTGATGGATGAAACTTCAATATTACTGACGACACGGGCCGCATCCCCCACCAGATAAGAAAGCAAATAGTGAAATTTCTGAATCGATGAGATGCGTTCATTATTGTGAATTAAGCTCATAAAGGTGTCGCGAAACTCCAACCAGCGAAAAAATGATCCATCAAACTTCGCGATCTGAATTTGAGGTAACTTCACATTAAAATCGTTTTGATCGAGACTGCATTGGGCTTCGTGAAATAAAGAATCACGTCTCTTTTTATCCAGTTCAATTGTTTTTAAGTTATTTTGTTCTTCTAAAATGTTTTTTGTTTTCGCTATGTACTGGACAAAATCATGCTCAATGCGCTCCCGTTCGTCAATCTCAGACTCCAACTGCTCGGAATTCAGTAACTCCATCCGAGTTTGCAGCTCATCATATTTAGCAGACAAACTCTCGAACTTGCTGACCTTCAACGCAAGTTCAGCAATCTCGACAGCAGTCAGTTGAGGTTGTTCGGCAATTTTGTCTAAATAATTTTTAAATTTAGTGATCTGCCCTTTAACCGAACTGCGTTTTACATTTAAATCTTTGTATGACTCAGACATTTTAAAGCTTATAAAAACCTTTGCAACAATTAGGAACTAAATCGTTTTTATTCGTTAAATCGTTTAAGTTTTAAATAATTTGTTTACAGCAGGTACTTAGTAAACGATAAAAAAACCGCTAAACAACCTACTAAGAAGGCTCAAAATTAAAATTAATGCAAGTTTTAATCTCACGCTCCTCCAGCGCAGGCAGATAGGAAACCGGTTGTTATTGTATAGAATCAGCTGGACGGGCCGAGCGCGCCGGGCGGCGACGCGGCGTCTCGGGATCGAAGCGGCTTCAAGGTCAACTCACACGGCAGCGAAACTGCAACGTTCGACAAATTACATTAATAAACAATATAGCACTGGCGCGGAGATACGAGTATGTTTTTAAAACGTTAAAAAATTACTTTTGTAATGCCAATTGTAATGAAAAATGACTACCTATAACATTGATTCAAAGGTTAACGGTTTTATTCTTCAACTGTAAAATAATGTTTTGCGCACAAATAGAAGACTGTAATGAAAATAAATGGAGTTAGGACTGGATTAAAGGCTTTAGGTTGAATGGAAGGTATACACAGGGCACTTATCTGTTAAACTGTGCTGCGAGGCGATGCTTTTGCTGCGTCACTGCTCGGCGGTGTTTTAGATATCACCCTTCTTCTCTTGCAAACTATTTACGGTCTGCGATATGGCTCGTTAGTGGAGTATGCATAGACCAGCTAGCCTCGTACGTAGAAACCGTCTTCCTTGGTAACTTCTGGTTGTACAGTTAATGTTTCTAACGGCGGCGGCTGATCAGATGAATTCTTCCAGTTTTCCAATAATGCAGTCCTGTCACGGTCGCCAATTTATGTTTCGTCGTGAACACAATGGAGCCTTATATTTAAATAAAACTCAGATATCTTGAATTATGTGATTTTATGTTGATTTAGTGAATTTAACAACGGAGAGATAAACGTTCGTGTATGAATTTTGAATAGAGAAGATTAACATTTTTTGAGACGGTATCTAAAATATTAAAACCAAAAGTATCCTGCCGCGCTGTCAACAGACGTCGTTAGCCAAACGAAAACATTGCTCCGCCGATGGTGAAGGCGTTAGCGTGAACACTGACACTGTATATTTTTTGTGATACACGGTTGGCAAATAAAAAAAGGATAACTTAATTTAAACTAGCGAGTTCGTGACAACGATAATGAGTTCCTTGCTCCTCAAAATTTAACAAAATAATGACCCTCCGCGGCCAAGTACCTCCATTATATCTCATTCGAGCCCCACCCCGCTTGTCACGACCACGCTCCAGGCAACGCGCCTTGTTCTGATTGGATGATTTATTAAAGACAGTACAAAACAACTACTTTTAAAGCTAATCGACATTTTAAACTAAACAAATACTAAACAAACCAATCAAAAGTAAATTAATTATTATTATTACGATTTTTACTCATACCATTTAAACAATCAAATCAAAAACGTTACAATGTACACTACTAGCAAGTTTAAGCTTTGCAACTAATCCTATCTCGATCACTTCCTCCAACATGTATATCTATATATATAAAAATGAAACCCGTTTTCCGTTGTCACGACATCACGCATGAACGGGTGGACCGATTTTGCTAATTCTTTTTTTGTTGTGTTTGTTATTGTCAGGAGAAGGTTCTTATGAAAAAAAAAATTAAAATTAACCCTTTTTTTAAAATATTTTTTTCAATATTCATAATTAAGACAGGACAACGTCTGTCGGGTCAGCTAGTACTATATAATTATGTAATGGTGATGTACAGTTTGTATAAATTACTGATTTTGCAGTGCCCTTGTCTACAAGCTAGAGCTCATGTTAACAACTTAGACATAAGACCATTTTTCTGTGCAACATAAAGCTATAACTTTTATATTTTTAATTTCAAATACTTTGAATTTGACTTTAATTTTTCTCATCAGGAATTCGCCGAAGTCCAATGCCGGCCCAACGACGAGCTCAGCAAGTGTTGCGACACGCTATTCGACATTTTACAAGACAGCTTCTCTGACAACAAGAAGTCCAGGGTAGCCATGTGGCCGCTACAGATCATGCTGTTAGTACTCAACCCGGTGAGTACGTCCGTCCGACCGTCGATCCATCTATCCATCCTTCCATCTACCAGTCCTTCCATCAATCTATCCATCCTTCCATCTACCAGTCCTTCCATCAATCTATCCATCCTTCCATCTACCAGTCCGTCCATCAGTTCATCTGTCGGTCCGTCCGTCCGTTGGTACTTCCGTTTATCCGTTGACATTATTTGGCATCTTACAAGACAGCTTCTCTGACAGCAAGAAGTCCGGGGTAGCCATGTGGCCGCTGCAGATCATGCTGTTGGTACTCAACCCAGTTAGTTCATCATCGTCCATTCGTCTATCTGTCCGTTCATCCGTCCGCTCTTCCGTCCTTCCGTTTATCCGTTCTTCAAGTCCATCCATCTGTCTATTTGACATCTTAAAAGACAGCTTCTCTGATATCATTAGAAGTCTCGGGTAGCCATGTGGCCGCTTCAGATCGTACTGTTGGTGCTCAACCCGGTGAGTCAGTCCGTTCGTCCGTCCGTTCTTCCGTCCGTCCATCCGTTCTTACGTCCGTCCGTCCGTCTGTAAGTAGAGAGAAGTGCTTCGGCGGTTGAAAAAAATCGACTGTTCCATACATATTACTATGGATCGAGGAAGTTCCTGGTTGACCACTTTCCGGCGATATTCGCTTGTACACAATCTACACGCACGCTACTGTACGTATGCGGGTCGGAGTAGAGCGCAAGCAAATACCGCCCACAAGTGCTCGACCGGGAATTTCCTCGACTGTACGGTACATGTAATGAGTTACCTGATGATAACCGTTTAATGTCGTTTTCACAGAAAGTTCTAGAGGAAATAGTGAACGCGGACAGCGGAGCGCCCTGCAGCCCCCGCCACACAAAGAAGAAGCACTTCATCGATTCAGTCAAGAGAGGACTAAGTGAGTTAAGGAAATATTTATTTTCAGCCCCTTTTGTAGATAGAGGAAAAAATAGTATGGTGCTGTGCTAGTAGCGGCTCAATAATAGAATACTACCGCCACATCTCTTCCCTTGCATGTCGTAAAAGGCGACTAACGGACTAAAGACTGCACATACATCCAACAGCATAGAGCGGCGATGAGCTCACCACCTGTGTAAAACGCTTAGAGTCTATTAAATGTGTTTCGGACCAATATTGATAATAAACGTGTTTCGGAACGATGTTAATATGTCAAATAGGCTATGTCAAAAATTTTTAAGAATTTGATAAACTACGCAGTCTTTTCATAAAAGACTAGTGTATTCGCGGGTCAGAAGACACCGCCAAATACAGCAGAGTAAAGTGGGTTAGGCGGGAGGTCGAAAGGAACTTACCGGGAGCTGGCTTGACGAGGTCACTGGAACCGGAAGACGAGCTGACCACGGGCGGCGAGGTAGGTTGAGTTCCTAGCGCACAGTCACTACACTAAACTATTCACTAGGGGCACTGGTTCGTTAGGCGTTAGGCGTAACTGTACACATATGCTATTTCGAAGGCTGATTTCAAGGGCGCGTGACGCGTGGTTTCGTCTTGAGATCTCAAAAGGCACTGGGTTTGCGCGGGCCTCGCCGCGGCGGTTCGCTCGCCTGTGATTGGCTGACGGAGTCGGCGGCCGTCAGTCCGTTGCGCTGGCGCAAACATCTTCCCGGGCCCCAGGGGTGGGCTCATCCAATGGGAGCCTGGCGATCCGGAATACAGGCCTCCGAAGATGTCCATTCGCGGTGTCCAGGTCTACCACCCGCACGACGCCATCCTTCCCAGGCAGGGTGCGAGCAATGCGCCCCAGTCTCCATTGGAGGGCAGGCAGGTTGTCCTCCTTGATGAGGACGAGCTCGCCAACTCGGGGAGGGGAGGATGGGGACAACCATTTGGAGCGGGTTTGGAGGGTATGAAGGTAGGACTGGGTCCACAGCGTCCAGAAGCGCTGGGAAAGGGCCTGTACCATCTGGAATCGCCTACGTGTGGAGATCGGCCTATCTTCCACGGATAGTTCGGGAAGGGCCGTTAGTGGGCGGCCTAAAAGAAAATGTCCGGCTGTAAGCGGCTCAAAGTCTGAAGGATCAGACGAAAGTGGGCAGAGAGGTCTTGAGTTAAGGACCGCTTCAATTCGAGCTAAAAGTGTGGAGAATTCCTCGAATGTGAGGTGTTGTTCGCCAATTACGCGATATAAAAGTTGCTTTGTTGATTTTACGTTGATCTCATGTAACGCACCGAACCATGGTCCCTTAGGGACGTTCAACAACCAAGTAATGTGCTGACCAGCGAGCTTGTGCGCAATCGTGTCATTATTCAAGGCAAGAAAGTTTTGTACTTCGATGAGCTGATTTCTAGCGCCTACATAATTTGTACCGCAGTCCGAGCGGATGAGAACCGGGGCACCGCGGCGTGCTATAAAACGCTGTAATGCCGCGAGAAACGCCTCCGTGCTGAGGTCCGAGACCGGTTCCAAATGAACCGCCTTAGTCGAGAGGCACACGAATATACAAAAGTACGCTTTTAAGAGTTTAACATTACGTAGGGTACTAGATTTAACGAGGAATGGGCCGGCAAAATCGGTCGTGACTTGACTAAATACTGGCTGAGGCGTAACTCTATCGGCTGGCAGGTCGGCCATGAAGGCCGCTTGCGGCTGGGCCCGGCATCGAAAGCATCTAATGCATTTAAAGACTCGGTGTCTAATAATACGGCGCGCGGACAATATCCAAAATTGTTGGCGTAGGATTGCGTGTAAGGTGTCAGCGCCAGGGTGGCAGTGTATTTTGTGGTAGTGGTCAATGATCAGGTCTACAAGTGGGCTAGAGCTGGGAAGTATGAGCGGATGCTGCGCGTCATATCGGATAGACGCATGGGACAGTCGTCCACCAACTCTAAGGAGCTCATCTTTAATGAGAGGTGACAGCCGCTGGAGTCTGACGGAGCAGATTTTGCCAGTTTGAAGGCGGTGGATGTCTTCCGCAAACTCATTGTGCTGAACACTGCGCACCCAGTAAAGTAGGGCATCTCTTCGTTCACTGACGTACAAGGGGCCTGAGCGTCGCGAATCTGGGTGGTGTCTGCAGTTGTGCAGAAAGCGTTTTAGACAAGCTGTCACTCCGACGAGCTTGTCTAGCGAACTGAACCGAGTGAGCAGGTCAAAGTCAAGACCGGGCACTGTGACCAGTGACGGGACGTGTTTGGGCTTAAGGCCGGGCAGGGCGTGATGGCCCAGAGCTAAAGGCATCGCAGGCCAAGACCCACAAGGCTGTCTAAGCCACGTGGGAGACCACCATAAGTCGTGGGCTGACAGGGATTGCGCAGACATCCCTCTGCTTGCGCAATCTGCCGGGTTGAGCTCGGAAGGTACGTGTCGCCAGGTACATTCTGGTGAGCCTGAGCTGATTTTGACTACCCTGTTGGCTTCAAAGGGTTGAAGACGGTGAGGCGGTGTATTGAGCCAGGCCAGGACTATCGTACTGTCTGACCAACATATGTGTTGTTGTATACTGATATGGGCCGATAACTGAACCGACTCACGGATCATGAGCTGGGAGAGTAGAGTGGCGGCCGACAACTCTAACTTGGGGATTGTGAGGCGGTTCTTGATTGGTGCGACTCGCGACTTGGCGACAATCAAGTGTACCAAAGTATCTCCGGAGGCATCGAGCTCATGGAGGTAAACAACGGCGGCAAACCCGGCTTCAGAGGCATCTGCAAACCCGTGAAGCGAGTATGCAGCTGAGCCTTTGTTTGCACAAATGTGCCGAGGGAAGCGAATGCTAGACAACAGCGGCAGATCCTCTGAGATGTGGTGCTACTCCGTTTGTACTTCAGAGGGAGTGGGCTCATCCCATTCCAGCTTCAGTAGCCACAATTGCTGAAGTAGCAGCTTTGCGCGGAAGATAACGGGAGAAACCCAGCCGTTTGGGTCATAAAGTGAGGCTACGGTGCTTAAAATAGACCGCTTTGTGACATTTGTGATGGGGGGCAGAGAGATGCGGTAGGTGAACTCGTCTGACTGAGGGCTCCACTGTATACCCAAGACCTTAATGGACGTGGATTCTGGGTTCATGTCGAAGTCCTTGGGCATGTCGCATTGGTTGTCGGGAAATCTCTCGAGCAGCTTAGGCGAGTTAGATGTCCACTTACTGAGCTGAAAGCCGTCTAGGTCTAGCAGACTTATCAACTCGTCCTGAAGTGCTTGGGCGGATTCAACCGTGTCATGACCACACAAGATGTCATCAACGAAGATAGACTTGCGAAGAACCTGAGCGGCTCCAGGGTAGCGATGGCCTTCATCATCAGCCAGCTGAAGCAGAGTGCGGATTGCATGATATGGGCTTGATCTTAAGCTGTACGTGACTGTATTGAGGGCGTAGGTGAGCAGAGGGTGATCTGGTGAGGACCGCCATAGTATCAGCTGATACCGTCTCTGGTCTGGGGCAACCAGCACATTTCTGAACATCCTCTGGATGTCAGTACTGAAAACGACTGGATGCGTTCTGAAGGACATGATGATGTCCACAATGTCCTGTTGAAGGGCGGGGCCTGTGTGTAGGCATTCATTTATGCTGACACCATTGGAGCTTTTGCAGCTACCATCAAAAACAATGCGCAGCTTGTCCGACCCTGTCTTAAATACGCCATGGTGAGGGATGTAGAAGTGAGGTTTATGGGCGAATGTATTTGGGTGACAGGGAGCCATGTGCCCTAGGTCGATGTATTCGGCCATAAAGTCGACGTATTTAGAACGCAGAGACGGGTTCGCCATTAGCTTCTTCTCAATATTGAGGAATCTGCGTAATGCGATAGGGTGAGTTTTACCTAGTTGAGGGGCGTCCTTTAGAAAGGGCAGAGCGACCGTATATCTGCATGAGGGATCGCGTGTAGTGGTAGAGCGGAAGATTTCCTCGCATTGTTCCTCCAGGGGATCATTATGAGTGTGAGATTGAGGGAGGGGCTCCTCAGACTCCCAGAACCTTTCCAGACTCTGACGTATGTCCTGGGCTGATTCAGCTGAGTCTGGTTGTGAGCTGACGACGTGAGCTGAGTTAACCTGCTGCGCCGGCTGCGCATACAAGTCCTCAATGGGTCCTATCAACGCGAAGTCGAAAATCGTGCCGAAGGCTATGGGCTTGCCCGGGCCCAACGAGACCTTAGTCCCGTCCAACACCTGGCCAAGAACGTCCGACCCCAATAAGAGGTCGATCGGGGCTGGTGTGTGGTAAAGCTGGTCAGCCAATGGCACGGGTGGCTGGCCTAGTACGTGGGAAATGCTTTGCTTGGTGTACAAAGTCCCAACGGCCCTGTGTTGGCTGGGCATTGTACCATCTGCACGTCATGAGCGTATGTCCCCTAGTGGCACAATAGGGACAGTAGGACGTCGAGCGTGAGAAAGAGGACGAGGACGATGATGAGGAGCAGCTTTGCTGGAAGGCCGAGTAGACGGGGAAGGGCTGACTGCGAGCCGGGGAGGTGGATGGGCGGTGACGCATTTGCTGCGCTGGGCGTGATGGTTGGTGAGTAGGCTGATCATAGGCGCGGTGAGGCGATGGAGCTGAGGAGCGGCCACGGTAATGGTCGGGCTGTTGCTGAGCCATCTGAGCATAAGTGCGATGGGGCAACTGTGGAGGCGTGCGGCTACGAGAAGGGCCAGGCAGGGCGTGAATGGGCTGCGGCTGGGCTATGTTGGAGAACTCTGTCTCCACACAGCGCGCGTGCTCCTCGAGGTAGGAGATGAGGTCACTCAACGTGGGCAGGGTGCTGCTAGACCCGTGTCTGCGTTCAAATAACGTGCGGAGCTCACCCTTAAGCTTTCGCACCACTATCGACACTAACACGTAGTCGTCTCCTATGGGCAGATCCAAATTACTAAGGGCACACTGGGCGGACACCAGCGGAGTGAGGAAAAGTGTTCGTATGTTAGAGCGCGTGTGGATGCTCGGCAGCCCCAGGATTATGTCGACGAAACTATCGATGAGAACCCGGCGGTTCTCGTACCGCTTGGTAAGGATGTCCATGGCCACGGCAAAATTTTCATTGGTGACCTTTAGGTGGGACACCATGCTTAATGCCTCACCGCTGAGACTTGAGAAGAGATAGTGGAGCTTGACTGCTTCCGACAAGGTCGCCATGTCGTCAGTCAAACTCCTGAACAGTGCAATAAAGGAAGGCCAGTCCTCCACCTTTGAGCTGAACCTGGGCAGCGCTATCTTGGGGAGGACGGCTGTAGGCGTATTGACGCCGAGACTGGGCTGAGCGTTATGGGTTGGGGACGACGTGGAAGAGGGTAAGATTTCCTCCCTAGCCACAAGTATCCCCAGGTATGCCCCGGAGGCTTTTGTGTGGTTCTCAGTGTATGTCCTCTCAACCCCCTCGTCTAAGTTCTCCTCGTCAAGAATGCTGTAATATACTGAATCCGGCTCGAAGGACCAAAATGTATTCGCGGGTCAGAAGACACCGCCAAATACAGCAGAGTAAAGTGGGTTAGGCGGGAGGTCGAAAGGAACTTACCGGGAGCAGGCTTGACGAGGTCACTGGAACCGGAAGACGAGCTGACCACGGGCGGCGAGGTAGGTTGAGTTCCTAGCGCACAGTCACTACACTAAACTATTCACTAGGGGCACTGGTTCGTTAGGCGTTAGGCGTAACTGTACACATATGCTATTTCAAAGGCTGATTTCAAGGGCGCGTGACGCGTGGTTTCGTCTTGAGATCTCAAAAGGCACTGGGTTTGCGCGGGCCTCGCCGCGGCGGTCCGCTCGCCTGTGATTGGCTGACGGAGTAGGCGGCCGTCAGTCCGTTGCGCTGGCGCAAACAACTAGACTCTAAGCATTTTACACACCACCTATCACGCCTATTATCATTAAAACCAAGTGCTTGAGCATTCAGCCACCGAAGAGTTTGTAAGATAGTGAAGCGTTTTTATCAATGTTTAAAATTTTACTATAGTGAAGCGTTTAAAAAAATTAGTACCTCAGGAGGGAATCGAACCCACATCCTGCGCACACTGGGCGGCTGCGTTGACCGCCGAAGCTCTACCTATCACGCTGAGCACATGTGTAGTTAGTTGTGAATTGGTTGCACATTACGCTGAGCACATGTGCGTGTGTAGTTGTTAATGGATGGATCGTGGACTGTGGCAGTAGACTGCTTTTGCGGTCCTCATTGCCTATACCAGGGCCAAATTCGATAAAGAATGTTTGTAAACAAAATATTGACCATTTGATTGTACAAATAAATATCTAGTGTCATACGGATTTTTACTGTTTTTATTTTGAAAGAAAGTCACCATTGTTAGTTGTATTCTTCTCTTCCCTCTAAAAATCCGGGTGACATAGATATTTGCTCAAAAAATAAGTCGTTTATTTGTAAATTGTAAATGGCATAATTTAAATAATTTGGCTGTAATATATAGTTTCTGATTAACCCTTCGGGGAAGTCGTGAGTATATAATGTATCTAAAAAAAGTGTATTCTATTCTATTTTTCCATCAGGTCCCCAGAACAACTCGAAGCAGATGACCGAAGCGGCAGTGGTGACCTGCGTGAAGCTTTGCAAAGCGTCCACTTACCTGAACATAGCAGATTCAGGCAACGTGACGTTCGTGCTTGTTAAGTCTGTGATCAATGATCTCAAGGTATTGTGCAATTAGTATTAGGTAAACGTGTTGCCGACGGTTACCTATTGAAACGCATTGATGTATTGACGTTTTTCGCCATAAACTGACAATGCATAATGTTAATGGCCATAATCGTCGGTTGTCATAGTTTTTATAGTATAACTTCATAACGCATAAAATTATAGGCCGAAATCTGTAAGGCATAAACGTGGAAAGGCATAATTTCAATAAACAACTAGTAGAAGGCATAATTAAGTTTCCCGTAATATTTAGAAGACATATTCAAAAAACTGGGGGGACAGCCCCCTGACAGGGGAAGGTCGGGGGGACCGAAGGCCCCCTCGGTTTTTTTGTCACAAGTCTAACCTTTTTTTTTTTTTAATTTTTTTTTTTTAACCCGGTGTAATCCCTGCTTATGGATTCCAGCCTCCAGAAGGGAGACTGGATATGTGGGACTCTCCCGTCCCTCTTTCCACGGCGTAATCGCCGGGCGAGGGGGAGGGGCCTACCCACTAATCACCGGGGGGCCAAACTCCGAGAGCGTAAGGCTTTGAGTGGCGGACACGGGACCTGATCCACTAGGGCAATGACCACGCGAAGCCACCCCGTCGCCGTGTGCTAACCTATAACCGCCCAAAAGCGGTTACGCGCCAGCACACGGCGATTACGCGCGCGAAGCACACACAACAACCGCCCAGAAAGCAGGGCGGACACACAAAAACCGGCCTGTTATGCACAGTTTCCCAGGCATACAGGCCAAACACAAACATTCGCTGGACACAGACACATATTTACGACCTTGCTAGTGCATGATTCCCCAGGGGTCGCCCCGAGATTGCCTGATGACATGGCGACCGCGAACTGGTCATCCGGTCATCTTGCCTCTCGTCATTGCGTCCCCTGAGGAGGTCACCGCACCAGCCACACACACAATCACAATGAATCGACCACAATCACAGACCCGACACGAACACATGACGGCACATGGCTATTTCACCCACCGGGCACCCGGGGTGGTATAATTAAATACCTATGCCGGTGCCCGGCATCTGGGTCATTAACCTAAACACGACAAAGACATGCACAAACATTAACCTACACATTCACACACACACACACACCTACTCGGCACCCTTAACTAACGCCGGCGTCCGGGCCTGTCGGCACCTCCGCCACGTCCATGCGCGCATTCCTCTCGTCCGCCCTTAGCGGGGGCCCCGGGGGGGCTCGTCTCCACGGGGGCGCTTTCGCCCTGGTGATGGGGGGCCTGCAGGTCCTTCCCCCCAGCTGGTGTTCGCTGGGGAGGCCCGCCTCCCTGCACACGGCGCAACTTGGCCTCTCCACCACGCATTCTGCAGCCCGGTGCCCTGGTGCACTGCACCTATAGCACAGGGCGCTCCGGTCCACCTTAGCTTCGCAGGTGTACGAAGTATGGCCTACACCATAACACTTATAACAGCGTACGGGGAGCCTTTCCAGCGCTACCACCCGTACCTGTATCCACCCTATTGTTAGGTGCCCCGCCTCCGCCAGCACCTTGGCCTGCCCCACCGGGAGCCCGATCACCACGGAATTCGTCCCCCAGGGGCCGGATCGAACCGCTCCCATGGACACCTCTTCCGCCCTGCCGCCCGTTTTGGAGGTAATGGCCTCCATTACCCTTTCCGGCTTCATAGCCTCACTGAGGCCCACCAGCCTTGCGGAAAGGCCTGCGCACCTCTCACAAGTCTAACCTAACCTAACCGTTGCATACTTTTATAGCGGGGGGCCTCAGGCCCTTCGAACCCCCCGAAATGGGGGGCCAGCCCCCCTGCATGCAGCAATGCATACAAGGATGCAGTTAAAATTAAAACAACGAAAATTATGGATATTAAAAATTATGCCTTGTATAGTACCTATGCTAAATTAAATTATGCTTAACAAAATTATGAAAATTTACAATTATAGTTATACGCCTTTCAACAATTATGCAATCTCAAGTTTCGACGACCAAAATCTTCCTCGACTGTACGTCTGTTATCTACCACCAGGGTCTCCTGTTCAACCCGGCCAAGTCGCACGTGCGCGGCAACGTGATCTCCGGCTACTCGGAGCTGGAGCTGATGACCGACTGCTTCGTCTCCCTGTTCCGCATAATGCCGCACAGCAACGACGCGCTCAAAGTGTGCCTCAACCTCAACACGCACATATCGTACCACTACGTGATCACCAACTCGCTGCTGAGGTGAGTACCATAAATATACCAAAGGTGTGTCAAAGGTGTGCCAGAGGTGTGTCAGAGGAGTGCCAAAAGTATGTCAAAGGTGTGTTAGAGGTGTGCCAAAGGTGTGCCAGAACTGTGCCAAAGGTGTGTCAAATTTGTACCAAAGGTGTGCCACAGGTGTGCCAAAGATGTTCGAGCCAAAGGTGTGCCAGACGTGTGCCAGAGGTTGCGCCAGAAGTGTGCTAGAGGTGTGTCAAAGGTGTGCCAACGGTGTGTCGCAGGCGAGACAGGTGTGCCAAAAGTGTGTCAAAGGTGCACCAGAGGTGTGCCAGAGGTGTACTAGTATTGTGCTAAAGGTGTGCCATAGGTGTGTCAGAGGTATGCCAAATGTGTGTCAAAGGTGTGCCAGAACTGAGCCGAAGGTGTGCCAAAGATGAGCGACAGGTATTATAGGTGTGCCATAAGTGTGTCAAAGGTGTGCCACAGGTGTGCCATAGGCCTTACCGAATCTATAAGAATTAAACCACGATTTTATTCAACTCAATTTCTAAATTCTGTTTGTTTTCCCGGTTTTAGGATAATAAAGCAACCTCGTTTACCGTGGTGGCCTCAAATCGAGCTGCTTTACCCGCGGGCGGCGGAGCTCAGGGCCATGTTCACGGACACCCTGAATAAGGCCACGCAGGTGAGGTTTAGTTTAATCGTTACACCCAATAGTTAGGCTAAGCGTAGGTATGCTGATACGCAGGCGACGCAGTTCCGCGCATTGCATAGCAGAGGGCCTAGTCTCTTTCTCCGAAACGAAATTTCGGCCGATTTTCGTTTCCAATAATATATTTGAAATTTCAAACAATTTTCTAAAAATTAATAATTGAAATGCCATTTTGTATGAACGAAATTTCGGAAGGAATGGAAACCGCTGCAATGGATAGACAGTTCGAAATGTTGTGCGTGAGAATGCATCGGTTTAAATTGCAAGCTGTTTAGTCGCGATTCGGCTAGATGGCGCTGTATTACATGATTCCTAATCCTCTTCCTCATCCTCATTGCTGAAGTTTCTTATTCTCTTTAATTCCTTCATAATAATATGATTTCTCAGCCTCAAAAATCGAAGTTAAAAAGTCTTTATGTTCTTTATCATCCTGGTGATTTAATAGGAATTTTATATGCATTGCTTAAATCGAGATAATTTTCAATTGTGTATTATTTTATTTTATTAATTTAACAATAAGGTTGTGTGTTTAAAACAAGTGTCTTGTCCTTTTCACGGATCGGTTTAAAGAAACTTTATTCTCAAAAAGAATTTATAAATTAACTTTACTTTATTTATTTTTACAAACATCATAAACTTACATTACATAGGTCCCACAAAATACATAAAAATGAGTATCTAATAAAAGTGTTCAAAGGTTCGTTCAAAAACTCTGGTAAAAGAATTTCTAATTATGGTCTAAACCAAAGTCACATCTCCTCATTGCAGGGATTCATAGTGCAAACACCGTTGCGTATGATCTCTCTCTCGCTCAAGTCCAAAGAGGTGCAGTCCAAGTTCAATCGCTCCGAGGAGATGCCAGCGTACCGGAACCTACTGCTGTGCATGGTCAAGTTGATACATGCTGACCCCATGCTGATGTTGAGCGTAAGTTGATATACATTTAAATAGTAAGTATATGTAAGTAGACTCAAGTACACACACAAAAAAATAAAAATAAACAAACAATTAAATACCTACTACTTACAGTAAAATGAAATAAACGCGCGTACGTACAGTCGTAATACACCAACCCGCATTGGGCTAGCGTGGTGGGTTATGGCCCAATATCCTACGTGTTATTTTTTTTAGGGACGTTTATAGGCTGAAGATGAGATGATGTACAGTCAAGGTAGTTCTCGGTCGACCACTTTTCGGCGATAAATTGTGTAAACACAGTACTATTAGTCCTTCTAGCTAGATTTTACCTAACTTTACCTCCGCACTAAACTTTTGCATTGGTCCTTCGAGACGGACTTTTTATCTTACCACCTTTGCTGTTAATTTTGTATTTTGTCTTTTATGTTTCTGTTTGTGAGGTCTTTAAATTCTTTCTTTCTTTCTCCAGAATCCCGGCCGCTCCGGTGTCGAGATCCAATCATCCACCACCGAGTTGATAAACGGTCTCGTCTCTTTAGTCCACCAAGTGGGAATGGGAGAGATATCGCAGGAGGCGATGGACGCGTTGCTGGCATTGCATAGACCCGATAGAGTCCCTATGTGGAATCCGGAGGCGCCTTTTAATACGTTCTGGGATATCAGGTAAGTTTAGTTTAAGTTTATTTATTAATTATTAACACATAAAAAAAATCGGTCTTAGATATGCGTGGGCACATTGTGTACCATTATTGCTGCTGCTTGCTTTTTATGTATAACATAGATTATTCCTTCGCTATCTTATCTTATCTAGTCCGTAGCTCTTAAATCCTGGACTACATCAGTGAGAAGCTCATACAGAGACAGATAAGCAATTGGCGCAAAGTTCTACGCTAACAAACAACTACCGTGATGTATTGCGGTAGCTCCGTGACTTATTTGCTATCTTATCTTATTTTGTCCGCAGCTCCCAAGTCTTATACAACATCAGTCAGAAACTCATACAGCGACAGATAGGCAAATACCGCTAAGTTTAACGCTGACTCCGCGTCATACTCGCTATCTTATCTTATCTTGTCCGCAGCTCACAAGTCCTATACAACATAAGCCAGAAGCTCATACAGCGTCAGATAGGCAACTACCGTGAAGTGTTGCGATGGCTTCGCGACATACTGACATGTCGAAACGAGTTCCTGGCGAAGCACAAGGATCTAGCTAACTACGGCGCTTGTGTGCCTATCTGTAGGCAGGCGCACATCAAACTAGAGGTGGGTGCTTACATACATACATACGAATGAAGCGTCGGTAGCCGAGCGGATAGATGCTCGGGTTGAACGCGAGAAATCGTGTTTCAATCCCCATAGCTAAATAAATAAATAAATAGCTCCGTTAGACTACTGACGTGAACCCACTCCTACACAGTCATTTTAGATTACGGGATGGGTTAACAAAACAAGACTATTATTGTAGGGTTCTTTAATTTATTATTTTTATTTAATTATTTATTTTATTAATTTAAAAACAATAATAATACATAGAACAAACAAACAAACTCACTTTTAAATATTTTATATTTATATTAATTAAGGTTATATTTTATATTTATTATTTTAAATAACGTTGACAATCGATTCTGAACCTTAAAACTATTTCATTGTATAATGGTATTCTTCATGTGTCATGTTATGTGTGTGTGTAATTTGTATGTAATTTATTTATTATTACTAAAATCACTTTGCTCTGAATTTTGTACAACTTTTCTACTGTCACGAAAATAAATATTCCTTTCCATACATTACGTTAAACCTTGCTCGATTATAAATTCATAACGTATGGAACAGCCGATTTTTTATCATGGATTCCATAATCAAAGTTGTGCAAAATGATGAGCAGAAACTAGTAAAATTAGTAATTAAATTATTGTAACGCAAAGTAAGGTTTGTTATTAAAGTATAAATGACAATCGACTCTGAACCTTAGTAACTCCTCCTCTAGTTGGTAATTGTATAGTGTTGTACTGAATAAATTGCTTTTATCTTATCTTATCTTGAACCTTAAACCTCTCCTTATTAGGTGGTATTCTTCATGTGCCTATGGTCCATCGACACGGATGTGGTGCTAGTAGGCATGTCGTGCTTCGCCCTCCTCTGTCAGGAGGCCGATATCCGATGCGGATCCGATGAGATCACTACGCAGTGCTTACTGCCTAACTACGCGGTGTTCCAGGAGATTGCGCACACTTCCACTGTTTTGACTACTGGTAAGTACCATTAGGACATACATAAATAGATTGACGATTATTATTTTCAAAAAGTTCTTCTTGTTATCTTAGTGGGGCCCGCAGAGGTCTCCCTCTCGCAGCAGCACGTCGACCCATTGGGATCTTTTGTGCAAGAAAGGGCTAATAGTTTTTCAAAGGGTTAGTCAGAGACTAGGCAATGAGGACCGCAGAAGCAGTCCACGTTTCCCCAAATTACAACAGCACATGTCATTCTATGCTGTTGCATATATGTGTAGTCTTTAGCCCGTTAGTCGTCTTTTACGATTCCCTAGGGAAGAGATAGGGCGGTAGTCTTATATTAATGAGCCGAAGCACAGCTCTAGCCATAGCTACTTTTAAATAAATATTATGTATATTAATAATAAATCATTTGAATGTGTATCAATTATTTTGCGCAAGCAGCATCACAGGATATGGGAAGGGGATGTTATTACAAGAATATTCATAGTAAGTATTAAACGATTTGCAATAAAAAATGTCAAAAAAGTTATTTCGCCTTAATTTTTTTTATTGGCCCAATCTCATGTCCACTTGAGAAGGTCTGTGCCCTGGCTGAAGCAGGAAGGGTTTGCTGAATTCTGTTGACGCTTTTTAAATAGTTTAGGACGGTTTACTACCTTTAGAAAAGAGAGAGATATTGTAAAAAGAGATATTGTAAAAAAATCTATGTTTAATAGTAGATTATCATGAGTGATAGATAAATTAACACTCTCAATGCTACTGATGGTAGACACTAGAAATGTTAAATGGACAATGATATTCCTCCAAGCCCTTGAGTTTTTTAGTAAAGATGTGGGTTCTTACCTCACACGGACTTCTTGAGAGAATTCAAAAAGTCATACTGTACTACAATCTTGTTTTGTTTTCCACGTTGCAACGTGCAGTGATTCCGGTATTATACGGATAGTTTTGCAATTATCATGCGAACAAAATTACATTTTGTAATATTATGTTGAAGAAAGGCGTGTTTGGTTTAAGGTTGATTCACACATCAGTGAAGTCCCAGTTCCGTCACCGTGTGCGCTCAGTTCAGTATCAGTGCTTCAGTGTTGCGTCAGTGATTCAATTCACACATGTCAGTGCTGCTTCAGTTCAGTGAAAACGTGTCCGTCGTCAAGTATCGTCCTCCATTTTACAGTGTTGCCAACGGTTAAGCTTGCTACCCACCTGATTCGACTTCTGAAACCACCAGACATTATTTTTTTATACCAAAAATTGAGTGGTTGAGTGATTACGCCTACTAAAAATTAAATTCTTTTAATCCACTAGAAAAACCACCAGCCACTAAAAGCAATATTTCGCCACTAAGAGGGGGGTCGATAAACCACCAGTTTTAGTGGAAAATCCACTAAGTTGGCAACACTGCTTGCCGGCGTCAGTGATCCGACAAAAAATATCGTTGTCAACGAATACCGTCCGTGATTGCCGGTGCCGGCACTGACACTGAGAGCACTGTGTCGTTACTGACACTGATAAGTGGGGATACGTTCATAGAGAATGTATGAAAGAATATTTTTCGCTTCTTTTCTTTTCTTCATATTTAGTGTTGACAAATTTGCGCGGGCTGGACAGAGCCACGATAGCATAGTGTACCTGACCTGGAATGTCAGAAAGGTGCAGGTTCAAATTCTGCTTGGGAAAATAAAAATAACACATATTTTTCTATTCGTAATGTTTAATGCTTTTTGCGTTAATAACGCTCAAATATATAATAAGTTGTAAAATACGCTGAAAAAAATTACTACCCACGCTGACGTAGTTACCGATATGTCATTTCAATCAAAATTAATTTTTCTGTAGGCTCTGCGGCACTACAAAAGAGAATAATGGCTCTTCTAAGGAAGATAGAACACTGCGTGAACGGAGTGCAGCCGGTGTGGGAGGAGACCTTCAGAAATTGGTGAGTGATCATCATAGAACTACTTTTGTAAGGTTTTCCCAGTACAGACAGTATCGATAGTATCGATACTATTGATAGTTTATACTTAGCCAGAAACAATACTTTCGATAGTATTGCAGTAATTCGATAGTATTACCTCGTTCTGAGCTATCGATGGTACCGATACTATCTATACTATCAATACTATCGATACGCCTATCGATAGGGTACATGATTTTCGATGTAAACTATCGATAGTAAAACTATCGATAGTTTACATCGAATCGTACAGAGTATGGTAACTAATTATGGTGTCTCCTCCAGGGATTCCCTATGCAAAATCCTGCAGAAATACCCCAAAGGTCAGGGCGAGAAAGTGGACGAATGCCAGATGGAAGCGATACACAGGGCGGTGGCCAAGCGGCGAGTCTCGCACCACACAAGCAGCGAACACGACTTTGAGGTGAGATGTGGGTGAGATGACTTTGAGAGTGTATTTTGTATGAAATGCTCCAAGTACTCCAACAGCTATTTCTAATTGTCTATAATTAATTTATATAGAGTACCATATATTATGAAGTTTAAATTCAGAATCATATTTTGTATTTTATGACCTGGTAACGACATATATATTTTTTTGTAAATGCCGTTACTTCTGTGCGCTGTGGTTTCTTGCCACGTGCCCGTTCTTAGCCACAGCTAAAAAATGACGTCCGGAATGCCGTCAAAGAAAGATTTGGACGATTCAAAGTACTTACTTATTAATTGAGTTTATTGAATAAATGTATTTTGAGTTTGAGTTTATGGCGATAACTCTGTAGCTCACATCAGAAACGAGTTATTCGACGTTGAATATGCCAGGAAACCCTTTGAGAGTTCACACCGGTGCCATTCTAAGATCGCGATTTCGCAATTTTTTTCTTTGTTATTCGAATTTATTATGCGCTTGAAACACTGGGAATAGCAAACCATATGTAAATATACAGTCAGCTTTTTTTGCCTTCTTTTATGACACAGTCTGAAATGCTACGAGAGGGGTACACTCTCCATGCAAAAAGTCCCATTATTCTTTGACGTTTTCTGTTATTTCATTCTGTCGAGTCGGATGTACGGTTTCAATTTACTCTTGAACGACAACCTTGAGTTTCAGTAAAGATGTAAGAGACTTTACTACTGAGATCTCACACGGACTTCTTGTGAGAAAAAGAATTTGAAAAGCGTCGATGCGCTGTGTTGTGTCACGTTTTGCCAACACCCATAGACGAACAAGAACACTTAACGGTTAATAATCTACATTTCACGTTAATATTTGTCAAAACACAAATAGTAGAAATTTAACAAAACAGTCCTATCATTTTTCGTAGTTGTGACTTTGTCTATGTCTTCCACAGATGCAGATACAAGAATGGGCAAACATAACCTCCTTCCTGTGCGCTCTGGGCGGCGTGTGTCTACAAAGGAGGCCCTCCACTATGTGGTCCCATGTACATGGACATGGTAAACCTTAATTAACTCTTTGTTCGCGGCGCCACTCACAATAGAAATTTTAGTCACAATAGAAATTCTAGTCATTGAACACTGATCAGTGCGCGGCCGCAGTTGAAAGGTGTATCATCATCAGCTAATAAACGTCCCACAGCTGCGTAGGCGTTTCCACATGTACAACAGCGCATGAGGATATTGCGCCATAACCAAACACGCTGACAATATGTCAGCGTGTTTGGATATGGTGGGTTTTAAAGACTGCCATCTAAAACAAAATTGCAGAGCATGGCATGAGAACTTAGTGTTGTGATGTTAAAATCAGTTAGAATATTGATAGGACTATCGATAGTGTCGATAGCACAAAATGATTTAATAGTTGTTTTTTCTGTAGTATTGATGATTTGCAGTATTATCAATACTATTGAACCTTGATCGCTACGCTGTCGATAGCACAAAATGATTTAATAGTTGTTTTTTCTGTAGTATTGATGATTTGCAGTATTATGAATACTATTAAACCTTGATCGCTACGCTGTTGATATAATCGATACCTTTAACAAAGCATTTCTTGGTCATCACCACACAACTATATTCATAGTATCGATAGCGTAGGTTAGTATCTACGTATTTAACCGCCTCTGTGGTCTAGTGGCTAAGCTACCTGTTTCAGACCCAGAGGTCCCGGGTTCGATTCCCAGCGGGGGGTACATCTTTGTGTGCTCGGTTTGGTTGGTGGTAGGGCTGTTAAGTCCGCCTGGCTAGCTACCACCATCTTATCTAAGTCTGTCGCCATAACAACGATGTTTATAGCATTGTTGTGTTCCGGCAGTTTGAGATAAGATAGCCAGTTGTTGAGGATTCCGGGTGAAGCGCGCTTCCACCTTCGGCCTTATCGTCACTTACTATCAGGTGAGATGAAGGCCAAACGCTTACCCGTTGGCAATAAAAAAAAAATCGATAGTAATTATACGATAGTATTGAACCTTGATAGTTTAAGGTTCAATACTATCGTATCATTACAATTGCAAATTGCAAGCCATCAATAGTATTTAAACCTTTTGTGATATCGATACTATCTACACCGAGACATTTTAGTGGTTGTTTTCCCGCGGCAGAACGATTTACCTTTAGTAGTACTATCGAATCATGCAAGTTATTTATAAAAAATAAAAATATTTTAGTTTATTAGTAATCAAAAAACTTATCATCAACTCACAAGCGTGAGAAACGCTAGTTTCTTATACGACATGTGACGTATTTGGGTACTGCCTGCCGCACGAAATCAATGTTTAAGGAAAAGAAGCTCCCGCACTGAGTAATATTCTCACGCTTTCGAGTTGATGATTATTTTTTGATTACTTGAGAACAAAAATATTTTTATTGTCAAAAAATAACTCTCATGATTCGATAGTACTGCTAAAGGTAAATCGTTCTGCCGCGGGAAAACAACCACTGAAATGTCTCAGTGTATAGTACTATCAATATCCTTACTACATACATAATCACGACTATTATCCCCGAAGGGTTAGTTAGACTAGGCAATGTGGACAGCAAATGCAGTCGTCTACCATAGTTTATTTTCAACAAATAGCGACTGCACATGTGCTCACCGCGACAGGTGGTGAGCCCATCGCCGCCCTTATGCTGTTGGAAGTATGTGCATACTTTAGTCCGTTAGTCGCCTTTTACGACACCCCGGGGAAGAGACGGGGTAGTAGTATTCTTTCACCGCTACGCGACACAGTTACTTATTCTTACTATTGTCTTTATTTTCAGAGTCAAGAAAGTACAACGTACTGGCAAACAGTTCGCAGGAGGTGCAATACTGCCCCGTCACTCAGTAAGTAATAAGTATACAATAAGGTTAAGTGGTTACCTATAGGCTTTGATCATCTGAACACTAGATACACAATTCCATATAAAGTACGTTCGAAAAAGTTCTTCCAATTTATTCCATACAATTTTGTTTTCGAATAATCAACTTATATTGATACGCGGCCCTGTCATCACCACAAAACGTTGGGCGTATTATGTCCAATTTGCAAAATGTCCAGTGCTGCCCTACTCCTGTAAAGTAGGTCACGTGATAGGTTAGAAAAAGACAATCACGAAATTCAATACAATCGCTACGCTGCGCTTCGCGATTGTATTGAATTTCGAGATTATTTTTTTATAGGCAACAGAAATTGAGAATTGGATGGACAATTGGACATTTTGCGAATTGGACATATGCGCCCAACCGACCACAATAGGTATTAAACCTGGGACGGCAATCACAAATGACCACTGACAGCAATCCAATGCTCTCTCTTGGTTGGAGCATTAGTTCGAGGCGACACTTTGAGAGCTGTTCTCTATGAGCTGTTCTTCTAGTGTTTAATGATCGAAGCCTGTAAGATATTTAAAATGAACCTCTTCCCAAGTTTAATTATACACCTCTTCCCAGGTTCATAGGCCAACTCCTCCGCCTGCTGCTATGCAGCAACGAGCGCTTCGGCCATCAGATACAGAGCCACGTCAAAGAGCTGGTGGGGCATGAGATGTCACCAGCATTGTACCCCATACTGTTTGACCAGATCAAGGCTATTATAGACAAATTCTTCGATCAACAACAACAGGTAAAAAAAAGTATAATACAGCCTGTATACTGTCCCATTTCAGGGCAAAAGCCTCCATAATTAAAATCAAGTAATTTGAAAAGAAACTGAAAAAGAACTGGAAATTGAACCCGGTACTTTCAGATATTGAGCCGACCGCTTGACCACTGGGGTTTGGT
The DNA here is from genome assembly GCA_963921215.1 of Scoparia ambigualis. NCBI lineage: Eukaryota > Metazoa > Arthropoda > Insecta > Lepidoptera > Crambidae > Scoparia > Scoparia ambigualis. Next base: position 25,836,543 of record OY992515.1, on the reverse strand, counting down.
ATCGAGGCGTTTGGTATATGTATAATTATTATGGTATATTTTTGTAGTAGAACTTACATATAACATCTTTTTATTTATTTTGTCTATTATCGGTCTATTTGGTAACATCTTCTTCTCATTAAATTAGTCCGTCGTTTTTGCATTTTTTAAATTGTTTTCTAGCCATCACAAAGAATGCCTCAGGGCGTTTTGTTGTATATGCAATCCATCAATTCAATGCTTAGATTAAAACAAAAAGGGAAGATACGGCATGCGCCTACTTGTAGTCAATCAAAATATAGTCCTACTCAACTGACGCGCATTGACGTCTCGGTCGCTTCGCAACAGACGAGTACGTACACGACCGATTCCGACTGCAGTGAAATTGTGCCTTTAGGCCTAATTTTAGCGGCTCACTTTCTAGACGCTAATGCCGCATCTTCCCTTTTTTGTTTTAATCTAAGATTCAATGTAATAAAAATCAATTGCTAAAAATGTTTGTTCGCGCATCAAAAAAAAATCATTTCAGAGCGGCTGCACCGATATGGCCAACTCTTTTTTTATTGTGTTTGTAATAAATAGCTAGGACAAGGTTTGTATGAAAGAACATTTTTGGAAATTCGTCACGTGGTATGGGATCCAGGCGGTCGCGGACGGGCCTCTAGTTGACAATAAATAACTTAACCCTCTGTTCCACAGGTAATGTTGACTGACATAAACACCCAGTTCGTGGAGCACACAATCTTCATAATGAAGAGTATACTGGACAATAAGAAGACCGTACAGCCCGTAGAGCATTTGAGCACCACCTCGATAGAGGGCCTTATGTTGGCTATAGTAAGGTAGGAAATCGTATAAACGTCTCGTAAAGTTAAAAAATATATTTCTGATTGTATTAAAACATTTTGTGCTATCGACACAATCCATAGTCGAAATGGCAAATGCTCTCCATCTGTCTATCCGTAATTCATCGTAAAATGCGCACGCGCTGCTGTATTGGCAGGAGGTAAGCGTTTGCCACTTGTTCAGGGGGATGAGGTCAACTTGCGATAGCAAAACTATCGACTATCGACAGTTTGTCCAGGAGAAAGGTCTAAGAAAAAAAAAAACAATCAAAATCAAAATTTCTTTATTCAGTAAGCTTAAAATAAGCATTTTGAATCGTCTAAACTTAAATTTACTTCTCTATATGGATGGACAGGATCGATAGCAAAACTATCGACAATCGTCAGTTTATTAAAGATCTCCGGGATCAGTGGTTAAAATGGGAGTTCCGCAGGGTTCAATACTTGGTCCATTCTTGTTTTTGGTTTATATTAATGACTTACCTTATTTTGTAAAAGACAGTCATGAGATAGTATTGTTTGCTGATGATACTTCACTTTTACTCAAAGTGAAACGACGACACCCAAATTATGACGATGTGAATAATGCGGTCTCAAAGATTGTTCACTGGTTTAGTGTTAATAACTTGCTATTAAACGAGGGAAAAACCAAATGTGTAAGATTTGTATTGCCTAATGTTAAGCAGGTAATAACTAGTGTACAAATTAAAGATAAGAATGTGAATCCTGTGGACACCACTGTGTTTCTAGGCATCACGTTGGATGCCAAGCTTCAGTGGCGCCCACATATAGCTAAATTGTCGAATAGACTTAGCTCTGCGGCTTATGCAGTAATGAAGATCTGTCAGTTAACTGACGTTGATACAGCTAGATTAGTTTATTTCAGTTACTTTCATAGTGTAATGTCGTACGCCATTTTACTGTGGGGAAATGCTGCCGACATTCAAACTATCTTTGTGCTGCAGAAGAGGGCTATTCGAGCAATATATAACCTACAGGCTGGTGACTCTCTCAGAGATAGATTTAAGGATATAAGTATAATGAATGACAGTTGCATCACAATATATGATTTATGAAAATCTTGTGTATGTTCATAAAAATATTGAAATGTTTTCAAAAAACAGTGATATTCACAAATTAAATACTAGAAGTAAGAACAAATTAGCAGTGCCTTATACTAGGCTCCATAAAATAAATAATTCTTTTAAGGGTCTGTGTGTACGATTATACAACAAAGTACCAAATGATATTCAGAAATTAGATCTTGATAAATTTAAAATCAAAATCAAAGAAAAGCTTTATAAAAAAGCTTATTATAAAGTGTCGGATTATACAGAAGACAAAACAGCTTGGGTCTGAAATGCTCCAAGTACCTACTCCAACAGCTATTTCTAATTGCCTATAATTAATTTATATAGAGCACCATATTTAATTAAACTTTTTACATTCAAATTCATATTTTGTATTTTGTGACCTGGTAACGACATATAATATATATTTTTTTTGTAAATGTCGTTGCTTCAGTGCGCTGTGGTTTCTTGCGCCCGTTCTTTGCCACAGTTAAAAAATGATGTCCTGAATGGGTGGTAGGTTAAAAAATATTTGGACGTTTCAAAGTACTTATTAATTGAGTTTATTGAATAAATATATTTTGACTATTGACTATTATCCAGGGGAGGTCAACTGTCGATAGCAAAACTATCGGCTATCGATAGTTTATCCAGTAGGCCTAGCATGCGCAACACGAGATATGTCGCGGACGAGAGACGACAAATCGTTTTATGTTGTCATGTTAAGGTTTGTAGACAAAAATACCACAGTTTATGCAAAAACTACTACTAAGTCTATTTTTGACATATTATGTAGCGTTGTAAGCGCATCCATCTGTCTTTAGTGTCGATAGACATTTTTTTTTTTCATTCCGAGATATAAAGTTTTATAAATCCGATTGTATTAAAACATTTTGTACACACGCCAACAGGACGTGTCGTAAAACTGTCAAATTACTCCAATCAATATTGATCCTTATAACCAAATCATAAAGTTAAAAAATTATTGACCCAATTTGACATTTTGTAGAATTATAGATTGTTCGCCATCACTGCACTATAAGTATTGCCAACTCTTACAATACTGTAACAATTATTTGCAGGTACGTGAGACACTTGGATATGACGGTGCTCTCGGTGCATATAAAAACGAAGCTATGTCAGGTGGTGGAAGCCATGATGAGGAGGAGGGACGACCTTGCTTTCAGACAGGTATAAATATATTTTATGCAACAATATTAATTACGTTATCAGTGTTTTATACAGCAATTAATTATCTTGTAATGTCTTATCTTACCTTATCTCCCTGTTACTCCAAAATGCGGACTAAAGTTAAACTTGGTTTGTAAGTAACGTTTTAACCAAGAAATTAGATGTTTTTGTTTTTATCATTATTTTCATTCCCACAACTGGCTAGCCCAAGTTAACTTGTTATAACCGTTACACAACGGATAAACATATTTATTATACATAGAAAACACCCAGACCCGAAAGCAATTTACAAAAGCAGTTAATTCTAAATTGACCCGGCCGGAAATTGAACCCGGTACTTCAGAGATGGCGACGCCCGAACCGGCAAGCTCACCAACGAAGGTCGTCATTAATTTTAGGTGGTTAGACCAGCTGGCGTGTGTACAGTAGAGTAAGTTACCGGTCGACCACCTTCCGGCGATTTTCGCTTGCGCTCCGCATTCCGACCGCGCGTACGCGTCAGATCAAACTACCCTAAACTGTCAAATTTCTCCAATGAATATTGATCCTTAGAACCGAATCATAAAGTTAAATAAATAAACTTACCCTACACTCACACCAATTATCTAGCCCAAGAGAAGCTTTGTTATGAAACTCGTTAAATGGTTACTAGACAACGGATAAACTTAAAATACTATTTACATCACCCAGACTCGAAACAATTTAGAATAACAATAATTTCTAAAGTGACCCGACCGGGGATCGAACCCGGGACCTCAGAGATGGCGACACCATGAAAACCGGTGTACAAACCACTCGACCAAGGAGGTCGTCACGTCAAAATGGATTGTAGAAATTTGACAGTTTTAGGTAGGTTTATCTGACCCCGTGTGTACAGTAGCGTGCGCGTAGATCGTGTGCAAGCGAATATCGCCGGAAAGTGGTCGGCCGGCAACTTCGGACTTCCTTGATTGTACGTAAAAATGTTTATTCTACTTTTCTTTTTACAATGTTTTAGGAAATGAAGTTCCGCAACAAAATGGTCGAGTACGTGACGGATTGGGTTCTAGGCACGAGTCACCAGATCGCGCCGCCCTTGAGAGCCGACGCCAACTCTATAAGCCGGTAAATGGCGTATTTATTACATACATACATACAGGCAGAGACCAAAGCTACCCTTTTTTTCTTCTTTGTTACATAAATATAATTACGATTATTATCTCCGAAGGGTCAGTCAGAGACTAGGCAAAGATGACAGCAAAAGCAGTCCTCTACTGTAGTCCACTTTTCACCAAAGAGCGACTGCACATGTGCTCAGCGTGACAGATGATGCGCCCATCGCCGATCTATGCTGTTGGATGTATGTGCAGTCTTTAGTGTGTTAGTCGTCTTTTACGACATCCAAAAGAAGAGGGGTGGTAGTATTCTTCCACCGCTACGCGACACCGTCCTTTTTATTCTAGGTCAAAGCAATCTTACGCATACACCGTGGCCTAAGGCGATCTCGGGTTATGTGGGACTCTTCTCTATGTATCTTATCCATGTATCTTAAAAAAAGAAAAATGTCTGTACTAAATACTCCTAAAAGGAAACCAATTAACTAATTAGCGAGGGAGTAAATAGAAACCGAGTTTTAATGGGTTTTTAGCGCCGTGTGTTACACTGTATTTCACTACGAATGCGAGAAAATAAAACAATCCAATACAACATAAATTGGTTTATTTTATAAAAATTATCCCGTTAGTTGCTTTAACGACACCCAAAGGAAGAGAAGGGTTGGTAGTATTATTTTGAAAGCCCATCGCCGCTCTATGCTGTTGGATAGTATGTGCAGTCTTTCCATCTCTTCCCTTGGGTGTCCTAAAAGGCGACTAACGGACTAAAGACTGCACATACATCCTACAGCATAGAGCGGCGATGGGCTCATCAAAATAATACTACCAACCCCTCTCTTCTTTTCGGTGTCGTAAAAGGCGACTAACGGACTAAAGACTGCGCATACATCAAACAGCATAGAGCGGCGATGGGCTCATCAAAATAATACTACCAACCCCTCTCTTCCCTTCGGTGTCGTAAAAGGCGACTAACAGACTAAAGACTGCACATACATCCAACAGCATAGAGCAACGATGGGCTCATCAAAATAATAATTCCCTCTCAAGGGAATAGAGATTCCCTTGGGCGTCGTAAAAGCGACTAACGGGCTTAAGGCTCACCACCTACGCACATGTGCAGACTGTGCAGTTATTTCTTGCTGAAGCGTGGACTGTGTGGGCGTGGTCTGTGTTGTCCATAGATTCAAATAATTACTAATTTTACCATAAACTTTAATAGTAACTATCTCAAAAAGTTATTGATCTAAGTAAACAGTTATAAGTCGAGTCTTTATTCATAATTATTCTACATAAGACTAAATACTTTTTCGTTTTTGTAGAGTAATAAGTCGAGTCTTTATTCATAATTATTCTACATAAGACTAAATACTTTTTTGTTTTTGTAGGGTCATTGTCATGTGACAGACAAAAATTAAAAAAAAATTACTTTATCCCCTAGGGCAAGAAAAGCTATTTTAGCCTCGCTTTAGAACGCTACAATGACGTTCTTTTTGAGCAAGAGGAGTGAAATAGTCTATATACGTTTTATTAACATTTCGTGAATTTGTTTATAAGTCACGACGTCCTGTTGTATTGAGGCGTTCCATAGTGCCACGCACGTTTTGGCCGAGTTGCACCGGCCTTGGTCACGGGCTGACTCTGGAAAAGGTGTTAAAGGTTTAAATTCCGTTTTTGTATACGGGATTGTTTTTCATCTGTGCACATATTTTTTTAAAATTATATAGTAACTTAAACCTAGAGCTACAGATTAAAATTAAAATTAAAATACCGTTAATCATGGTCAATCGACTAGGACCGCGCAATTGAACTTTGACACAATACGACACCACAGGATACCTAGGTTAGGTTACCTTTATGTTACACGTGACCTTTCGTTTGCCCGGTATCCACAAGTCATTTTAACATTGAAAATGTTTTTTCTATCGCTCCGGTAGGGCCCCATTTTCACTGAAAGTTTGTTTGCCCCGTGGTATATAGTGGTTTAGGGCCATGAGGACGTATGAGGGCTCAATTGACGCAGAATTTGAATGGCTTTCAGATGGTTAAAAATGTTTTTGTAAAATTCGAAAACTTTTTTCGAAAATAGAAAAATAACCTAAAAAAAACCTTGATTTTTTAACACCTTCCCTCGGAGTTAGGTTGCAAATCGAAAAACTGAGAGAGACACCTAGAGATATTGAGACGGGGAACATTTTATGTCTTATACTTTTTTTGTGGGAGTGATTAGGGGGGGGGCGGTATGCTCCCCCTTAGCGGCGCGTGGAGCGTCGCCGTGCGGTATTACTCGGGCGTCATAGCCCTGTGGAACTTCACAGCTTTGAGATACGAAGATCTATTAGAACTTAATAGACGCGGAAAATTATGGGTTTTAGGATAGTATAAATAAATTTTGGAAGAGTCGATTATTTCTTTGGAAAATAAAAAAAATCAATCTTTTATACGAAGATCTATTAGGACTTAATAGTATAAACAAATTTAAAATCTATAATAGCTATTTCAAGTCGTGTAGAGCACAAGATCTGTGAATTTTTTGTTGTGCCGGACAAATTAAATAAATAATGAATAATAAAAAACATAAAAAAAATTAAAATGATGTCTATTAACGTTACTGAATGATATAAAAAAATGTGCAGTCATATAAAAAAAAATCTGAACTCGATATTATTTATCAGATACCTGGTATGCTGCCGTGAGTTAGACCAGGCGTGCATGGAGGCGGTGGCGGCGCTGCTCAAGGGCCTGCCGCTGCAGCCCGAGGAGTCGGACCGCGGCGACCTCATGGAGGCCAAGAGCCAGTTGTTCCTCAAGTACGTAAATATACACTCCAAAAATCCATGATGTATTTATTCATTAAGCAGACCGAGAAGGAGATGGATGGGATGGGACGAACTTGAATCACTTCACCAAAATTAGATACAAAAGCTCAGGACCGCAATTAGTGGAAGAAATGGAGGCAGGCCTTAGCCTGACGGTGAGGGCTAATATTATTATTAATAAGCATTTGGAATCGTTCAAAACATGTTTTTTTAACTTACTACCCCCATCAGGACGTAATTTTTAGCTGTCGAAAGGAATGAGTGCAAGAAAGCAAAGCTTTATATAGGTAAAGCTCAATACTATTATCTCCTAAGGGTTAGTCAGAAGCAAGGCAATAAGGACCGCAAAGTCAGTTCTCTGCCGTAGTCCACTGTTGGCGCCGAGAATAGGACGCCGACACATCGACGATTGGAGTAAAAAAGGAATTATGGAAGGTACATAAGAGTTGGAGTACTCACGTGTGAAGGTCTGGATAAATGCACGGCAGGGCAAAGGGGTTGGTTTTCTTGCTTCCACACTTGTATGGCGGCTTCGCTCGAGCTGACACGACGCGTCAGTGGCGAGCGGGAGATGCGTGGGCGCACGACGAAAGCGTATTTTAGGTTACGCGGGCGGGCGGTCGTGTGACCATTCGTTCGCCGGCAACTTCATTCGTCGCGTTGGCGCGAACATCCACGTTTCACCAAATAACAACTACACATGTGCTCAGCGTGATAGGTGGCAACGTAAAGCATTGCGAATGTGAACTAGAAAGAAATTCTGATAGCGACCCCATTATTTGGAGTAACTTCTGATGCATTAAAGTAACACTCACCACGTACTGCTTGACGGGAAAGTGAAGCGTCATGTCTGCAGTTTTGCTTTATTTTCTAAGATTTATTTTTAATTGCAAATATTTATGTAAAATAATGAACGTAAATGAGTCTAGGCAAATAAAATAAAGCAGTGCAACATTACTTTTCAAATTCTCTCAAGTAGCCCGTGTGAGAAAGATCTTATGCGGACTTCTTGATAGATATTCTAATTCAATCAATCTCTTTAAAGTCCCACATCTTACTGAAACTAAAGGGCTTTTAGGGGAATATCATTTACCATTCAACATTCATGTTGTCACTCGCTAACATTTACTATTATAAAAAGAAAATATTATTTTGTTTACAAACATTCACCATCAAATTTGGCCCTACCATAATTAGAAGACATCTCTATAACCCAACCTACAATAATTTCAATCCGAATATACATTCTTGTTCAACAGATATTTCACGCTATTCATGAATCTACTGAACGATTGCAACGAGGTGGAGTTAGCTGAAGGCCCCGGCAGGCTGGAGGCGTTGAGGAACGCGACCATACAGGCGATGTCCAACTTGCTGAGCGCTAACATCGACTCCGGACTTATGCATAGCATTGGTGAGTACAGATACAGAGTGAGTACAAAGTTTGGTTGACTATTTCAACATCAGCCTATAAACCCCCATTGCTGGGCACAGGTTTTCCCACCTGAATAACAGCACATCCGTCCAAATCCAATACGGGTAGGGTGACATAAGTATTCATTTTAACGTTTAGGAGATAATGCTGCAATATTTGGTGTAAAATTATGGTTTTTTTTTCCTTTTGCGTTTATTAAACACTTGACCGTCATTAGAAGCTTATAATATTGAGATAGGCATATCCGTTTCCCGTCGTATTTTCCTTCTCTTTCTTTCGGTATATCGCTGTCTCTCTCGCTCATCCCACTCAGTGGCGTCACCAGGTGGCGCGGTGGGGGAACCAGGAGATTTCACACCCGTGCCCATTTGTTCATCATTGGCGTGAAATTTCCCGTCGGCGTAACTTGTGCACTACATAGTGATCAAGTGACAAAGAAATAGAATTATTTTTATTTAAACTGCAACACAGTTCTCGTGAGTTTCTACAATACACGTGAGTACTTAGAATAGTTTTTTAACTTAACGGTGTTACCGTTCGCTGAATTTATAATTTAAACTTATCTGGTACTTATATCAAACTTTTTATTTTACCCGCCTGAGATGTAGATACACCTTTTCTTTTAAGATAAGAAAGCATTCGAGTAAAGATAGTATTTTTAAAAGTGTTTTTTGTGTTTAATACGTGGTATCTACCCTCCAGGCACTTTTTCTTTTTATTTTAGATAAGAAACCGATAATAGTGCTTACATTAGATAATGAGAAAAATGAATTGTAGCTAAGCGGCTATAGCTAGTCCTTCTAACAATCCCGATCGCATCGGCGAAGGTTGAGTTCGAGTTAGTCGTCATCGTTCAAAGAAGCATGGTCATCGTACCTACCCGCCTTTCATGACGATAACGACAATGTGTCTGCTTTATCGGACGTTAGAGGAAATCTTACAACGATTGTTGCACCTCGCAGGTGTTACCAATACTGACTAAAACAGTTAACAATTTAAATATTCCGTGTAGTGATCTAGATTTGATGTTTGATTTTAAAAGTAAACTAAAAGAGCCAGCTAGGCCTTAAGCACCAACATTCTAATAAATTGGTGCACAACCAATAACTTTTGGTATTTTAAAACTAAAAAGATATATTTAATAATTGTCTGCGCAGTTTACTAGTTGGTCGCAAACATCTGATGCCTCTCATAAAGGTCTTATTTTCAGTGGTGATTAGGTTGTAGACTGAAACTATAAATATACGAAAAGAGGATAGGTACTCATAAAAATGTAAAAGACCCTCTAATGCTTGCTACTTTGAATAAGATTCTACCTTCAAACACACATTTGTTTAATTCTGAACAGATTACAGTTGCATTAAAAAAAAAAAAAAAATGTCCTGTTAGAAAACTTTTTGGCCAGTTATTAAATACTAATACTGGGAATGCCTCGCAAGCAAAACCTGTACAAACAACAAACGGTTACCTTTCGCAAAGGCAAACTTCTTATAGTGTACCATCGCGTTGTTCTTCTGGTTCATGGAACAGACACACGCACAGCATGCTGTGAACCGCCCTCGCAGGGCGCTTACCAAAATTAATGTCCTCCGCAAGGACATACTTATGGCAGCCACGAACCATATCGTGGCAATAATCTGCCCGCCCTCGCAGGGCGCTTACCAAAATCAATGGTTATTACATGAGTGTTCGCGGTTTTGCGAGAAGATGCATATATGTTAATATAATGCTAAATGTACCTTATTTAATTTTATTTTATTTTGAATAATATGTTTAATTATTGTAATTGGTATTTAACCGTTTTAATAAAATTTAATAAATAAATGTCCTCCGCAAGGGCATGCTTATGCGGTTATGCTAGCACGAACCATATCGTAGCTATAAACCGCCCTCGCAGGGCGCTTACCAAAATCAATGGTAATATTACTTGAGTGTTTGCGGTTTTTGCGAGAAGATGCGTGTATGTTAATTTTATGCTAAATGTCCCTTATTTTATTTGAATAATACGTTTAATTGTTGTAAATGGTTATGTAACCGTTTTTAATTAAATTAAATAATAAATGTCCTCCGCAAGGACAGGCTTATGCCAGCCACAAACCACATTGTGGCTATGAACCGCTCTCGCAGGGCACTTACCAAAAACAATGTCCTCCGTAAGGACATGCTTATGCCAGCCACGAACCACATTGTGGCTATGGACCGCCCTCGCAGGGCGCTTACCAAAAACAATGTATTCCGCAAGGACATGCTTATGCCAGCCACAAACCACATCGTGGCTATGAACCGCCCTCGCAGGGCGCTTACCAAAATCAATGTCCTCCGTAAGGACATGCTTATGCCAGCCACGAACCACATCATGGCTATGAACCGCCCTCGCAGGGCGCTTAACAAAAACAATGTCCTCCGCAAGGACATACTTATGCCAGCCACGAACCACATCGTAGCTATAATATAAACAACGGAGGCTGTTCTTACTTTCGATCCCCAGGATCATAGGCTTGGCAGCTCTATCAATCAGGACAAAAACGTCCATCTTCTCTGCTAACAGAGGTAACAAAAGACGTAGACAATGACGCTCCGAAATTTCGAGCCGGTCAATTTGCACTTTATCGACACCGTTGGGACTAAATAGGTGCTCCAAGTTTTCTATCATAATAACACAAAGGTATCGAATACCGTTTTATCTGAAGCCATCGCTCAAGGTTCCAAACGTTACAATCGACAGTTGTTACACGCTTGTATCGGACAAAATGTCTGCAATGCTGACACAGATGAAGGAACAGGTTTCTAGAAACAGTAAGTTTTTTTTCCAAACTTCGTTTTAACCCAGTTCTTAGTACCAAAGAGCACTCAAGAAAAGTCACTCCGTCCAAATTTTTAACCTGAAGTCGTTAAATTATTATATGAATTCCGGACTGTGTACGGCCAAGAGACGAGATGTACAAATTACTTTTCTCAGACCTAGGTACTACCATCTGACTATAGCCAAATACCACAATGGTTTCTTCGTCTGTTCTACAAAGGCAAATTACTAAAAATTATATGCCTTCCATTTGAGATGAGCACGGCAATGTTTTCTTAGACTATTATCTTATAGACATAAAGACCAGATGGTTCTGTCCAGACATGCCAACATTGTAATAGAAACACTTACTTATTTTGGTGTCCACATAAACTTCAAAAAGTCTGTTTGACCGCCCTCGCAGGGCGCTTACCAAAATCAATGTCTTCCGCAAGGATACATGGAGGAATCACAAGCGTCCATACATACCTACATATACCCACGACTGTTATCCCCGAAGGGTTAGTCAGAGACCAAGCAATGAGGACCGCAAAAGCAGTCCTCTGCCATAGTCTACGTTTCACCAAATGATAACTGCACATGTACGTGACAAGTGATGAGCCTATCGCCGCTCTATACTGTTGGATGTATGTGCAATCTATGGTCCGTTAGTCGCCTTTTACGATACCTAAGAGAAGAAATTGGGCGGTAAAATAGACTTTACCTTACGATGTAGTTAAATTGGTAGCTAAAAATTATCAGAAACACCAATACATATACCTCCACCAACATTCTTTTTGACAACCGTTGCTTCAGGATTGGGGGGTCACAACTCAACAATTCTGCCCTATCGGGAAGGTGGAGTGCTTCCGAACAAAAGCTGCACTGCAATCAAAAAGAAAATCGGGCTGTTCTAAGTCTTAGAATTACAAGCATCGAACACGAAGCCTGCGACAATTTTATTTTAATCCTCCAAATTGCCAACCAACAAATGACCACCAACCAAATCCTGGTCAAAATTCATTACATTCCAGGGAAATTGAACAGCCATGCAGATGAACTGTCTCGACATAGCCAAGCTCTAGACTGGCATCTACTGCCAGAATTCACACAAACGATATTCGCGAAGTGGGCCTGGCCAGTAATTCACCTGTTTGTATCCAAGAACGCTCGAGTAGTGGGTAAACTATGCAGATTTATCTCAATGATTACGAAGCGATGTTTCACAATGCTTTCAGCCTGAAGTAGAACGCTTCCCTCTGGCTTGGAAATTCGCACCACCTTCCCTCATCCCCCGGGTGCTAGCACACCTCAACAGGAATTTATCTGATTGTGGTACCCCTTGCTGCCTCATTCACAGTATGGAATTCGAAACGTAGACACCTGGTAGACATAACCACAGGCCTGCCAACCCCCAAGGTTCAAGACATGACGTTGAAATTTGATGTGCTTAAATAATATATCGTTATGGAACCACAAGCAAATTTCCCTACTCAAGCGTCCGGTTATTATAGAACCATATGAGCACTTGTGCTTGGTCCAGTAGTACAGGAAGGGCGTTAGCAGTAGCAGCGGCGCCATCCAAACGCGGAACGCGTACCAAATGGGTCCAGTCAGTCCAGTTTTTGGCAGATTTACACTTAATATTTTAAATCTTTCTTAATACTATACACTACCATAAATTGTCGTTTCTACTTTATGCAGCGCACAATTGTATGGAAATCTTAGTGACGAGGTAATAGTTAAACATGTTTTAAAATCAATCTCAATTAAACATTTAAAAACAACAAAACCTCCTTTTTCCAGGTTTTAGTAATATTAGTCTGTAGACCTTTGTAATGTATTTCAAACCTAGAATCAACTAGTTCGTAACACTGCAATATTATTGTCGCATTGCTCCTTTGTTACCTTGCTGTGGACACCAAACATTATTTTGTTCAGGACAATGCAGTAATATTATGGCGACAGTTTGGGTCAAAAACTGACTGTAGGGACTACAGACAAACAACCTAGAAATTGCTACTGGTTAAAAGGATCAATAAATATTGTACAAAATGGCTAAACTAATTTATTTAAAACTTCGAGTGGTTCACCTGTCACCTGTTTCATGCACTGTGGTAGCTAGATGGATATTACAGCCACACCTGGTTGTGTTTTGCTCCGCTGTAGCATCTACAAACTAGATTGATATGATTTACCCATAGAGGATATACTAACTATTGGTAATTGGAGATTAGTAACTTAATACTTTTCACAAGGTTTATTGTCGTGAAATATTGATTCAGGCGTCACGAAGTTTTTCATTTTTTATTTTTACCCTCTAATAAAGTGATTGAAATCAAATAGTAAACCATATTTATTTTCTAATAATAATGTTCGTTTACATGGTTTACAAGCTAAATTATTTGATTTTTCATCAATGACTGGCCAATTATTTTCTTACATGACTTAAATTGTAAATAATTAGTACTTAATTTATAACTTTTTGTTTAAACTATAATCATATGATTAACTCTCTCGCACTTATTTTTTAATTTATTTCTCACATTGGCGTTTTCACCAGGCGATAACAAACAGGTCTCAATATTATAAGCTTCTAATGACGGTCAAGTGTTTAATAGACGCGTTTTACCTGAAATAAAACGCATATTAAATACTTACCTCATTAGAAGCTTAGTTTTTATTTCCGCCTGGTGCTTAATGCATATTTCGACGCAATGATGAACAAATGGGCACGGGTGTGAAATCTCCTGGTTCCCCCACCGCGCCACCTGGTGACGCCACTGAGTGGGATGAGCGAGAGAGACAGCGATATACCGAAAGAAAGAGAAGGAAAATACGACGGGAAACGGATATGCCTATCTCAATATTATAAGCTTCTAATGAGGTAAGTATTTAATATGCGTTTTATTTCAGGTAAAACGCGTCTATTAATGTTTACTGTAAAAAATCTTTGTTTTCGTCACCATTTTACAATATCCTTTTTCCTCCCATTTTCAGAAATTTGTCTCGGGATATACGCTAGTAATAAATAAATAAATGACTGACTCTTTGAGCACATGTGCAGTGGACTGCTTTTGCTGTCCTGATTGCCTGCTCTCTGACTAACCCTTCGGGTATAATAGTCGTGAATGTTTGTAAGTATGTGTTTGATTGCTGTCTCAATCAAATGTATTTTCCCGTCCACAGATCTCGGCTACCACCGCGACCTGCAAACGCGCGCGGCGTTCATGGAGGTGCTAACGAAAATATTACAACAGGGCACCGAATTCGACACCCTAGCGGAGACGGTGCTTGCGGATAGGTTTGAACAGCTGGTACAGCTGGTCACTATGATATCGGATAAGGTGAGGTTTTTTTACATACATTATACATCATATTGCATAGTCGAGGAAGTTCCCGCTCGACCACTTTCCGGCGATATTCGTTTGCACACGATCTCCGCGCACGCTACTGTACGTACGCTCGCAAGGAATGGAGCGCAAGCGAATATCGCCGGAAAGTGGTCGACCGGGAACTTCCTCGACTGTATTTACCGCCTCTGTGGTCTAGTGGCTAAGCCACCGGTTTCAGACCCAGAGGTCCCGGGTTCGATTCCCAGCTGGGGGTACATCTTTGTGTGCTCGGTTTGGTTGGTGGTAGGGCTGTTAAGTCCGCCTGGCTAGCTACCACCATCTGATCTAAGTCTGTCGCCATAACAACGATGTTTATAGTATTGTTGTGTTCCGGAAGTTTGAGATAAGGTAGCCAGTTCCTCAGTGGTTGGGGATTCCGGGTGTAGCGCGCTTCCACCTTCGGCCTTATCGTCACTTACCATCAGGTGAGATGAAAGCCAAGAGCTTACCCGTTGCCAATAAAAAAAAAATTTTCCTTACAAAGAATAAGCTACAAATATTCCTTGTTTTTTTTCCTGTCATGTAAATGTATTTTTTCTAATTAGAGTAAAACAGACAAAACACAGAACTATTTTGACCTTATTCTCTGTTTACTTGTAAGGCACTTATGTTTAACATGTATAACTGCGTGGTATAGCGGCTCACTAAAACAATACTACCAACTACAAGCGAACTGAAGACTGAACATATATTCAACAGCATAAAGCGGCGAAGTGCTCACCACCTGTCAAGCTGAACAAATGTGCAGTCACTATTCGGAGAAAAAGTGGACTATAAAGTACTGCTTTTGCGGTCCTCATTGCCTAGTCTCTGACTAACCATTGGGGGATAATAGTCGTGAATATATATGTTATGTACGTATTACATGCATACTGTTAAACGATAACATGATCAATCGATTATTACATCCCTAATGTCACCGTACCGCAACACTAGTTGCCGAAGTTTGAGACTGGAGATACCGCGCTTACGGTGGTTCTCTATTAAAATTTTAAAAAATAGTTATTGTGAAGAATTGAATACATGAATACATACAAACACTCTCGACTTATCGCCGAAGGGTTAATCAGAGACTAGGCAATGAGGACAAATAACAACACCACTCGAGCTTTCTGAGACTGGTTGATTTTTTCTATTAAAAATTTTATCCTTTATCCATATAGCATTGTGAATGCAAAAATTTCAATAATAAAGATATTTATAAGCAATTACGTCTTTATCGATTGTTAAATACTTACAATAGTATTTCTTTCGAATGTGAGGGTAGACTTCACAGTGACGTAATAGCGCTCACTTTTTTTTTTTTTTTTTTTTTTATTGTGGCACGCCATTATGGTTTCACTCTGCCTGATGAAAAGCAGCCAGTGAAGCCCAAGAAGTGAAAGCGTTCGTCACAGCGCTACCACGCTATGCCGAACGCTCTCACTATGGCAGCCTGCATAAATGCTTTTTCACGCCCCGTTTAAATAACCCGGGAGAGAAAGAGGAAGGAAACACGTGTGCGGGAAGCGCATTCCACATACGGGCAGTTCGGCAAAGGAACGATTGTCCAAACTTTTTGGTACGTGTCTTGATGGTCAGCACGGTATGAGGGTGGCTTTTAAGACCTGCACGCGTCGATCTGGAAAGGAAAGGAGAGGGAGGGATGAGGTCAAAGAGCTCCTCAGAGCATTCACCGTGGTAAAGGCGGTAAAAAGCACTAAGGGAAGCAATGTCCCTACGTAGCTGTAACGGCTCTAGACTGGTCGTAACGTCATCGTTACCGATAATACGGACAGCACGTCTTTGCAACCTGTCAAGAGCTTCGAGCAAGTACTTGGCGGATCCGTCCCAAAGATGAGAGCAATACTCCACGCAGGAGCGCACCTGAGTCTTATACAAAAGACAACGTTGCTCCGGCGTGAAGAACCGCTTCACCTTGTTCAGGATTCCGAGTTTACGTGAGGCTGTGGTTATAATGCTCTCAATATAGCTCTTCGGGTTGAGGTCGCTGTGTATGTCCATACCTAAGAGACTGAGACCAGTCTGGATGGGTAATAGGTTGCTCTGGAAGGAGGGTTGGGGGAGAAATGCGGACTTTTTAGCCGTGACAGCGCAGACCTGCGTTTTTTTGGCATTGAACTGGACCAGGTTATCAGAGCCCCATTTATAAATGCGGTCTAACTCCTCGTCCAGCTCAATGACAATCTTCCGTCTCGACTCCACTACATCGGCCTGCTTAGCCGCAGGGTGACCCAAATAACGCCGATGTACTGTACTGTCGTCTGCATAGCAATGAATGTTACCCAAGGATAACATATCATTGATATGCAGAAGGAACAGCGTGGGCGATATTATAGAACCCTGCGGCACTCCGGCGTTCACCTGCAGAGACTGTGAGGCACTGCTTTCGCAGAGTACGCGAATGCTGCGCTCATGCAGCAACCCGGCGACCCAATCGCATAGGCGAGGTGGCAAGCCGTATGACGAAAGCTTGGAGAGAAGCGAACGATGCCAAACTCGATCGAAAGCCTTGGAGATGTCCAGGCTAACAGCCAGTGCTTCTCCATGCTTATCCATTGCTTCACCCCACAGGTGTGTTATGAACAGTGGTCGGAGTAGGTATATTGATTTTAGATACTTGCGTCATGATATCATAACATGGACATGCATTTTTTCCGGAATGTACCGGAGTTTCCAAAAATTTGGTAAATAGAGTAATAAAATAAAAAACCATATGTAAGCAAACAAAATTGTTTATTGTTAATACAAATAATCATTATTACAGTTTTATTAAAAATAATTATTTTTAATCCTCATCGGTTACAAGTTCTACATTTTGATTTTCTGTCTCTATACAATTAAAATAAATAACTATAATTTTTTCAATATTTTCTAATTTTAAGCTATTTCTTTTAACATCTAAGATCCATTTGTAAGTGGAAAATGATCGTTCAACATCTGTAGATGTCAATGGAGCGAATTTGAAATAAAGTTTCTGATTATTTGCTACGCTTTTTTCAATACTCTCGCTGTATTCTCTAATTGTATCTAAATCTGGATTTCGTTCCATAACTGATTCTATTTTATTTTTTATATTCTCATTATTGCACTCGTTAAGCGTAGCCCTTACTTGATCAAATACTAAAAGTGAATCAGCTAGAGATAAATTTTGTTTTTGTAACTCTTTTAGGGCTAGTAGTATAATAGAGTAATTTTCTTCAATATATTTTAAATCATTTTCTAAATTTTGTTTTTCCAAAATGTTTTTTGCGTTTCGTATGGCTATAGCATCAGAACTGCTCAAGCAGGATAAAACTTCTTTTATTTTATCTAAATGTTGATCGTAGTAAGATGCTGCCTGTAACCAAGTACCCCATCTGGTAATGACTGGTTGCGGAGGCAACGGTAAGTCAGGATATTTTTCTTTTAAAATGTTTACCCTACTAGGAGCCTTTAAAAATACTTTTTTAACATTTGATATAAGAATATCAACATCGTTGTATTCTGACCTTATCTGCTCACTTACACGATGAAGAGCGTGCGCCAAACATGTCACATGCTTCATTTCAGGTAAGTAATGTTTTAAATTTCGCCCTGCAGATAGCATGTACGCTACACTGTCAGTGCAAAGCATTAAAATATTGTCAACTTTCGCTTCAAAAGTGTTTTGCCATAAATTTTCTAGACATTGCAGTACAAATTGTGTTATTGTTTGTCCATTTACTGCTGTTAGCATTTTACAAGCAATCAAATAAGGCCGGCCTGCACTATTACTAGGATGCAATGGTTTTATTAGGAAATTGACTATGTATCGACCAAAAATGTCTGTTGTCTCATCCAGCGATATCCATAGTTTCTCATTTTTATTAGTTTCATAAATCGAATTGATTTTATTCCTATAAAACTTCTCCAAATAAACTTTTCGTAACTGTGATTCGTCAACCACTTTACGATTGGTACAAACGCAACAACAAGTACTGCACATATATTTCTGAAAAAACTCTTTGAACGCTGGATTTTTCATTTGCGACCAAGGAATATTGCATAGAATCAGGAACTTAATGAGGTCGAAGTAAAATTCCTCTTGCGGTCTCTTAAATTTTCCTTGATGTACAGCGCCTTCAATGTGTTTGGTAATGTTGCCTCTATTCACAGCTTTCAAATGACTTTCACACTTTGTACAGTATATAGTGCCACTAGCGTTATCGTAAAGTAGCTCAGGATAGTGCAATAACCACTTTTGCACTGTTTCAGCCTTGACCTTTGCCATATTTATTTATATCTCACCTAAAACAATGATTTAAATTTACAATATATACATACACAACTGTAAAGTCGATAATGAAATTCTGTTTCATATAAAGTGTTTTTTTTAACTGAAGTGGTGATAGCCCTGCGGTGTGCGTACCGGACTCTCATGCGCTGTGATGATTGCTATAAAGTGATTTTTTTAACTGTTTCCAAGTTCTAAAACCTTCTTAAATAGTGAAAATAATTAAAACTTACCCGTACAAAAACAACTTCAAATGGGCCCAATCCAAGAGTAATAAATCGATGTCCGTAGTTATAAGCCAAATTCGTCGTTTTAAGTAGATTTCAGAAGACAGTAAACAAGCCAGGGTCAAGTCAAGATATTCACAACACATAAAATAAGCGCACTCCACGAACCGAAATAAGTGAGTGAGCCACTTGGTCTGGATGTCGGTGCGAGCGCATTGTTTTCGAACAAACAGTCAATGAGTCATCCTGGATACTTGATTCTAATTGGTCAGATGCGTTGAGCATAGAGATAAGAGGACAAAAGACCCTGTTTGCCGGATGTCGTGTGTTGAAATGAATATTATTATTATATCATTTTATACATGCTTAGGCTTTTACTCCAACACTTTTACTACAACAAGGTTTTTACACACCAGTCATTTTTTACTATTAAATTCTGGTCATCTACGCCACTAGCAGCATAGCGTTGAGAGTATTGATACATTTTTAACTAGTTTCATGTAATAATTTCGATGTTTCGGTATTTTTATCATAATAATCCGGAAACTCGGAGGAGTATCCATATTAACATATACGTTTGATGTCAGTGACCTTAATTCAATATACCTACTCCGACCACTGGTTATGAACGCCAGGAGATCACCCGTTGATCGTTTCGGTCTGAACCCGTATTGTCGATCATGAATCAGCGAGTGATCTTCTAGGTAGCGAATGAGTTGTCTGTTTATGATTCGCTCAAAAACCTTGCAAAGGACAGAGGTGACAGCAATAGGTCGATAGTTGGCTGGGTCAGACCTATCCCCTTTTTTGGGGACCGGCTGGACGTTCGCCTCTCTCCAAGCCTCCGGCACAATTCCAGTAGAGTACGAGAGGTGGTATAGGCGTGTCAGTACTGGAGACAACTCGGGAGCACATTTTTTAAGGACGACTGCCGGTATACCGTCAGGACCGCTAGCCTTCCGCACATCAAGTGACTGCAGCACGGCACGGACGTCACGTTGTCTGATTTGGACGTCAGGCATTGTGGAACCACAGTGAGGGATGGTAGGTGGTTCCGCGCCGCAGTCATCGATACGCGAATTCGCCGCAAAGAGCTTCGCTAAGAGGTTAGCCTTGTCTAGCGGCCGATGGGCCAACGAGCCATCAGGGTACCGCAGTGGGGGCAGAGAAGGCGCGCAAAAGTTGGCTTGCACCGCTTTGGCCAGTCGCCAATAACTTCGGCTACCCGTTGGGTGCGACAACAGCTCTTGGCCAACGCGAGCAACGCGCTGGGCATTCGCTCTCGAGAGAGCTCTCTTGCAGACTTTGGTAGCCTTGTTGAAGACTACCTTGAGGGAAGAGATGTTACGATCGTTGAGCGTGCGAGCCTTGGTCCAAGCGCGATACGCCGCCTGTTTTAGTTCAACAGCTTTGGCGCATTCGCGATTGAACCAAGGGCGCGCCTTACTTCCGCTGACGACATCAGTGTAGGGAATGTAATATTCCATCCCCAACATGATCTCGTCAGCGACAGCAGAGGCACTCTCCGATGGGTCCCTACCCACAAAGCAGCGCTGGCCCCACGGGATGGACGCAAAATAGTCGCGCATACCATCCCAATCTGCCGACGAGTAGTGCCATAAACGCCGTTTAGACTCCACTGAGGGAGAGCTTTTACGGCGCAGTACGGTGGCACCAACCAGGCAATGGTCAGAAGTGCCCAACGGAGCACTTATCGACACTCTGTACCCGGCTGGTCGACTCGTCACCAGTAAGTCTAGCAGGGAAGGCGCTTGACCCGATATATCTGGAATCCTGGTGGGCTGGAGAACCAGTTGAGTCAGATCATGCGTGAGAGCGAATGCGTGGGCAGTTCGGCCTGCGTGATCTGTTTTGGAAGAGCCCAACCAGGTCTCATGGTGGGCATTAAAATCTCCCAAAAGTACCACATCGGCAGACGGAAACCGCTCCTGTACGTCGTCAACTGCTTGGCTCAGGTAGTCGAATAACCGAGTTGTCTCGTGGTCTCCGGAGTGGGAACGGTACAGGCAAGCGTAGACATGGCTCTCGGAACCAAGATCCACGTGTACCCATAGGATGGAGAAGGAGGGGTCCTCCAAGCAGCGCAAACGTCGACAGCAAACGTCCGTCCTGACGAAAAGGCATACTCCGGCTTTCGCGAGGAAGCATTCCTCGAGCACGTAGCCGGGGTAGTGCAGATATGCAATGTCGGCAGGACGGCGGATCTGTGTCTCCGTCAGAAAGAGCAATGCAGGCCGGGCCGTCTCAAGGTGTTGGTGGACGGCGTTGAGGTTTGAATGGAGTCCACGGATGTTAGTGAACTCCACCTCAAAAAGCGACTTGGTGGTGGGGAAGTGGGGTGCCGCTGTCTGACCTGCATTGTTTTTAGACACTGACATGGTGGTTGGATGGAAGCGTGAGTAAAAGGAGATGCTGTGGCGGCAAGGGGGAAAAGACAAAGTGTGGGAGACTAACATGAACTGGTGCATGTAGTTGTTCGGTAAGACGTTAATCGACCCGCCGGACGGAAGGTCCCCCGTACCCCCCCGAAAGTAGTCGCCGGGTCCCACCAATCCGGTCACCAACCGGCACGACGAGCCACTTCGGGATTATGCGCGACCTGGTGGAGCAGCCTCCTAGGGTGGTTAGCCCTAGTTGGGCTCCTGTACTATGCCGCGGGCGGCCAGCGGCACCACCGTTTCTACGGGTCTCCCTGGCCGGCGAATCGACCCAAGTCAACCGAACAATGCGTCCACAAAGACTTCCACCGGACCTTGACCCTGCCGCCACCGCACCTCCCCAAGCTCCAGTATTACGGCTCTGAACCCGGAACGCGTCCTGTGTCGAGCACCGAACACTTGGCGGGTTTTACGAGTCCGCTTGCAGCGTAAATCAAACTACTAGGAAAAATTCAGCGAGTCTTCTGGGGTCTCGGTAGCTCAGCGGTTAGAGCAGTGGACCGGCAATCCAAAGGTCGTGGGTTCGAATCCCACTCGAGCTTCCTGAGACTGGTTGATTTTTTTCTAGTAAACATTTTATCCTTTATCTATATAGCATTGTGATTGCAAAAATTTCAATAATAAAAATAACAACAGCACATGTGCTCAGCGTGATAGGCGGTGAGCCCATCGCCGCTTTACTCTGTTGGATGTATGTGCAGTCTTCAATCCGTTAGTCGCCTTTTACGACACCAAAGAGAATAGATAAGGCGGTAGTAGTATTTTAATGAGTAGCCGGCACCACACAGTTTTAAATCGTTCCTATCACTAAATTAATTAAATCAACCACTGTAACCTGACCTTCCGTTGCAGGGCGAGCTGCCAATAGCTATGGCTCTAGCCAACGTGGTGAGCACGTCTCAAATGGACGAATTAGCCCGAGTATTCGTCACGCTGTTCGACGCTAAGCACCTGCTGGCGCCGCTGCTGTGGAACATATTCTATAGAGAGGTTGAGGTGAGTCCATGTGTCAGTAATGTTAAACGAAAATTGAATCAATCAATTAGCACATCCCTAATGTCACTTTTACTGATACTGGGTTTCGTATCCCAGCACTAGCTTTTGACACTTGAGGTACCTAGTTGTTTTTGGTAGTTTTTGAAAAAACTGGTTTCTAATTAAAATAAATTGTTATTGTGAAGAATTGAGTTTATTCCTTTTAGTAAATAAGTAAGTATTCCACAATTTAGACTAATTATTTACGAGGTACATAAATACTAAATAGATAAAATGCTAGGCTAAATAAAATGTAACTACAAATAATTAAAAATGAAGTAGAAACCACCAAGGTATTATTAATTAGACTTTCTCTATGTTCACATATTTAGACGGGATTTAACGCAAAACTACTTAGTAAAGGCATTCTACGCATACCTTTTTATAACCGACGTTTCGACCGAGTTGCACCGGCCGTGGTCACGGGTGGACTGCTGTCGCGGTGTATCGCCTCCGTTTGCGTCGCTGAGTCTTCATCCACCGTCACATTATTTATCTAACTACCGTCACACACAACACTAACGGTGTCCCTCTTCCGTATACAAGCCTTATTCTGGTAGTTAGCCGATTGCAGACTAAAACGAAGTGGCGTTTTTGCAAACACTGAATTCCACGCTGATGATAGTTTGTGACCATCTTCCCGATTGAAATTGTTTGGATGTTTCTTAATTTCAATCGCTTCACGCACTACTCTTGAATAAAAGTGGCGATCTGTGAAGAGGACTTGCGTACGATGAAATTCGATCCAATGATTTGCGCCTCTTTCAAGTAAATGCTCCGCAATGGCTGATTTGTTAGACTGGCGGTTTTTCACAGCCGAAATATGTTCATTGACCCTGTCATGGATAGTCCGTTTTGTCTGGCCTATGTAGGAACTACCGCAGCTGCAGTCTATCTTGTGTACGCCTGGTGTTTGAAGTGGCAAAACATCCAACGGGGAGCCCACAATGTTGTTGACCTTTATGCCTGGAGTGTATATTGTCGGTATCGAGTACTCGCGTAATATGTGGCCGATCTTGTCCGTGACTCCTTTAACATAAGGCATATAGGCTGGTTGTCTTCTAACTTCGGGATGTTTGTTACTCTTAGTCGGCTGCTTCCGTAGTCGATTCACTCGATATCCGTTTTTATTGAGTACCTCCTGAACATTATCCAGCTCACGCTGTAAATGCTCAGGGTCACAGAGGTCAAATGCTGTGTTCTTTAGTGACGTTATCACGGATTGCAAGTGTCGAGGGTGGTGATGTGGGGTAGCGTGTAGGTATCTGTTCTTGTGCGTGGGTTTTCGGTAAACACAGTGTGTTACGGACCCATTTAGAAAAACCGCCAGTCCAACAAATCAGCCATTGCGGAGCATTTACTTGAAAGAGGCGCAAATCATTGGATCGAATTTCATCGTACGCAAGTCCTCTCCACAGATCGCCACTTTTATTCAAGAGTAGTGCGTGAAGCGATTGAAATTAAGAAACATCCGAACAATTTCAATCGGGAAGATGGTCACAAACTATCATCAGCGTGGAATCCAGTGTTTGCAAAAACGCCACTTCGTTTTAGTCTGCAATCGGCTTACTACCAGAATAAGGCTTGTATACGGAATAGGGACACCGTTAGTGTTGTGTGTGACGGTAGTTGGACAAATAATGTGACGGTGGATGAAGACTCAGCGACGCAAACGGAGGCGATACACCGCGACAGCAGTCCACCCGTGACCACGGCCGGTGCAACTCGGTCGAAACGTCGGGTATAAAAAGGTATGCGTAGAATGCCTTTACTAAGTAGTTTTGCGTTAGATCCCGTCTAAATATGTGTGCATAATGGAACGTGAAAGTTTAAAAGTGTATAATTTCTCTATGTTTTTTTCGCACGCTAGAAGTGTACAGGAGTATAGATATAAACTAAGTGATATATATTTATTGCACCCCAGGTATCCGACTGTATGCAGACCTTGTTCCGAGGCAACTCGTTAGGCAGTAAGATCATGGCGTTCTGCTTCAAGATATACGGCCACGGTTACCTGCACGCACTCCTGGCACCGCTCGTCACTGCCATGCTGGATCAGTTCCAAGGGCATACGGAACTTAGCTTTGAAGTGGATCCTGCTAGGTTAGTTTAATATACGTACATACATACACGACCCAAAAGGTTAGTCTAATCAGTTTTGGTAGCAAATACATAAATACGTTACACTCACGATCACGACTATTTATCTCTTAAGAGTTAGGCAATATGGACCACAATAGCTCGCCACAGCCATGTTTAAGAGGATCCCTCTAGGTTAGTGATAGGCAATGAGGACCGCAATGGCTCGCCACAGCCATGTTGAAGGGGATCCCTAGGTTAGTGCTATAAGTGTTGGTAGCAAATGTATATGTGTTGGTAGTAGCAGTGTTAAGTATGATCACATCATCAAGATATACGGCCACGGCTGATAGGTTACTTTAATAATTTACATTCATACATCATCATCAACCAGAGGAAGTCCACTGCTGGACAAAGGCCTCAGGTATGGATCTCCACCACGACCTACATACATACACTCACGACTATTGTCCCCAAAGGGTTAGTCAGAGACTAGGCAATGAGGACCGCAGAAGCAGTGGCTAAGCCACCGGTATTCTGCCATCACCGTTATAACTAAAGTCTGGCGCCATAAAAAAAATGTTCTTCCGACACTTTAATTATAAGAAAGATATTTATTTTTTATTTATTTATTTATTACACAAAACAGATATACAGCAAATAAAAAATATGACTAACATTATTTTTTACTTAAACTATGAGGCTGTATCTCCAAACATATGTGTAACCAGCATGATATTCAAGTCCGATAAGATAAATTAAATAAATTAAATTGTGCAAATAGTGATTGATTACAATAATAATGACTACAATACAATGCAATGGATAAAATAAAAAACAATTTAAAACAAAATTAAATCAAAATCAATATTACAAAATTAAAACAAAATTAACGGTAAATTAATTTAAAAAATTACAATAAAAATATATCAAGGCCTTCAATCAATTTAAAAAAAAACGATTAAATTATAAAATAATAAAATTACAATAAAAAAAATAATAACAATATAACATTCTAAAAAACCAGATAGACAGTTGCTCAGTGGTTGAGGATTCCGAGTGAAGTCCGCTCTTCTCCATCTTCGCCACCATCGGCCTTATCGTCACTTACCATCAGGTGAGATGAAGGCCAAGTGCTTACCAGTAGAAGATGAATGTATACGCATTGTTCCAGACTGGACCCCAACCAGGACATAGAGCAGAACCGCTCCAACCTGATCGACTTAACCAAGGAGGTGTTCGACAGCATCGTCACCTCTGCGGACAAGTTTCCGCCGCAGCTGCGCAGCATGTGCCACTGTTTGTATCAGGTAATACTCACGACTGTTAACCCCGAAGGGTTTGTCAGAGACCAGGCAATGAGGACAGCAAACAGTCCTCGTCCATAGTCCACTTTTCACCATATAGCGACTGCACATGTGCTCAGCGTGACAGGTGGTGAGCCCATCGCACCTCTTTGCTGTTGGATGTATGTGCAGTCTATAGTCCGTTAGTCGCCTTTTACGACACCCAAGTGGTGGAAGGGGGGTTGTATTGTTTCACCATTACGTGACACGGTTATATCAGGGTATAATACATTATACATACATCAAGCAATTAAACAATCAATCAATGGAGAAAAACACATGAGATGAATCTCCTCATGTGTTTTCTCCATTTAAAGAAGTCGGAGATTTTCACAATAGAAAGTTTGATTTAATTTTTAACTGTTTATTCACTAAATCTTTATATTCACTCCTCAGTTACACGGTACACGACTTCACTATACAAGCGCCTGGACTAGACTGCCGTGTTCCATTCCAATCCAACACATTCGTCATCATGTTGTCAGTGCACAATAATGACGTTTACACTGATATCTAGAAAATTTCGCTCATAATTACAGTTGTTTTACGTTTGTAAAAGACAACGCATTTATTTCTTGCTGCACTTAACATCACAAATTAAAAAAAATACAAAAATGTTTATTAATGATCTCTCCATATGTTGTTGATTCTGATAACTGGTTAATATAAATGATTTTTTATACATTATGCGGTTTAAGAACTGTATTTTCTCATAAAGAAATTACATAATTTCACTTACGTAGAAAAAAATATATTTTAAAACAATAATTTGAAAGCTAGACATAATGAGCGAATACAATATAACTTAATATATCAATAAAAATTATGTCGGGTATATTACGAAAATGTCAGCGTCGCTTGAATACCTCACCGAGCAACCACGGATCTAAAGCGCACAGAGTGTACTTACATTCTGGATGTCATCATCATCACCAGCCTATTAACGTCCCACTACTGGGCACAGGCCTCCCACGTGGACAATAGCACGTGGGGATATTGGGCCATAACTCACCACGCTGGCCCAATGCGGGTTGGTGGGTTCTAACGACTGTCATCTTACGACAACAACCGGGACCAACGGCTTAACGTGCCTTCCGAAGCACGGAGGAGCTCGAGATGTTTTTAATTTGGTCACCCATCCAGCGACCCGGCATTGCGAAAGTGGCTTAACGAGCAAGATCGCAAGCCGAACGCGCTAGCCGCTGCGCCATCAAGCTCCTCATTCCGGATGTGGCAGATCAATACTCTAAAATTTTCGCGTTTCATTATAAACAAACCATTTGGACGGGGATTAACGCTAACTTTTAAAAAGTTATCTTACGCATACCTTTTTGTACCCGACGTTTTGACCTGTTGCACTGGTTCGTGTAATTGACATTGCCGGTGTGTTTTTCACTAGGTATTAAGCAAGAGGTTTGCCCAGTTCCCGCAGACGAGCGTAGGCGCCGTCGGTACTGTGCTCTTCTTGAGATTCATCAACCCGGCTATTGGTAAGTGTTATTTGGAATCGCTTATGTTACTAATGCGTCCATTACCATTAGGCGGGCTTACAAAATAATTGTATAGGGCGCGAGTAAAAGGGGGCTGTTGGAAGAGGAAGACCGTGGCGAACGAACTCCGACCAGATCAAAGGCGTGCTTGCGGAAGGTCAGGGCGATAGTAACTAAAACCGAGGAGCGTGTATGAACATCTGGCGGCATCTAGCGGCATGAACACACGTATCCCGTGGCATTATTAAATCATATATACATACATATAAGTAATTTTTTTAAAACGCTGAAAAAAGACGACAACCTCAGGCGGGAATCGAACCACGCACCTTCCGCATTCCGGGCGGCTGCCTTAACCACTTGGCTACCGACTGTCGAAATTTGTCAGTGCTTGATGCTTATGTTTTTAGTCAACATTGCTTCATCAAATCTTAGAAGTTTTCACCTCTGAGATCCGAAAGAAATATTTTTACAAATATTTGAACATTCGTTAAGAGCGTTTACGTCCTTTTGCGCCGTTTTGCTCAAAAACTGTACTTTTTAAACCTCTTAATATCTGTTAATACTTACTTTACAAATATGTTAAATACTTATATCATTAGGCGATCTTGTAGTCGAAATAGTTTGTTGAAAACATTTTTAAATTTATGGATATTTTGGAATTTATAACACGATAACTGAACAGAGGTTTTCATAATTTGACTTTCCGCGTCAACTTCGAAGCTTAAAAATGTGTTGAAATTACTAACAAATCTAATAACAATATTTTTTTTTCAATTTGAAAGATCCTTAGCAAAATAGTTTGTTGAAAACATTTTTTGATTTTGGTTCCTAACAAAAACTATAAAATTCCAAACATTGTGAATTTTTAAAGAAATTATAGGTGATAAAGTGATTGTTTTCTCTAATGTACTAAATATATTTTAGAAGATAAAAGCTTTATACTATAGAAAAAAGTGTTATTTAAAATTTTTACAAAATTGTTTTTACTAAATAAGCTCTATAATTTTTCTACAAATATTTTAAAACTACTCTAAAACTACTACAAAACCCTGCGCTCCACTCGCTTCAAATCAGTCCGCCGCGAGGCCTCTGAGAGAGTGGTCACGTCGCTCAACGCTCTGCCCGGCGCGGTTGTCGACCTTTCCGTAAGTTCGAAGATAGTGCAAATTTATAGCTTGATTTGCAAATCTTAGTACTTTGGTGAGTAAATTATTACAAGCTTTTATTTAACTTGCAATGTATGTATGTCTTGTTCGGGTGGAATTTTGCAACTCAATTTTGACCCACTTCCCGTTTATTGATTGAGCTGAAAATTTGCATACATGTGTAAATCGCGTGACAATGCAATTTTATGATTGACATGGTGCTGATCTGATGATGGAGATGGAAGGTGGCCATTGAAACTTTGCAATAAAATAGCACAACCTAATCGAGTTTGGGCTCGTTTGAATTGTCTTGACGAGTAGTTTGTCTTTCAATGGTAACCAGGGTCTGATGATGGAGCTGGATGGTGGTCATAGGAACTCTGTATACTACTCTCATAAAACGACGCAACACCATCGAGTTTTGGGCTCGTCTCATTCGTCTTGCCGAGTCCTTTTTTTTAAATGGTTACCAAGGTCTGATCTGATGATGGAGCTGAAAGGTGGTCATAGGAACTCATTGAAGAAATGACGCAACCCCATCGAGTCGCGGCTCATTTGATTCATCTTGACGAGTACTTTGGTGCTAGATGGTAACCAGAGTCTGATAATGGAGCTGGAAGATGGCCATAGAAACTGAGTAATTAAACAACATAATAACCCCATCGAGTAAGGGCTCGTTTAATTCGTCTAGACAAGTACTTTGCTGCTAGATGGTAACCAGGTCCTGATGATGGAGCTGGAAGGTGGCCATAGGAACTCCGTAATAAAACAACGCAACCCCATCGAGTTTCGGCTCGTCTGATTCGTCTTGACGAGTATTTTGGTGTTAGATGGTTACCAAGGTCTGATCTGATGATGGAGCTGAAAGGTGGTCATAGAAACTCAGTAAAGAAACGACGCAACCCCATCGAGTCTCGGCTCGTTTGATTCGTCTTGACGAGTACTTTGGTGCTAGATAGTAACCTGGGTCTGATGATGGAGCTGGAAGATGGCCATAGGAACTGAGTAATTAAACAACATAACCCCATCGAGTAAGGGCTCGTTTAAATCGTCTAGACGAGTACTTTGCTGTTAGATGGTAACCAGGGTCTGATGATGGAGCTGGAATGTGGCCATTGAAACTTCGCAATGAAATAACACAACCTAATCGAGTTTGGGCTCGTTTAAATCGTCTTGACGAGTAGTTTGTCTTTCAATAGTGACCAGGGTCTGATGATGGAGCTGGATCGTGGTCATAGGAACTCTGTAATAAAACGACGCAACACCATCGAGTTTCGGCCCGCCTCATTCGTCTTGACGAGTACTTTGTTTTTAGATGGTTACCAGGGTCTGATCTGATGATGGAGCTGAAAGGTGGTCATAGGAACTCATTAAAGAAACGAGGGAACCCCATCGAGTCTCGGCTGGTTTGATTCATCTTGACGAGTACTATGGTGCTAGATGGTAACCAGGGTCTGATGATGAAGCTGGAAGATGGCCATAGCAACTGAGTAATTAAACAACATAATAACCCCATTGAGTTTTGGCTCGTCTTATTCGTCTTGACAAGTACTTTGTATTTAGATGGTTACCAGGGTCTGATCTGATGATGGAGCTGAAAGGTGGTCATAGGAACTCAGTAAAGAAACGACGCAACCCCATCGAGTCTCGGCTTGTTTGATTCGTCTTGACGAGTACTTTGGTGCTAGAAAGAAAGAAATTAAAATGTTTTTTCATTTCAGGTTATCTAAGATGAGGTTCCACAAACAACAAATAAGGTTGAAGGTCGAAGACTATTAGATTTTCAATACTTTTTGGACCAAATTAAAATAGTAACCACAATAGAGCCACAGGATGTACAATTGATAATTTACAAGTGATAAAAGAGCATTAAGTAGGCTTATTATCTACATTTTTAATGAAGAATAACATTTACCTTTAGATAAATCTAAGAATCATGTAAAATCTTGTTTACATAAGAAAGGTCTAAGTGTATTTAGTTGACAATACAGCCTGGTCATAATTATATTTTCACATTATAGTTTCTTAGTCAATTATTTTTAAAACTAATTAATTTTACGCTGGTATGATAGCCTTTAACAGCAGTGTCTTACAGACAAAGGTACCTACTCAAAATTTATGTTGCGTTTAAAGTAATATTCTCTTACTTTCGTTGGAGTTGCTCGAGTGTGTCATGCTCTCTCAAAGTGTCTCTGCGGTGTGGCATGTGCGTCGGGTCGTTACGTTCCCTCAAACATGGTTAAACGAAGCGATGGCTGATTCACATGTCATACTCGTGAACGGGTGCCGCCTGTGGAGGCTGGTCTGCTCTTGCAATCTTATTTTTTACTGGTAGTATTGAATAGTCTTACTTTTTCTTGTTTCAGAGATACTGTAAGACGTTGTTTATTTTATTTTACATCGAGCAATACTTACTTTAAACGCAACATAAATTTTGAGTAGGTACCTTTGTCTGTAAGACACTGCTGTTAAAGGCTATCATACCAGCGTAAAATTAATTAGTTATAAAAATAATTGACTAAGAAACTATAATGTGAAAATATAATTATGACCAGGCTGTATTGTCAACTAAAAACACTTTGACCTTTCTTATGTAAACAAGATTTTACATGATTCTTAAACTTATCTAAAGGTAAATGTTATACTTCATTAAAAATGTAGATAATAAGCTTACTTTATGCTCTTTTATCACTTGTAAATTATCAATTGTACATCCTGTGGCTCTATCGTGGTGACTAAGTATTTTAATTTGGTCCAAAAAGTATTGAAAATCTACTAGTCTTCGACCTTCAACCTTATTTGTTGTTTGTGGAACCTCATCTTCGATAACCTGAAATGAAAATACATTTTAATTTCTTTCTTTCTAACACCAAAGTACTCGTCAAGACGAATCAAACGAGCCGAGACTCGATGGGGTTGCGTCGTTTCTTTACTGAGTTTCTATGACCACCTTTCAGCTCCATCATCAGATCAGATCCTGGTAACCATCTAAAACCAAACTACTCGTCAAGACGATTTAAACGAGCCCAAACTCGATTAGGTTGTGTTATTTCATTGCGAAGTTCCAATGGCCACATTCCAGCTCCATCATCAGACCCTGGTTACCATCTAACAGCAAAGTACTCGTCTAGACGATTTAAACGAGCCCTTACTCGATGGGGTTATGTTGTTTAATTACTCAGTTCCTATGGCCATCTTCCAGCTCCATCATCAGACCCAGGTTGCTATCTAGCACCAAAGTACTCGTCAAGACGAATCAAACGAGCCGAGACTCGATGTGGTTGCGTCGTTTCTTTACTGAGTTTCTATGACCACCTTTCAGCTCCATCATCAGATCAGACCCTGGTAACCATCTAAAACCAAAGTACTCGTCAAGACGAATGAGACGAGCCGAAACTCGATGGGGTTGCGTCGTTTTATTACGGAGTTCCTATGGCCACCTTCCAACTCCATCATCAGGCCCTGGTTACCATCTAGCAGCAAAGTACTTGTCTAGACGAATTAAACGAGCCCTTACTCGATAGGGTTATTATGTTGTTTAATTACTCAGTTCCTATGGCCATCTTCCAGCTCCATTATCAGATTCTGGTTACCATGTAGCACCATAGTACTCGTCAAGATGAATCAAACAAGCCGCGACTCAATGGGGTTGCGTCGTTTCTTCAATGAGTTCCTATGACCACCTTTCAGCTGCATCAACAGACTAGGCCCTGGTAACCATCTAAAAACAAAGTACTCGTCAAGACAAATGAGACGAGCCGAAACTCGATGGGGTTGCGTCGTTTTATTACAGAGTTCCTATGACCACCATCCAGCTCCATCATCAGACCCTGGTTACTATTGAAAGACAAACTACTCGTCAAGACGATTTAAACGAGCCCAAACTCGATTAGGTTGTGTTATTTCATTGCGAAGTTCCAATGGCCACATTCCAGCTCCATCATCAGACCCTGGTTACCATCTAACAGCAAAGTACTCGTCTAGACGATTTAAACGAGCCCTTACTCGATGGGGTTATGTTGTTTAATTACTCAGTTCCTATGGCCATCTTCCAGCTCCATCATCAGACCCAGGTTGCTATCTAGCACCAAAGTACTCGTCAAGACGAATCAAACGAGCCGAGACTCGATGTGGTTGCGTCGTTTCTTTACTGAGTTTCTATGACCACCTTTCAGCTCCATCATCAGATCAGACCCTGGTAACCATCTAAAACCAAAGTACTCGTCAAGACGAATGAGACGAGCCGAAACTCGATGGGGTTGCGTCGTTTTATTACGGAGTTCCTATGGCCACCTTCCAACTCCATCATCAGGCCCTGGTTACCATCTAGCAGCAAAGTACTTGTCTAGACGAATTAAACGAGCCCTTACTCGATGGGGTTATTATGTTGTTTAATTACTCAGTTCCTATGGCCATCTTCCAGCTCCATCATCAGATTCTGGTTACCATCTAGCACCAAAGTACTCGTCAAGATGAATCAAACGAGCCGCGACTCGATGGGGTTGCGTCATTTCTTCAATGAGTTCCTATGACCACCTTTCAGCTCCATCATCAGATCAGACCTTGGTAACCATTTAAAAACAAAGGACTCGTCAAGACGAATGAGACAAGCCGAAACTCGATGGGGTTGCGTCGTTTTATTACAGAGTTCCTATGACCACCATCCAACTCCATCATCAGACCCCTACCATTGAAAGACAAACTACTCGTCAAGACAATTCAAACGAGCCCAAACTCGATTAGGTTGTGCTATTTTATTGCAAAGTTTCAATGGCCACCTTCCATCTCCATCATCAGCACCATGTCAATCATAAATTTGCATTGTCACGCGATTTACACATGTATGCAAATTTTCAGCTCAATCAGTAAACGGGAAGTGGGTCAAAATTTAGTTGCAAAATTCCACCCGAACAAGAAACATACATTGCAAGTTTAATAAAAATACATGCAATATAATATTATACTTACATATTTCATGCATTACTTACGCCCATATTAAAAAAATAATCGAAGTACCTATTACGAAAAAGCAAATTCGATCTAACGGATCAAAGTGAGTGAGTTTGACTACAGTGAGCAGAACTAGCCTATTCTACACACACAGTCGCGCGCGCTCACAGCTCGCTTCTGTGTGCGTGATATTTGGACTTAAAAACCTAAACTTGAGGTCTCGCGCTCGGCGTAAACGCTCTTAAGATGAAGCTGCGTTTATAGATTAATGTTTTATATTTTAGCGTTTTATTAACGCTTAAATATACTTAAGTAAAATTTTAGTAAAATTTAAATCACGACTATTATCCCCGAAGGCTTAGTCGGAGACTAGGCAATGAGGACCACAAAAGCAGTCCTCTGCCATAGCCCAGTTTTCACCAAATAGCGACTGCACATGTGCTCAGCGTGACAGGTGGTGAGCCCATCGTCGCTCTAAGCTGTTGGATGTATGTGCAGTCTTTAGTCCATTAGTCGCCTTTTACGACACAAGGGAACAAGGGAAGAAGGGGGTGGTAGTATTCTTTCACCGCTACGCGACACGGTTCATTATTAAACCAGAAACGTAAAATATACGTCAAATGTATACAATGTGATTGGGGTGGTACTTCTAACCTTTGATTATATACTTGTCTAGATAGAGCCTGGCCGTAAAAAAACGTAGAAAAATTTATAGACCAAAATTGGCCTATCGCGCAATCCTGGCGGTCAGTGTCATTGTGCCGTCAAGCAGTGTTTACC
Organism: Scoparia ambigualis; assembly: GCA_963921215.1. Lineage (NCBI taxonomy): Eukaryota > Metazoa > Arthropoda > Insecta > Lepidoptera > Crambidae > Scoparia > Scoparia ambigualis. The sequence continues at coordinate 25,802,167 of OY992515.1, read as the reverse complement.
TCTCGCGTTTCGGTGAAATTGTTCGCAAAATGACCGTTTGCTCAGTGAAATTCTGGCGAAACTACAAAAGAAAATTTTTTTCGACAAGGAAAGTCACGTTTCATCCGTAAGTATCTATAAATTTTAAGTTTAACAATAATAACGGCCATGTTGTTTTTGCTCCGTGCGGCCATGTATGCGTAGTGTTGCTGGTATCAAAATGTAGAATTCCCATTATTGGTGGCAGAATATAAAAGGAGGTTCAAATGTAACAAGTATGATAAAAAATACTCTGTCTTGTAAGTTAGTATCTATACATGGTCTTGTTGTAAATAAAGTAATTATAATTATTATTGGAACGCTTTCAAAGTTTTTTTTTTAAACTGTAGTCTGATTATTAAGAGAGTGAATAAATGTCACGGTTCCTATTCGATGCCGAATGTTTGTAAACATATTACTGTCATTTGTGCAAATGTCTAGTCACTAGGATTTTTACTGTTTTTTGAAAGAAAGACGCAATAGTTAACTTTTTTCTTGTGAATGTCTCTCAAGAAAAAGTAAAATCCTACTGCAACTAGGTATAACAGTAATCTGTTTACAAACATTCGTCATCGAATTTGGCTGGATTATAGGTTCCATTCTAAAACAAGAAAAAATATAATACCTACTGTAATATTTTATAATACTATTATTATAAATTGTTATTGTGGTATGGTATCGTCGAAACGAATAAAAAAAAATATTGTTTGAAATGGAATGTACGTAAGTATTTATGTAAGTAGTGTGTGTGTAGGGATGGTAGTATGTATGCTTCAGAGCTCGCTAAGCAACTTTCGCAATGCCAGGTCACTGGATGGGTGACCAAATTTAAAACATCTCGAGCTCCTCCGTGCTTCGAAAGGCACGTTATGCCGTTGGTCCCGTTTGTTGTCGTAAGATGACAGTTGTTAAAACCCACCAACACGCATTGGGCCAGCGTGGTGGGTTATGGCCCAATATTCCCACGTGCTATCTCCACGTGGGAAGCCTGCGCCTAGCAGTGGGACGTTTATAGGCTGATGATGATGATGACGATGTTTGAGAAAGTGCGGGTGTATGTTTGTGCCCCTAAAGGTCAATATTTCTCGTCTCATGTAGGTAAACTATTGGACACGGATATTGATGAGCAGTCATTACATTATGTAACCTTTACAACTGTTCGACCACATAGCAAACATTTTAATTTTCAGATTTCCAACTGATGCGGTAGAAAGAAGTCGTCGAAATATTTAACTACAAGGTTTCAACATAATAAGAAATTAGAGAACATAAAAAAATATGTAACATCCAAACGAAAGTAATTTAAGAAACAAATACAAAGAGAACGCCATTAATTGTTTTAATTTTAATTAAAAATATTTAAATTTCTAATTAAAAAATCAATTTTGATTAAGTATTAAATGTAAATCATCCTGTCTGTTGTTTCTATTTCGTCCCTATTACAAACATATCACACGCACGCAGGCTTCCATTAGCGCATTATTTTATTATACTCGCCCTCGCCTTCAATCATCCATTTTTTCTAAACACACCAGCTTCTTTTATGCGATATACCTACACATACGATAGACATACCTAATTTAAAAAGTTTTGTTATGTTATGAATCATTTTAAAATTATGTTGTGCATAAATATTTTTTCCCTACTTTATCGGAAATTAGGCAATCGCGCTGTATACGCGGCTGTCAGGCACACTTCAAATTCAATACAAAAACCGGGCGGATTTTGAGAAGCGTTAGTACCGCGATGCTCCGTCTAGACATGTATATAGTCAAAGCTTCTAACCTGTTAAGGCTAAGTACTACATCTAAATTCATCGACAAAAAAAATAATATGGACTTATAAAAAAGTGATTTTAAATCACAAAATAATTAAGTAATGATTTTTTTCTCACCTAAATAATCTCAAACATACAAAACAAAGTAATTTATTAGTTAGCCAGTGTCATTAGCTACCGTTTGCCATTGTTTTCATGTTTCTCCGATGTATGAAACCTTTGATATTACACAAAGTAAAAATGGTCATAAATTATAGGGGCAGGGGGTAGGACCTCCCATATTATCTTTTTTGTCGATGAATTTAGATGTAGTACTTAGCCTTAACGGATTGGAAGTACTACCCACCCCTATCACATTGTATACCTACTTCAATGTCAACGCTGCCACTTCCGCTACGATTAAGTAGGGGCTTGTGTATTTGATTTTTAAAGTATGTATGTATAAATGTTTGTTTCCAGTCTCCCCCCAAGAGATGGGTATAGTGACGCGCCCAGTGCCCGTCCAGCTGAAGCGCGGTCTGATGCTGATGTCCAAGATACTGCAGAACATAGCCAACCACGTGGAGTTCTCGAAGGAACAACACATGCTGCCCTTCAACGATTTTCTAAGGGCGCACTTTGAGCAGGGACGCAAGTGAGTGACGAGTTATTATTGTATTTATTGTTAGGTAATGCTCTAGTGAGTAAATGATAGTCCTCGTACGCTAAAAAATCATGTATATTGGTGACATAAAAAAATAAATCCGAAAAAGCCTTAGCTTTTCGCTACATCTCTTTTGACACTTCGCCACTCGTTACATTACCATTATTTTCTCCGATTAGTGTTGCCACTATTCAATTAAATTGCTGTACGAATGTTACGTTTCCATTACAATAACTGTAGACTTTGCATTTAAATAAATAAAACCTTAAAATTATAATAAAATTAATAGAGAAAAGTTACTGTAGATTTCGGCCATCAATTACACATAATATAATCACGACTATTATCCCCGAAGGTTTAGTCAGAGACTAGTAATGAGGACCGCAAAAGCACTCCACTTTTCACCTTATAGCGACTGCACATTTGCTCAGCGTGATAGGTAGTGAGCCCATCGCCGCTCTATGCTTTTAGATGTATGTGCAGTCTTTAGTCCGTTAGTCACCTTTTACGATACCCTAGGGAAGAGAGGGGGTGGTAGTATTCTTTCACCTCTACGCGACACGGTTACGTAAGGCAATAAAGATAGTTTACTCGTATAGGGTACAATGTGATTGGTAATATGTATGTAATCGCGCAGCTGGGCCATCCCACTAAGTGCAAAGAACGTTTATTTGTAAAGGTGAAACCTGAAAAAGCGAAAAATAAAATATGTATAGAATGCACTGTTTTTGCAGTCCTCTTTGCCTAGTCTCTGACTAACCCTTCGGGGATAATAGTCATGAGTGTATCACCGTCAGCCTATGAACGTCCCACTGCTGGGCACATGTCTTTCCACATGGACAACAGCACATAGGAAGTTTAGGCTATAACCCACCACGCTGGCCCAATGCGGGTTGGTGGGTTTTGGCGCCTGCCATCTATAAACTACTATCGGGGCCAACGGCCTTACGTGCCTTCTGAAGCACGGAGAAGCTCTAGATATTTTTAATTTGGTCACCCATCCAGCGACCCGGCATTGCGAAAGTAGCTTAGTAGGAAAGATCGCAAGCCGAACGCGCTAGCCGCTGCGCCAAGCTCGAGCTCTTCATAAGTAGTAGAGAGTAGTAGAGTGTACAGTAGCCGGCAAACTTCTTGAGTATTTGACCTTGAATGCGCAGAAGCGAATTTAAGGTCTCTTTGGTGGTGGGTTGCGGGGCGCGACGGCGGGGGGCATCGCACCGAGCGCGCGAAGCCACGCCATTGGTAAATCAGTAGACCTCCTCCTCCCGCACCGCGTCTTACGTCCCGCTGTCTACCGGATACACTTGCGTGCATTTAAATAGTTATTTTTATAGTTTTTGGTTTTAATTGATTTAATATTTTTTTTCACTATGCAACGACAACATAACGTAGTTTTAAAAAGACAAGCCAGAAAAATGGTGTTTGATGTATATTGCTTCTTAGAAAGAGATGCAAAGTTAATCAAAGTCAAAATTAAAGTCAATTTTACGATGACGAAGAATAATGTCTACAACCACCTCTGTTTCTGCTGAACCAAGACCTAGCCCTAGCACCAGCTCAAATTTTGCTGGCTTCGACATAATGGAAGGAATATCTGTTTTGCCTCAAGGCTAAATTATTATACTTTGTAAGATTTCTAATACCGAATATTTATTCTTATTTAGTTAAGTAGTCAAATCACAGATTAAAACAAATATGAGAACATATTTACCAGGAACATGTAACCACTTTTTGTGCACGTAAGTGTACATGCGCAATTTTTCCCCCACTACGCCTCTCAATACCCAAGAAGTTTGCCGGCTACTGTATGTATTCTTCCTTCTGCAGATTCTTCATTCAAATAGCGTCAGACTGCGAGAGCATAGACCAAACCTCCCACAATCTCTCGTTCATCAGCGACGCTAACGTGGTGGCTCTACACCGGCTGCTGTGGAACCACCAGGAGAGGATAGGGGACTATCTCTCATGCAGCAGGGACCATAAGGCTGTTGGGAGGAGGCCGTTCGATAAGGTTGGTGATTATCATAAGCCTAGGTATAAACGTCCCACAGATATAAGCAAAAGAGGAAGATACGGCATGGCCTTAGTAGTATGAATCAAAAAATAGTACTACTTAACTACATATACGAACTACATATACGTACTATCGCGGACTCCGTCGTCGCTTTACCAGTCTAAAGGTCAAAATCCCTTGCACACCGCGTCGTCTATTTGGTACGGGCACGCACCCGGGCGGTCGGTGCGCTTCATACGAAAATCGCTGCAAAGTGGTAAAGCGGCGGTGACCCCGAAAGTACAGTACATATACAATGTGATAGGGGTGGTACTTCTAACCTGTTAAGGCTAAGTACTACATCTAAATTCAAACGACAAAAAAAATAATATGGACTTATAAAAAAGTGATTTTAAATCACAAAATAATTAAGTTATTCTTTTTTTTCTCACCAAAATAATCTCAAACATACGAAACAAAGTAATTTATTAGTTAGCCAGTGTCATTAGCTACCGTTTGCCATTTTTCATGTTTCTCCGACGTATGAAACCTTTGATATCGCATAAAGTAAAAATGGTCATAAAGGGTTGGACTCCCATATTATTTTTTTGTCAATGAATTTAGATGTAGTACTTAGCCTTAACGGGTTAGAAGTACCACCCCTATCACATTGTATAGATACATATCCTATTACCCCCCGAAGGGTTAGTCAGAGACTAGGCAATGAGGACCGCACAAGCGGTCTTCTGCCATAATCCACTTTTCACCAAATAGCGACTGCACGTGTGCTCATTGTGACAGGTGGTGAGCTCATCGCTGCTCGATGCTGTTGTATGTATGTGCAGTCTTTAGTCCGTTAGTCTCCTTTTACGACACCCAAGGGAAGAGAGGGGGTGGTAGTATTCTTTCACTGCTACGCGACACAGATACTACTAAATACGTGAAAAGTTATTCAATGTGCCTGGTTTTTGTGCTAAGAGTGGTTTGTGCACTGCATAAATGAACATCCAGGTAAATAACGCTCTTTCTTACAAAACAACAACTAATCGTCACTGGTACGAACGAGTTGCTGTTCTATTGACGACTGCCATGTCATTCAGTAAATTTTGGTACTATCGCGGACTCCGTCGCTTTACCAGGCTAAAGGTCAAAATCCCTTGCACACCGCGTCGTCGATTTGGTACGGGCACGTACCCGGCGGGCGGTGCGCTTCATACGAAATTTTTTGCAAACTGGTAAAGCGACGGTGACCCCGATAGTACATCGTAATCAATTTACAAAGAATGCGCGCCGTACGCGGGCGGGTAACGTATCTTCCTATTTTGCTTATATCTAGATCCGCTGTGAGTTGTCAAATCTGCATTGCCTTAATCCGGTTCTATATATAAACGTCACAAAGGTCACCTTAGGAATTGAAGAAAACGGGAGGGTTGAAATGAAAGGCGATTTTACGATAGAGCTTTAGAAAATCGACATGCTGCACTCTGGTCTTCACACAAGAACTACTTATTACGTGCTGTAAAAGTATATTTGAAATAAATAAATGGTTTTTTCAGATGGCAACGTTGCTGGCATACTTAGGGCCACCAGAACATAAACCGGTTGAATCGTAAGTGCATTTTCTTATTATACTCGATACAACTGTATAGAGGAAGAGAAAGAGAGAGAGAGAGAGAGAAAGATATAGAAAAAGCGAGAGAAAGACAGATTATAAATTTATTGGGCACAGGCATTCCGACGTGGACAACATCACATGAAGTGATTGGGCCATTACCCACCACGTTGGCCAACCAGGACAACGGTTTTAACCGATTCGTGGCCGATGACACGACTGGCGTGTCACGCCAAATATTCACAGGGAGCCTGTGACACGGCTGGCGTGTCACGCTAAATAATATTTTAATTCAACCAAAAACAGACTAAAGTCAAAGTTAAATACACTTGCGTGCAAAAACATCGACCCACCCCGCAGATATCGATTCAGAACATAATTACGTTAAAATTTAGATTAGAGAACATTAACTCTTAATGTAATTTGAAGGTATGTTTCATAAACTCTATTTTCATATACCCATACACTTCGTAAAATTAAATGTTGTTGATGATATTGACACATTTATTCGGACACCTTCATTTCTCATTATTAATAACGTAATCTTAGTGACATTGTCGTGTGCTAAAAAATAATCAAACCATCATTTATTCAGTAATTGTTTATTTAAACTAATTAAGTGACCATTTAGCTTGAGTTTAATTGTTTTTGTTCTCTGTGAAAATGGATACTACTCCCACTGAGTGCGCTCAAGTTGTGGCACTGATCCAGGCAGGATTGAGTCAGCGCGTCGTGGCCAGGCAGGCGTCTTCACCTAAGTCGTTCAGCAGTGAGACGAGTTTACCAAAGGTTTTTAGAGACTGGGACCTTCAAAAGACGACCAAGTTCGGGAAGAAATCGGGCTACTTCAGAGCGAGATGACCGATTTATGGTGTCCACGAGTCTGAGAAATCGACATTTGACTGGTGTTCAGGTGCAACAGCGGCTTCTTAATGTTCGTGAAGTAGCTGTAAGTGAATGGACTGTACGACGAAGACTTGCAGAAAGAGGATTGCATCCTCACAAACCTGCTAATGGTCCAAAATTAACCCCCACACATCGCCAAGCGCGGCTGATGTTTGCTCGAGCTCACGTTGATTAGACACTCGAACAATGGAGGCTCATACTGTTCTCAGATGAGTGTAAAATCAACCTTAATGGAAACGATGGGCGCAGGAAAGTGTACCGAAGAGAAGGAGAACGATTTGCACAGGCTTGTATCGAAGAACGAGTGGCTTTTGAAGGAGGTTCATGGACTGTTTGGGGTGGGATTTCTTTAGAAGGGAAAACTGATCTTCACTTCGTGCCCGGACCTCGTATAGGCTACCTGACTTCACAACGCTACGTCCAGGAGGTTCTAGAACAACATGTAATGCCATACGCTGGATTTGTAGGCGAGGGCTTCACTCTTATGCAGGATAACGCCCGACCACATACAGCTGCAATGGTTTACCAGTACCTGCGCGAAGTAGAAATTTCTGTTATAGAGTGGCCAGCAAGAAGCCCTGATCTTAATCCCATTGAACATCTATGGGACGAGCTAAAGAGAAGGGTCAGGGCCAGAAGTCCGCCCCCAGAAACCCTTCAGGATTTAAAGGTGGCCATTCAAGAGGAGTGGGAAGGTATACCTCAAGATTTCCATAATTACATTAATAATGAAAAACCGGATGGAAGCTGCAATAAGGGCACGTGGTGGAAACACCAGCTACTAAGTAAATTTTTCTTTGCAAATTATTGATGATAATTGATGATTACCCATGATAATTATTCATTAAATAATTGAGCTATTCTAACTGTTTTTATTTTGCTGTCTGTAAAATCAATAAATCAAAATGTGTCACAGTAACAACTCGTCTATTGTAAACCTAGACTGTCACGTAACATACAGTATTAGAAGTTATTTTTAATTCATATTAGATTTTTATTTATAGTGTTCTGAACCAAAGCGTGCGGGGTGGGTCGATGTTTTTGCACGCAAGTGTATATCATTGTTCTTAGAATTACTCGCAGTTTGGCGTACAGTGCTTGGTTTTTTGATTAACATAGATAAACTTTTAATCAGAGGTTGCAAACCTTTTTCCATATACTTTGCTTATAAAAATTAAAACATTACTTACTTATATTTTTTCTAAAGTTTACGCGAACACTACACATTTAAATGAAACACTTTTGAACGGTTATACTCGCGTTTAATTTTACTTTTACATATTTTTATTTAGTCCTGACGTTTCGAACCCGAATGTAAAAGTAAAAATAAACGCAAGTCGTTATATCCGTTCAAAAGTGTTTCATTTTAAATTAAACACATGGTTTAATGATAGTAAGTAATTTTTTTATTGCATAATTAATAGGTACTTCAAATTATAAAACTCATTTTGGGAACCGAAATTAAAAATATTTCATCAAACCACATTGATAAAAATGTGTATGTAAGTGTGTTATTAATATGCGAAAGTTGCTTAACCTCCGCAATCATAGGCCGACTGCGCTAACCACTGCGCCTGCCATCGAGCTCCTCGAGGAATATTACATGCCTTCTTTCTTTTGTTGATTAATAATTGTTTATTTTGATATTAAAAATGACAAATACCAGATATGGTTTGTTTGTTTATGAGAGAGCATGTGTGTGTAGGTATGTGAGCGTGTACGAGAATAGTGTATATTTGAGTGTACGTTTTGAAGGTGACTAAGTATATCAGTATCTGGCGTGGCGTGAAGAACTTGATAAGTTCAAAATGTCAATTTTACAGGGCAGCGATTTTAAAGTTTTACATTTTCTCCAAAATCCGTTTTCATCTTGAACTCATTTTTATAGCTTGATTTATAGATAATTTTATGTGATCTTTCAAATTATTTTAAGTAGGTATTCTCGTAAAATCTGCTTATTTTGTAAGGTTAAACTTATCAACATACTACCCAAAGACTTATCAATTATTCCCCATACATTAGTGCTCAAACCAGTGAAAACATTGTTTAATTTAATTCCTAAAAATCAGTTTTTCTGTGTTACTGAAATGTCTAAATTGATTAAAGAGTATTTTAGATGGTTTTTAAAATATGGTTATGCTTTTCTTTCATAGTATCTTATTATTCATAATAATTAACTTATCAACATGTTCACCGATGACTACACACACACATTCGTATACTTATCAACTTATTCACCATAGAATTGGGTATCAATAATACACATTTATTGTTTGTAATAAAAAAAATTGTAATAAAATTGATCGTAATGAAATTTCAATTATTGGGGAATGCAAGCGCACTTTTTATACTATGTACCTAAGAAAGGAAAAAGAAAAATTTGTTATGTCAATTATCTCGTTATGTCAATATACGTACGCTAGGTCGATTTTTGAGTATAAGTCGATATATGGATATATATATATACAGTCGTGGTCAACTAATTAGGGACATTCAAGATAGTGAAGAGCAATAACCGGTTATGTACATATAAATATAAAACCCTATTGATTTTTCAGCACCTATTATTTGCATAATTTGGTCCGATTACTATACTATAAATGGCTGTAAATAAGAGAATAATTAAATAGAAAAAAGTATTTAATATCAAAGGTTGAACATGTATTAAATTTTAAGGTATAATTATGTAGCTGGACATTTAATTAAGGACAGTAAAGTATAATGATGAATAGAGTTAAACAAAACGAATAATCTCCAGTATTATAATATTTTTAAAAGCTCCATTTTATTACGTGTAAAATCAGTACCCAGTAGCAAAACCTTTGTTAGTAATTACCGCTTGACACCGATGTGGCATAGACATTATCAGTTTCTGACATGTTTCGATAGGAATGTTTGCCCATGCCTCACAAAAAGCTTGATTAAGTTGATCTAAAGTTGTGGTACGATAAGTTGAAACTTTTTTCTTGATTTCGTGCCAAAGGTGCTCAATTGGGTTGAGGTCCGGGCTATTTGCTGGCCAATCTAGCACCGATACTGACTGACTGGTAAGAAACGACTTGACTGAACGGGCGGTATGTTTCGGGTCGTTATCATGCTGAAACGTCCATATAATAGGGAGATGCTCCTCAGCATAGGGAAGCATAGTTTCCTCCAATATTGTTTTGTATTGATGTTGGTCTAAGTTACCCTGAACTTTTCTCACAGGTCCCACTCCACGTCCAGAAAATGAACCCCAAATTTTAATGTTTCCACCGCCATGTTTCACCTGCTTTTTTGTGAATCTTGGATTCATTTCCGCTTTTACAGGACGCCGTACGTATTGCCTTCCATCTGAAGAAATTAAATTAATCTTGGTCTCGTCAGAGAATAATACATGTTGCCATTGGGCGTAGGTCCAATGTCCATATTTACGTGCAAACGCCAAACGAGCATTTCTATGTTCTTTCTTCAACAACGGTACTTTGCGAGCCACTCTTCCGAACAACCCTGCTTCTACCAGACGTCGTCGAACGGTCCTCGCTGATACACCGGCTCTTTCGTCTGCCCCAAACACTTCATGTTTAATTAAAATAGAGCCTAGAAACGGATCTTTCTTAGCTAACCTGGTTATCATTCTATCTTCTTGCGGAGTTGTTTTTCTCGATCTTTTTGTCCTGGGCACATTTAAAGCTGTGTTATTGCGCCTGAAATGTTGCACTGCATTGCATACCATAGTTTTTGAACAATTTAAATGTTCTGCTATCCCTCGGTATGACCAACCACGCTCGACAAACTTCATGATAATTGTTCGTAGTGTTGGATCGCAACTTTTATTTTTGCCCATATTTCTTCAAAATAATTCTCAAAACTTAAAATTAAAAATCTGGATTGCCGCCAAAACTACCACAAAACAATAAAAGTAGAAATAAAAAAGTATTGAGATTCAAATTTTGAAAATAGAACGCAATATCTCAGTGTCCCTAATTAAATGGCCAGCCAGCATTCTTTGATAAAATAGCACACTGATAATCTATCAGCTATACTGTAAAGAGGTTTAATGTTTAAGAAGTTGTTATTGTTTGTATAATCGGGCACATCAATGACTAATTATACTTACGTGTAAAAGATATGGAATATTGTTAAGACTCGTTGGAAAATAAAAAATAAATTCACAATTTGGCTTAACTAGAGATTGTCCCTAATTAGTTGACCACGACTGTATATATTACGATATTACATATTTTTTGTGACTCATCTCACTCTCGTATTGTTAAATAAAATACGCAAACTATGGATATATTCATATACTGTCACAGGCAATATCTTTAAAACTAACGTAGATATCAATTTATCAATTTTTCCCCTACAAAACCAATGCCGTAGGAAGCCATTGCGTCGATCAAAAATAATCGTGTAAGTCGAGTTATCATCTTCTTCACGCCAGGCACGGATATAGTGGTGACTATTTTCAAACGGGACCATTTCTAAACGGGACTATCTGCAAACTGGACCATTTGCAAACAGGACCTTTTCAAACGGAACCGTCTGCAAACGGGACCACTGCTAAAGGTACTATCTGCAAACGAGGGGGTGGTTGGGATCTACCTCCTAGCGGTCCACCCTGGGCAACGGTATCACGGACCAACATGACCCGTGGTGACAGTTAAAGATCCCGTGCCAGTGGTAGGCTCTGCAAGGAGCCGCCTAGCTCGCAACCACCATCCTGACGAAATCCGGCGCCAAGCAGTCCGCTGCGTTCCGTCGGCGTGCGGGAGTACCAGTGCCAAGGGGGGAGGGGTGGTTAGAAGTCAGTTGCGCAGATTAGGACCGGTCTTGAAGCCTTAGCATTGCTGTACAGGGTAAGTCATTATGGAGGGTAGCGGGATCCGAAGCACAGTTTTGGCCGTTGGCCGACCGCAGTTAGTAGGGGGCCCAACTAGCGCTCTAGCCACGCGTGAAAGGCTCCACGGTGCCAGTTAGCGACTGGACGGGAGGACCCGGTGGCCATTTCGGGGGGGTTCGGGCGTCCCCGCAGTCTCCAGGTGAGTTCCCCTTTGGTGAGTCCTGATGGCATACCAGCAAGGGTACTGAGGTATTGTGCGCCTGAGTTGTTTCCTGTGCTAACACGCTTGTGTCGTCTCTCTCTCGAGACAAAAACCGTACCGAATGCCGAAATGCTGGAAGCTTGCCAATGTACAGCCAGTACCCAAAAAGGGAAGTCGTGCCGACCTATGCAACTACCGACCGATCGCTATCACTTCCATACTCTGTAAGGTCATGAAAAGAGTTCTAAACAGTGAGTTGCTCTCATACCTAGAAGTTAATGACCCCCTTAGTGACCGTCAATATAGCTTTCGCCGAGGACGATCGACTGGGGATTTCTAGTTTATGTGACGCACTACTGGGGTTAGGCCCTCGAGATGCACGACAAAGCACTTGCTTTATCACTTGACATCTCGATGGCTTTTGACAGGGTCTGGCACGCATGTCTGCTGCGCAAGCTTCCTGCGTATGGTATCCCCGCTGACTTCTGTAGTTGGATAGCTGATTTCCCGACAGAACGGTCGATCAGAGTAGTCGTCGATGACTGCTCCTCTAACTCAGTAGATATTCATGCCAGAGTTCCTCAGGGGTCTGTTCTCTCTGCGACGCTTTTCCTGTTGTACATCTGTTGATACCGAGAATTGTTGGATACGCAGATGACAGTACTGTCGTAGAGAGATACCTTTCGGATGCAGAAGCTAACGGTGATGACGTGATATTGATAAGAGAAACCAGATGTTAAGCCACGTCTGCCAGTGGGGTGACAGTAACCTGGTCAATTTCAACGCCACCAAAACGCAAGCGTGTTTGTTCACCGCTAAAATCTTTTCTTTTAACCTGACTCCTACTTTCCGGGGTACATCTGTGCTGTGCCTGTTACCGATAGTCTCGTCCTTCTGGGCATAGAGTTGTCTTCAGACCTCAACTTCGGCACCAGCATCGAGTCCAAGGCTCAAACTGCAGCCAAAAAGCTGGGAGTCCTAAATAAGGTCAAGCGATATTTCACGCCGGGACAACATTCAACTCTATAAAGCTCAAGTCCAATCTTGCATGGATTATTGCAGTCACCCTATGGGACGGCTCAGCAAAATACCAACTAGATAAAACTTTAAACTATTGCGTTGCATTGCATTAAAACAGTTTTAACCGTTAAAATTAATCGTGTTAGGTCCCGTTAAAACAGTTTTAATGAAATACCAACTAGCTGCACTGGACACAATTCAACGCAGAACTGAGTGGCTAATTGACGATAAATAACTGGTGAAGAGCAAGTTTCACACCTTAGCTCACCGCCGCAAAGTTGCCTGTCTGTCGGTCTTTTACAGACTTACGTACTTTGGAGAGTGTGCTCTGGAGCTGCATGAGCTCATACCGCCATCCCCCTTCTTCCATCGGTCATCCAGACGCACTGCGGGCTACCACCTTCTTGGTGGATATTCCTAAATGTCGCACAAATCGCTACTCAATATCTTTTATACTGCGCAAAGCAAAGGAGTGGAACTCTGGGCTTGATTGGGATCAAGAGCAAACCCATTCATAGTAAAAAAATACGGGAACATCCGCGACGTGACCATTTGCAAAATAGTGACCATTTGCAAATCGGACATAGTGCTACTAATCCCTCCAAAGGGTGTGGTATTCCATCATTATCTTGGTCTAACGATTCTCTAACTAATTTCTTGATGGAGTTATTCGTGTTCCATGTTTCGTGATGGAGTAGCACACCTATAAAGAGGTTGCTTACCTTAAATGATTGTTTAGAAGATGATTAACGCGGATTTGCAAGTCGATAGACGAAAGAAATACGACTAGATCGTGCAAAGGTTTACGACATCTTAAAAAAATAGAAACTCACTTTTAAGCTCCAGTTTCTTATTATTTTCCATTTTGTTATACTCTAAAACACAAACTTATTGTAGTTTTTCAAGTTACAAACACAGACTAACTCTTATTGAGCCAGAATCTGCTAAAATGCAATAATATCTTGAGCGGGGGCCTATGACACGAGAGTAGTGTCACCAATACGCGGGGATCATGACACGCCTCCTGTGTCACGCTTATTTTGTATGGGGCCCCGAGTGAAACTTTCATCTGGAGGATGAGGCAAAGAATCGGTTAAAAGGCTAGAAATGTTTTTAATTTGGTCACCCATGCGAAAGTGGCTTAACTGGTAAATCTCCATGCCTTAGCCGCTACGCCATCGAGCTCCGCAGATTTTAACATAACAGTGACCATGATAGTCAACACTTATTTAAACAGGATTTAACGCAAAACTGCTTATTAAAGGCATACTACGCTTACCTTTTATACTCGACGTTTCGACTGCTGTCGTCGCGATGCATCGCCTCCGTTTGCGCTTTTACTAGTTTAAATCCTGTTTAAATAAGTGTGCATAACGAAACGCGAAAGTTTAAAAGTGTACGTGATCGTCAACTTTGAACTTTCCCCCCTTTAACTTAAAGCTCATTTTACCCTCAGCTCTTCCGGCCTGCTATTTTCCTCCTACGCCCGCTGGTCGTCCATAGACATGTCGTCCACCAACTTCGAGGAGTTCATAGTGAAACACAATATGCACGAGAAGGAGGAGTTTAAGAGCATCAAGAGCCTGAACATATTCTACCAAGCGGGCACCAGCAAGATCGGAAATCCGGTGTTCTATTTCATATCTAGGCGATACAAGTAAGTAGAATAATAAATAAATAAAAAAAGTTTCCTACACTCACACCAATTATCTAGCCCAAAAGAAGCTTCGAAGAAACTCGTTAAATGGTCACTACAAAACGGATAAACATACTTAAAATACTTAAATACATACTTATTACACATTGAAAAACCCAGACCCGAAGCAATTTAGAAAAACAATAATTTCTAAATTGACCCGACCGGGGATCGAACCCGGGACCTCAGAGATGGCGACACCATGAAAACCGGTGTACAAACCACTCGACCAAGGAGGTCGTCAAATGTTTTGTTATATTCTAACTAGCAGAAACGATATATACTGTAGGTGATACAAGTAAGAATTTGGAATACTGAGTTGTAGAGCCGCGCGCATTAGGCCGGCCTCCTCGGTGTAATACCATCCGTCTCCCTAGGAATATCGATTTGAACAATGACACTCGTTGCTGTTGTGTTATGTCCGGTGGGTGTACCTGAGGCCCGTCTCTTCCGCCTCCCTCCTAAACAATTCCCACTCCTTCCCAAGGCCGGCAACGCATCTGCGACTCCTCTGGTTTTGCGGGAGTCCATGGGTGGCGGTGATTACTTCCCATCAGGTGACCCGCCTACTCGTTTGCCAACGCATTTGCGACTCCTCTGGTTTTGCGGGAGTCCATGGGTAGCGGTGATTACTTCCCATCAGGTGACCCGCCTGTTCATTTGCCGCCTTTTAACATAAAAAAGTTGTTTGATCAGGTAGAGCACCCCCTGACCCGGAATGTAAGAGGGGTGTTGTAGGTAGGTTCCAATAATGCACGTTACATATTGTAAATCTACTAATCTTCTTTTCACCCAGGATCGGGGAAGTGAATGCAGACCTGCTGATCTACCACGTGATCTTGACGCTCAAGCCATTCTGCCAGCAGCCATTCGAGCTGATCGTGGACTTCACGCACACAAACTCGGATAACAGGTTCAGGTATATCACGGTATCATTGTCGTGGCTCATCAAACACCTCGCTGTAGAGCAACAACTGGACATAGTGGAAGTCTTTAGCTAGGGCTGTTTAGTTGAAGTCACTTTAGCTAGGGCTGTTTAGTTGAAGTCACTTAAGCTAGGGCTGTTTAGTTGAAGTCACTTTAGATAGGGCTGTTTAGTTGAAGTCACTTTAGCTAGGGCTGTTTAGTTGAAGTCACTTTAGCTAGGGTTGTTTAGTTGAAGTCACTTAAGCTAGGGCTGTTTATTTGAAGTCACTTTAGATAGGGCTGTTTAGTTGAAGTCACTTTAGCTAGGGCTGTTTAGTTGAAGTCACTTTAGCTAGGGCTGTTTAGTTGAAGTCACTTTAGCTAGGGCTGTTTAGCTGAAGTCACTTAAGCTAGGGCTGTTTAGTTGAAGTCACTTTAGCTAGGGTTATTTAGTTGAAGTTACTTTTACTAGGGTTTTTTGTTGAAGTCACTTTGTGTAGGGCTCTTTAGTTGAAGTCACTTTAGCTAGGGCTGTTTAATTGAAGTCACTTTAGCTAGGGCTGTTTAGTTGAATTCACTTTAGCTAGGGTTGTTTAGTTGAAGTCACTTAAGCTAGGGCTGTTTATTTGAAGTCACTTTAGATAGGGCTGTTTAGTTGAAGTCACTTTAGCTAGGGCTGTTTAGTTGAAGTCACTTTAGCTAGGGCTGTTTAGTTGAAGTCACTTTAGCTAGGGCTGTTTAGTTGAAATCACTTTAGCTAAAGCTGTTTAGTTGAAGTCACTTTAGCTAAAGCTGTTTAGTTGAAGTCACTTTAGCTAAGGCTGTTTAGTTGAAGTCACTTTAGCTAGGGCTGTTTACTTAAAGTCACTTTAGATAGGGCTAAAACTTCAAAGTTCATTATTGCATTCATATGTAGTACATATACAGTCGTTGAAAAGATAAAAAAAGAAAATAAGAGCACCCTGCAAGAGTATAGCTGTTATATATATTATCACTACATTCTGGAGATGTTAGGTACAATCACTTCACTTTAGGCTATTAGTTGATGTCACTATAGCTTGGGCTGTTAGGTATCTTTTTCACAGGTTTTCCAGTGTTTAGTGAGTGAACTTGCCTCCCTCTCAATTCTGATTGCTACTAAGCTTTTAGTGTGGATATGGAGACGGATGGAACCCCACATAACTCTGCCTCCCCATACGCCCAGAAGGGCGTAAGGCGTATTTACTAGGCAAAAAAATATAAGTGTCTGTTATGTTTCTACACTTCACTCGAGGTGTGCTAGATATTATCACTACAATCTAGGGCTTTTAGTTGAAGTCACTTTAGCTAGGGCAGTTGGGTGTCTACACTTTACTCTAAAACGTGTTTATGTCACTTTCATAGATCTGTTAGGCGTCTACACTTTACTCTAGGGGTGTTAGATATAATCACAACACTGTCGGGATAACAGGTTCAGGTATATCACCGTATCATTATCGTGGCTCATCAAAGACCTCTTTAGGGCTTTTTAGTTGACTAAGGTGCAGCCGCAAGGTCCACAATCGCTTGAATCACGCGCAAAGTCACTTTAGCTAGATGTTAGGTATCATCACTTTCTTTTGAAGTTATTAGTTAAAACAATTTAGATAAAGCTATTACGAATCGTCACTACAGCCTATCGCTATTAGTTAAAATCACTTTCGGCCAGTTGATATCATTTCACTTATGTTAAATTTGTCATTATCATCGTCAGCCTATAAACGTCCCACTGATGGACACAGGCTTTTATATAGCTGTGGGAGGTAGCCCATGGCTTTATACAGGGTGTTCTATAAAGAGCGTACCAAACTTAAAGAAAAGATAGACTAAGTTGTAACCAACTAGACAAAAAAATAGCTTAGTGAAAGTATCACCATTTTTAATAAAATAATAAGCATGTATTTTTTTTATTCATCCTATTAAATACTCTCAGAGAATCAATCTACCATATTAAAATGTAATTTTGTAAGTTTAAGTTAAAGAACCCATGCGATAGTTGGTACTTTTACTAAAGTATTTTTTTTTATCTAATTAGTTACCTCTTAGTCGCGTTTTTTGTGAGACACCCTGTTTATGTTAGTAAAACTGCGATCCTGCGATTACTAACGGAATCAACACTTAACATGCCCTCCGAAGCACAGTTTGCCCGGCCAGCAGTGGGACGTTTGTAGGCCTTTCATGATGATGATGACGACGATGTGCTATTATAGTTTGCTGTTTCAATTTCTCAACAATGTATTGTACGAGGGGTGTTCAATAAAAAGTAATAATGGCATATAAACTCTCTGAACAACAAAAAGGTAAATACTGGCAGGTAAAGTCGCAGACATTTGATAAATAAAAAATATTGATTTTCTTTTCTTATTTTAAAAATAGAAGTCATTTGTTTTCGTCGTGTCGGAGCGTGGTACGCAAAATGGATACAATTGAAATTCGCGCCGTCATAAAATATCTCTGCCTGAAAAAAATTACTAAGGAGCAAGTAAATCTAGACTTGAAAGGAACGTTAGGGGTTATTATTGCTCCTCTGTATTCTACGGTTGAGCAATGGTGTGCAGAGTTAAAGAGAGGAAGTACTTTAACTAAAGGCGACCCGCGCTCGGGACTCCCTACGACGGCAGTTACCGAACAAATGATAAAAAAGTTGAAAAAATTGTTTTGGCAGATCGTCGTGTTACTATTGGTTTTGTAGCTGAAGAACTAAAGATTTTGATAGGAAGTATCCATAGTATTATATATGAAGATTTGGGCATGAAAAAAGTAACAGCACGCTGGATCCTGACCGATTTTTGGCTCGCTTCGTTACTATGAATGATACACGGCTCCACCATTATGATCCTGAAACGAAACAACAGGCCATGACTTGGAAGAGGCCGTCATCTCCAACGCCTAAGAAGTTTGAGGAAATTCCATCCGCCGGTAAGATTATGGGCTTACTTTTCTATGATAGCCAGGGGGTGATAATGATTGAATACCTCAATCATGGAGCCATTATTACGGGGGCCTTATGCGCAGAACAAACAAAAAAGTGCGTCAGGAAATACGCGAAAATCGCCGCGGCAAACTTGCTAAAGTTGTGTTGTTTCACCAAGATAACGCCCCCGCACACAAGTCCCGAGTTGCGATGACTGCTATCCAAGATGCTGGATTTGAATTGATGGAACATCCTACATACTCATCTGACCTTGCGCCTAGTGATTTCTACTTATTCCCGCGGTTAAAACAACTGACAGGTCACAAGTATGGCAATGATGAGGAAGTGATTGCCGCCTTACATGATTTTTTAAGCGATCAAGATGAAGATTTTTTCAAGAAGGGAATCTTAGGATTTGATAAACGATATACCAAGTGTATATACCTCAAAGGTGATTACTTATGTCGAAAAATAAAATAACAATAAATAATATATAATTTCATACTCATTATCACTTTTTATTGAACACTCCTAGTATGTATGACATTTATGACATGCTGCTCACATATATTCATACTCATATAAATGTTTGCGAAGAAGCATGTTTTTGTGGTTTTCTGTTTGAATGTATCGGCAAACGTGCGTTTCGTCTGATGGTAAGAGAACGTCGCAGCTAAATGTCGCTCGTTAAAGATACAATTCGTGCGTTATCGACCCCGATGCAGTAAAAAAAATGCTTTATCGACCCCGAGGTGTTAAAACATATTTTTTTATACGAAATATTTTAACAGGATCTTCTCACGTTCGGTTTACATATTTATTTTGTTTATCTATTAAACTTAATCCACCCGCCCGCTGGCGACTGGAAGACTGGTCACTATGTGATTTTTTGAACTGGCTACTTAAAACCATTTTGTTTCGTTAGTACGGGTACGGGTTCTACCAAGTCGCTGATGCGCTTAGAGAGTGAGGCCCCGTTCATAGTTATTTTTTAATTCCAATTTGTGTTGTATACAGTCGCACAATAAATGAACTTTATGGTTTGGTTATAAGAATTAATATCGACTGAAGTAATTTGACAGTTTATGATATGATGATTACTTCAACGTACCACAAAATGTTAAATTTCTTCAATACATTTTGAACGTCACTATAGTCTGTTCAATATAGCTTGATACCTGTGACAGGTGTCAAATTGTCATGCCTAGGGTTAATACATTAACGTAATTGAATCAAATTATAATTGAAGTTATCAATTGAATATCAATATCTGTCGTTAATCGGTTTTTGCTTCAAATTATCATTCTGGATGCTATTTAGATCATTTAATTTTTAAAAATGTAAATATAAATACGTGAATAGATTGTAAATGTTTTAATAATGAACAAATTCTTAATGTATTGGTGTTTAACCTAAATCAGCACTGTAATAATTACTTGAGTCACTATATAGAACAGTCCTGTAAATTAA
Organism: Scoparia ambigualis; assembly: GCA_963921215.1. Lineage (NCBI taxonomy): Eukaryota > Metazoa > Arthropoda > Insecta > Lepidoptera > Crambidae > Scoparia > Scoparia ambigualis. Next base: position 25,782,167 of record OY992515.1, on the reverse strand, counting down.
TTATTAATTCTTGGTCGCTAAAGTTGTCAAATTTTACTACACGCTCAAAATCACCTTTTAGTTCTTTAATTTTACTAACCACTTTTTTTCTAATCATCAGGGGTAACATGTTCACATGCATCATGTAGTAATGTTAACATTTTATTTGCTGTAAAAGGCGGCTGGGTGTTATGTCGAGCCGCGTGACCTGAAAAATATAATATGTATCTATATTTTTATTAACATGTACTTACTCTATTCATTACCTGCAACTGTTTGTCAACTCTACACAAAGAAAATTCTATGAAGTTATAAATAATAATAATAAATTTCACAACTGTCACACCAATCAATCAACAACGACCTCCTTGGTCGAGTGGTTTGTACACCGGTTTTCATGGTGTCGCCATCTCTGAGGTCCCGTGTTCGATCCTCGGTCGGGTCAATCTAGAAACTATTGTTTTCTAAATTGTCTCGGGTCTGGGTATAATAAGTATGTATTAAAGTATTTTAAATATGTTTATCCGTTGTCTAGTAACCATTTAACGAGTTTCTTTAAAGCTTCTCTTGGGCTAGATAATTGGTGTGATAAATAAATATATTTTTTTTAAATCATTCAGCACCAAACTAAGCATAGCCCGAACTATGGTGACTGAATAACGGATAAACATAAATAAATACTAATAAACATCCATGATTCGGTCACACTTGCTTGTGCTCACCACACAAACATTTGCCCCTACCGGGATCCGAACCCGGGACCGTTGGTTGCGCAGTTAGGGCCGCTGACCACTCGACCACCCGGCCGTCCAAGCGTTCAGTTGTAAAGAAAATGGAAAAGAAATTTAGTACGAGTACAAACCTTTGACTTGAGCCCAAATCAGTTATTGCACGACTTAGGTACTTGTATCAAAACAAGATGGCTCCCATCCCCACCCAACCCGCCACAGATGCAATAGTGCGAAGTTCATTTCCAATTAAATAAAACAAATTGAACATCCAAATGCGACCGAATTTATCGATTTAAATTGGGCCTAATGAAGTATTGTTCCTATCTAATTGCTAATGTGCCAATTCAATAACATATAATTTATTTTAAATTTAATATAATCGTCTTTATACTAGAATTATAAATACAAAATTAAAGTCAATCGATTGGTTATTGAATATCAATTGAACTTAAATTGATTTACTATCCCAATACAAGTATTTTTTTGTATTGGAATGGCCTTGTGAAGGGGCTTATTGTAATGTTTAAAAATTGTAATAAATGTGTGTTATGTGAGTTTATTGGGTTAAAATCTAATCTAACGTGTAGTAAATAATCACAAAAAGTAATTGTGGTATGTTAAGTGATGAATTATAAAGAATAATATTATTTTAATGTAGTCAAATCTATTCATACGCTTTTAAAAAGTCACGTCGTCGTTTTTGATGACACCTGTCACAGGTATCAAGCTATATTGAACAGACTATAGTACCTAAATATCAATATAATTGGAGAAATTTGATTATTTTGAATAAGTTGATCTGCTGGCGTTATAATACATAAAATAAATAAATAAACATTATGTCGTCACTCACCTCCCCCTTATTCCCGCGTACAGAACGGACTTCCTACAAAAGTGGTTCACGGTGCTTCCTGAAGTGGCATACATCAACATACACGCATGCTACATTTACAATTGCAACAGCTGGGTGCGCGAGTATACGAAGTTCCACGAGTCTATATTGGCCCCTTTGAGGGTGAGTGTAGGATAAGATAAGATTACAAGTGTATAAGATAAGATGTGTAAAAATAAGGTATCGCCTCCACACAACTAAGACAATGTCAGGCAAACAGCTCTTAAACAAGACCTCTTGGCGGGAAAGTGAAGCGTCTGCAGTTTTGTTATATTTTCAAAATTTTGTGTTTTGTCGTATATTAATGTGAAATAATGGTGGTTTAATAGGTCAAGGATCATAAGACCGCCGGCGGTCGCGAAACAATTGATTTTAAAATGTGTCTGGTTTTACGGTGATCAAGGGGTTAATAGCTGTTAAGTGATCGTGAACGTGCATATGTGTTGTCAAATAAAACAAAACAGTGCAACATCACTTTTCAAATTCTCTCAATAAATCCGTGTGAGATCTCAGTAAAGTCCCACATCTTTACTAACTCTCAAGGTGTTTGGGGAATATCATTTACCATAGCACATACATTATCGCTTTCACGTTCATATCACTTATTTCATTATTCTCCACTAGATGCAAAGAAAAAAAGAAATAAAATCTAATGACTAGGCAGTATGGTCGCTGACCTTAGCCTGTTCCTTCAAGGAACAAAAAATAAAAAAAGCTCATAGACGAGTTAAGCCAAGCTAAACGTTGAAAATCGCCCTTTAGAAACTGAATCAAGTTCAACTTGAACGACGACATCTAGTATATGCTGGTGAAACGCAAACTTGAAAGCGGAACTCAGTTTAGCACGTAATCTGAGTTTAACTCGAATTTTTCGCGTTTAATATTAGCGGTGAAATCGGCCCTTACAATCTAATAACAAGCTACCGCATCTAAAAGTGGAATGAAATTGATATACATAGGTCAACGAACAAAGCTTTTTGCATTCCTTATGTACGAGTAGTTAAAAATAGTTTTTACTTGTCCAACGCTAGTACAGAAGATATCGAAGCGAAGCGGCTATCTGAGCTGAGCTTATTAAAGTACTCACATGATGTATATGACAAAGCTGCCACATTCCACTACGATTTGTATCTAGTTTTTATATAGGATTTTTTTTTATCTGTGCACATATATTTTTTTTAATTATAGAGTAACTTAATCTACAGCTACAGATTTAATTTAAATGTCTATTAACGTTAAATTTTATGTTATTTTAATTTTATTAAATTTTATGTTATTTTAAATTTTTGATTTGATTTAATTTGATTTAATTTTTATTTTTATTTATTTTATTTATGTTGTAATTTTATCATATTTGTAATTGGTCCATTTACTTTTACTTTGAATAACTTTAACTTTACTTTGAATAAAGTATTGATTGTTACTGAATAGTATAAAAAAATTATGCGCGCTGATAAAAAATTTCCTGTATATGATCGAAGTTTAATTCTTACATTTCCACATTTTCCTACAGGGTAATCGCAAGCTGGTATTCATAGACAACCACAGTCGTCTGAGTGAGTTCGTTGAGAGTGAACAACAGAAGCTGCCCGGAGCCACCCTGGCCTTGGAGGAGGATCTGAAGGTTTTCAACAACGCCCTGAAGTTGTCGCATAAGGACACTAAGGTTGCCATCAAGGTTTGTCTATAGTTGTAGGGGATCCTGCACGAAATTGTGAAAATTTACGTATTTTTAAGTCACTTGTACTATGCGCTGAATTAGTTAGATACATTAAAAGAACTTACGTAGGTTAGCCTGATTATTGCACAAGGTCGTGGCCTTGTTGAAATTTTAAACTAATTGTTTAAACAATAACAAACAATACATAAATCTTATGACTCCTAAAAACATTTTTCTTCGACAACTTTCTTAATTTTACGCATGAAACAACAATTAATTCTTACATGAAAATATTTGTATTGATATTCCGCAGGTCGCCCCCATCTTAAAAAAGTAAATTTTAATTTTTAACACAAGCGCGTGATGGTTTTGTAGATTTCGCAAAATAAAACATTGCTCTAATCAAAGTACTAGGTCTGAAACTTCAAAGCAGAATTGTTCTAATTTTAAATATTAATATGATTAATTTTGCTTTGAAGTTCATTATGAGACATGTAAGTTTTTGCGATCGCGCGGCTCTGCGCGGTGCCGTCTTAAGTGAACGCATACATACACTTACAATTTTATCCTCGAAGGGTTAGCCAGAGACGAGGCAAGAAGGACACACCACGATTCACCAATTAATAACCTGCACATGTGCTTAGCGTGATCATCGTCGCTTTATGCCGATGGATGTAATGAGCCATGTATAAGATGTTCAGTCCGTTAGTCGCCTTTTAGGGCACACAAGAGAAGCTAGAATAATGATCCGCCACCACACAGCTCAGCAGCAGCAGTGATTATACTTACATGTAAATATATTGTTTTCAAAGATTTTTTACGGGTGACTCGCGTTCATTAACTACATTTTAGAGTTTTCTTTTAGTCCTGACGTTTCGAACCCTTTACGGGGTCCGTGGTCACAGGAAGATTGAAGTGTTGGTCGTCTCATAATTAAAAGTTACTTGCTTACCGCCAATTATTTGTACCAGGTGCGTTCAGGTGTATCCAAAAGAAGCTTAAAATATTTTTACGCTTTGTGGTGCTGCTAGGGCTGTGATTTGATAACCTGTAAGATAGGATCGCAGGCAGGTGTTTAATTACATATTTTTTGTACCAGGTGGGGCCGACAGCGCTTCAAATCACGTCAGTAGAGAAAACCAAGGTGCTGGGGCTGCCAGTGCTGTTGAACGACGTCTATTACGCGTCGGAGATCGATGAAGTAATAGCAAGTTTATGTTTTATTTAATTTTTAGCATAATGGTGTAGGGTTTGGTTTATCTTCTAAATATATGAAAAGTATAACTGACTTAAGGGGGGTTGGCGGTCAGCGAAATTCGGATGATGCGTGGGGCCTCGTGGGTGTTGCGCGGGGCGGGTCCGCGGTAATTCGTAAGCGCCATTCACATTTTTATCAAAAAGTTAATAAAAAAGTTTAGTTTTATGAAAATCCAAATCAGTCAAGAAATCGAAAAGGTAAATTACCTATGTGTTTATGATTTTGTAGGAATTATTATTGTAAAACACGGTCGTAATGTGCATTTAAATGAAATTTTAGAGGTAACTTCAGGAGTTTTTTCTATCGAGCAAAATGTTTCCAATCGTATTTTGGCTTTGTTTATCTCCTCACGCATACGTTCTTAAATACACATTAAAAATTTCAGTGCGAAATATCTAAAATATTTTGAATAACAGTTAATAGAAAACAGACAATTTTTCCGTTTTCACCGCCTAAGGCCCCTTAATGACTGACTGACTGACATATTATCGACTCACAGCCCAAACTACTAGAATTAGAACCATGAATTTTTGCACCATGTTTCGTTTTATAATGTAGTGAGAACTATGAAAGGGTTTTTGGATATTCGCTCTATTAGGGGGTAAAAAGAGGGGTATAGTAAGTAAAACTCCGTCAGTTGTGAAGTAAAAACGGTGCCTCCTTTTTATATAAAAAAATAAAAAATAAAGAATATGTTTCGTTGATTTTCCGCAGGTGTGCTTGGTAGATGACAATCAGTTTTCCCTATCTATCATCAATGAGGCGACGCCTCTGAGCTTCATTCACAACGACTGTGACAACATTGTGCAGTCGATCATACACATAAGGAACAGATGGGAGCTGAGCCAGCCGGTAAGTGGACCTTTGGAATGTTTCCTTTTTTACAATACATACATACTTACATACATAGACTAACGACTATTATTCCCAAAGGGTTAGTCAGAGCACAGGATAACTAATAGTACTACCGTACAGAAGGTTCACTCTCTAACGACTTTCACGCGAAATTGAAACTTATCCTGTGACCCGAGCGTTCATGCTGACTCGATATCGATTTGACGTGAGGAGCGTAGGGTTTACGAGTTAGTGTGGTTGTCCACGGAGGCGTAGCTTCATAGACGCTTCAAAATACGCCAAACAGCTTGAGCAGAATAGCAAACTGATCTCTGTCCACGAGGCGTATCGCAAGCGTAGTACGTTGTCAAGCATTTGTGAGAATACAATCGGACCACGAAGACAAGATTTTGGCTTATCACTACATTCGAGGTCGCCGAAGACGACGATTACATTGGTCTCATCCATATATAGAAAAAAATATCAACTGTAGGTTGTTCGTAGCGGCAAGAAAATTATTAGAAGATAACGGTTTATTTTAGAATGAATAGAATGAGTAAAACAACCTATCAGGATTTCCTTCATATCGTAGAACCATTATTACAAAAACAAAATGCGAGAATAAACACATGCGTTAACTGCCTCCTTGGTCCAGTGGTTAAGGCGTTTGTCTTATGACCCGGAGGTCGCGGGTTCGAATCCCGCGGGAAGCATACTTTGTTAAGTTGTTTACAGTTTGGTTAGGATATTGCAGGCTTGAATCACCTGATTATCCGAAAAGAAAGATGATTCCGTGCTTCGGAAGGCACGAAAAACTGTGGGTCCCGGTCGCCATCTGGTGGCCGTTATATGAACCACGTCAGAGGCCGTGAGGCGGTTTACTTAGAAACTCTGACACTAGGTTGTGCAAGGTCGATTGACCTTGTAAGCCACTCGATAAGAAGAAGAACACATGCGTTCACTTTACGCCCCGGCGTATGACATACGGTACGGCAGGCGTCATGACACTGTATGCAGCAACGCGAACGCGACGTTACCGCTCCGTCGACAGAGTACCATAGTTTTGTATGTAAGCTGCAAGCAGGTGTACACTAAGTGCCTTGGCACACGGCGGCGTATCGTAAGCGTATCGTAATACGCGCGTAGGACGACAGCAATACGAGCGCGTACATTTTCAAACAAGTCCGCACACGAAGCGGTGTCTCCTACGATTTGCTGCCGCAACGCTATACGCTTACGATACGCCGCCGTGTGCGAAGGCACTAAGGGTATAATGACGAATACGCGTCTATGAAGCTACGCCGCCGTGGATAGTAGGCCTTAAGCGACTCGGCGCTCGGTGTTGGGTGCTCTCGCGCTCGCGGCAACCTTGACTGCCATACGCCTAGGCGGCCAAACTGCGGAGGCGCGCCAAACGAACCTACCTAAACTGCGGAGTGACACCCCCCTGGTCAGAGACTATTCAATGAGAATCGCAGAAGCAGACCATTGCCATAGTCCACGTTACACCAAGTTACAACTGCACATGTGCTCAGCGTAATAGGCGGTGAGCCCATCGCCGCTTTATGCTGTTGGATGTAGGTGCAGTCTTTAGTCCGTTAGTCGCATTTTACGCCACCCAAGGGAAGAGAGGGGTTGGTAGTATTCTTTTAGTGAGCTGCTTCACACACGGCTCGATAAATTTATTTTAATTATATATTTTCACAGGACTCGGTGACAGTACACCAAAAGATACGGCCGAAAGACGTGCCGGGAACTCTCCTCAACATGGCCTTACTCAACCTGGGCTCTTGCGATCCTAACCTCAGGACTGCGGCATACAACCAGCTGTGTGCCCTCACTGCCACGTTCCATTTGAAGATCGAAGGCCAGCTGTTGGAGACATCAGGTATTTAATACACACCAGTCGAGGAAGTTCCCAGTAGACCACTTTTCCATTCCGACGGCGTGCTGGACTTCTTGGCGGGAAAGTGTAGCGTCATGTCTGCTGTTCTGTTTCATCATTACATATTATAAAGTAAAGTCGCCGTTTTCTTCTGTCTGTGGCACCGCACTATTCTTCTAAACCACGCAATGGATTTTTATGCGGTTTTCACTAAAAGAAGGAGCGATAACTGAGGATGGTTTTTGTTTATATTTTTTTAACTGAAGTGTGACGGTGTTTCTAATTTTGCGTGGGCACAGGCGCGGACGGGCTGCTAGTTTTCTATAATTTGTGTTTTGTCGAATATTCGAGGGAGTCTTACGATACTGGTATTGTGCCGGTGTCTTGGAAGGAGGCGAACATACAACCCATCCCCAAAAAAGGGGATCGCTCGGATCCAGCCAACTATCGACCCATCGCTGTAACTTCTGTGCTGTGCAAGGTGTTTGAGCGGATAATTAATTCCCAGCTCATTCACTACCTAGAGGATCACTCGCTGCTCCATGATCGCCAGTATGGTTTCAGACCAAAGCGATCAACGGGTGATCTTCTAGCGTACGTTTCTCACGCGTGGGGTGAAGCGATGGACAAGCATGGCGAATCCCTGGCAGTTAGCCTTGATATCGCCAAAGCTTTCGATAAAGTGTGGCATCGTTCCCTTATTTCCAAGTTGCCGACCTTCGGTGTGCCGCCCCGTTTGTGCGCCTGGGTTGCAGACTTTATAGAAGGGCGGAGGATTTGTGAGGGTAGTTCCTCCGCGTTCTACAAAGTCAATGCCGGAGTGCCGCAGGGTTCTGTGCTCTCACCTACTCTATTTCTTCTGCATATTAATGACATGTTGTCCTTGAGCAATATTCATTGTTATGCGGATGACAGTACGGTGCATGAGCTGTACTTAGGACATCCTGCGGCAAAGCAAGCCGATATCATGGTGAAAAGGCAAGAACTGGTTGCCAAACTGAACCTGACTCTCGATCGTGTCTCTAAGTGAGAATCTAAAAACCTGGTCGAGTTTAATGCTAGCAAAACCCAGGTTTGTGCATTCTCGTCCAAGGTAACTCCCTTCCTTACTCCTCCCTCTCTTCAGAACTCTCCGTTACCCATTTCGGTGAACCTCAGCATTCTTGGCATGGACATCGGCCAGGAACTGAATCCAAAATGCTACATCGAGAGTGCCATTTTAACTGCCTCCCGGAAGTTGGGTATTCTCAATAAGGTGAGGCGGTTTTTCACTCCCGAGCAGCGTTGTTTGCTGTACAAAACTCAGGTGCGATCGAGTATGGAGTATTGTTTCCATCTATGGGACGGCTCCGCTAAATACCTCCTCGATGCACTTGATAGACTGCAAAGGCGAGCGGTACGCATTATTGGAGATGCTGACGTTACAGCCTCCCTTCAGGACCTCCAGCTGCGTAGAGACATTGCTTCTCTCAGTGTCTTCTACCGGAACTACTACGGAGAGTGTTCTGAAGAACTTTTTGATCTTATCCCGCCCTCTCCTTTCCTCTCCCGGACTACACGTGCTGGTCTTAGGAACCACCATCATACTGTACAGACTATCAGTACTCGTACCAAAAAATTTGGCAAGTCGTTCCGCTGTAAGACCATTCGGCTTTGGAATTCTTTGCCGGCGCATGTGTTTCCCAGCTCCTACAGTCCCGGGTCTTTTAAGCGGGGCGTGAAACGGCATTTATGCAGGCCGTCATGAATGGGTGCGTTCGTTATGGTGCTTATTCCACGGTGGGGAGCGCTCTCATTATTTTGGACTGCATCGGCTGCTTACCATCAGGCAGGATGCAGTCACTATGACGAGTCGTCATAAAAAAAGTATATAAATTATTGTGAAATAATGGTGAATTAATTACTGTTAAGTGTTTGTGAATGTGCATAAGTGTTGGTAAATAAAACAAAACAGTGCAACATCACTTTTCTGAAGAAGTCCGTGTGAGAAATCTATAAAGTCCCACAGCTTTTTTCAGTCTCAAGGGGTTTGGGGCAGGGACTGAATAACCCAAAAATTAAGGTACCTTTATATAGCGGTATGGCGTCATACCGAAAAATAGCGGTTACCGGAATATTCCGATATCCAAATTTATATCGGTAGCGTAATTTTGAGTTTTTAAATAATAAAGGTTTATTTCGGTATGAAAGAGACGGCTAACAACCGTTTCAAGCATAAGCGACTACTGGCTTTCTTATAAAGCTTTAGTTTGGATTGTTCTCGTTGTCAAAACACGTGCGCCGCGCATAGGTTTGAATTTTTTACTAAAAGACAGGATATACCCACAAAATATTCTTTTCGGCCAAAAACACAAACAAGATTAATTTTGCCAACCTCTAAACTTCACTTACACTCTAAAAGTCCGTTAGTTATGTGTGTGAAAATATATAATAAATTACCTACTTCTTTAAAAAATATACCCACTTTCTTTAGAAAACTGAAAGACCTACTTTTGCTAAATGCTACTACACGCTGGAAGATTACCTAAAAGATCGCCTATAAAAATATAATAATGTATAATAATAAAATAATTATTGATAAATAAATAAAATAATATGTAGATAATATTTTGTATATGTATATATATGTATGTAAATATATGTGCATATGTGTATATATATATATATATATAGAACAATACCTGTACCAGATTGGATGCAATTTTATTCCTATGTACAATAAGTCCTACTCTCGCCTTACGTAATTATATTTATTTAAGTAGAATCACAGAATAATATTGTAGAACAATGCAACTGCCGTGCACACGGAATTTTAAAAGTACGCTTGCCGGTAGGTATATTAACGCCAACTCAAGCTAGTGTCTGCTAATAAGCGGACGGACTTTTACTTAACCCTTAACCGATTCATTGCGTATCCCTCTTTTAATGACTTTTGTGCATGGCGGCTAACAAATATTCTGTGACGCCTCCGTGCGTCAGCCGCCACCCATTAAAGTGACGCGCTTGCGCGTCTTCAGCCATGAGTGAACATATTTTGCTTTTTGTTATGATTTTGGCTTGTTTACACGTGATTGCATTCAGTCGGAATCGGATGTCAAACGTAAAGGGTTTGCTAATTCGTTTAGTGTATTGTAAAGTGACTTATCTACGCGATTTTGCTGGAATGGCTGCTAAGTGATTTATTTGGATCAGTGGTTGTAAACCTTTTGTGTATTTTTAGTAGAAGTTTACAAAAGGGTGTGAAAGGAGTATCTTTATTTAGGTTCTATACCGTATTGTTGCGATGCAGCCACTATAACGAGTCAAAATATAAAAAAAAAAAATACGCATGAGTAGGTGTCGGAACTCTTGTTCTCATTGTTAATGAGCAATGTAGTCCAATGAAATGGAAAATGGGTCGGGTGGTTCAACTTCATATTGAATAATCGCTTGAACTTGAATTTGAAATAAAATCAGTTTTCAATCTAGCCGTTTTTAATAGTAGATACACAAGTTGCTAAAATGACATATTAAAACGAGGTATTTTAACTCCCGAGCTTAATTCGATTGCAAGAAAATAAAATAATCCAATACAATATTTAAAATAAATAATGTACAGCCACTCAGGGCTTGTTTACTAGTCAGCAGCCAGTACATAGGAACCGTTTTATTAAGGGTTTTTTCTTTTAAACAAGGAGAAATCCTATTTTCGGATACACAGCGGGCCTGAGGAAGCCCGCTGGTTATGTGGCGACTCTCCCCCCTACGCCCGCTTCCCTGTTCAGGTCCGAAGGCCTCGACAGGGACTCGGGTGAAGAGTGGCCTTACCCACTAAAACTCCTTATACCATCCCATCACTTGTCGTCAGGGTGGTTCGGGACCACGGACAGCAGACTCCGAATTCCACCCTACGACGGCCCGCCAGTGGGGAGGACGCCCGGGATAGTTTGGGCGCCCTGCAGATTCCCATGAGTTTCATGCAATGCGGCTATGGGGTCTCCCACCCCACAGTCACGCAAGCCTCACTGCGGTGGAAGGAGGTGGGCAAAATGCCGCCTTCTCCTACCGACTCGCCTGCGTCGGATCGGGTCCGCATGGAGTTGCTCCTCGCGGACCCTCTCCGCGGCCTCCTTCTGTGAAACAACCGCTTCACTGATCAAGGCCATGGCCCTCCATGATCTGTCGCTGTCTAGCATGGCTTTTACCACGCTAGGCAGCGAGAGTGTCTCCACCAACGACCGACATCAGACTGTGGCGCTGTGCAGCCCACGACCCGCACTCCTCAAGGGTGTGCGTTTCTGCGTCCTGCGCAGCTCCACAGCTGTGGCATTCTGACGTCGACTCCCCTCGGTGCAGGTAGTGTCCAAAGCATCCATGCCCAGACAGCATCTGCTCCAAGTGGAAAGATAGAGTCCCATGTCGCCGCTGTAGCCATCTCCCCAATTCTGGTTGGATGAATCGACACAACCGGGAGCCGTAAGTCGATGACCGCAAATCATCGGCCCATTTGGCCAGCAGCTCTTGGTCAGCCAAATCTCGAGCCTGTTTAAGCTCTTCTTAAGTATGGTTTCTACCCTGTTCTTTAGCCTCTGCCCGCTGTCGGTACAGTTCCGCCAGCTTCACTGCCTCCAACCCCCATGGCGGGATGCCAGCCAGCGCACAAGCTGCAGCATGAGACACTGTCCTGTACCCTCTGATGGCCCTCAACGCTATTATCCGCTGTGCGGCACGAAGATGTTGTTTGTTGGTAGCGTTGAGGGCAGTCGCCCATATAGGGGCTCCATAAAGGGCCATCGAGCCCACTACTCTAGCATAAAGCCGGCGAGTCAAAGCGTTCGGCCCACCAACATTCGGCATGTTGCGTCCCAAAGCGGATGCCGCACTGACGAGAAGAGGGGAGAGTTTGCGAAAGTGCTCCTCGAAGCGCCAACGCCCGTCCAGAATGAGACCCAGATACTTCATCCGGACCCCAACCCGGATCCTATGCTCGTCTATATCTAGGTGGGTTCCAGGCGGCGGTCCTCGTCGAGGCCCATGGAAAAGAAGAGCTTTTACCGATTTATCCGATAAGTTTTACCGATCGCTACCTCGAGCCCCAACATATGGATTCTGTCCACCACCAGAGATGTTATGACGGTGACCAGTCTCCCTGCCTCTGCGCAATTTCCGCCCCGGGCCGTGATCAGAGTATCATCTGCATAACAGATTACATCGGCCCGTGGGCCTACCCAAACATTAAAAAAACCTGTTTCTAAAAAAACAATAAAATGGGTATTGAATCAATTAAACGGTTTATAGAGGTTTTTTCTTCTTTTTATAAGTACCTAAACACACCGGGACAACACGAGCGCGCGAGTGGCAAAGCGAATAGCGACCTTCCATACGTAGACATGAATTCTATTTACCTGAAATACCGCTCTCCAAAAGTGAGCGCGCGAGTTTTAAATCGACTTGCGAGCTAATGTCTACACACGGAAGGTCGCCATTAGCCTAATCGCCTCGCCAGCAGTAGGTACATTTCGCAGCTTTGGATTAAACTGGTTTATTTAGGTTTTTGAAGCCCTCTCATTTACATTGGAAGCGGTTTTTGTAAAAACCTTATTCAATAACCGGGATTTTTTAAACCGGTTCGAAGCCCTATCGTCACTAATTCAATTTATAATTAGAAAATATTAATAAAGGAAAGATGGCGAGCCAGTTTAAACCTTTACATCGTTGTTCCATAATAAGTTTTAACGCGTCAAAAACGTATGCCGCATAATCGCGTTTATCGTCCGGCATAGAAAATCGCGTAGCGAATTATTTATTACATCAAGCAAATCCTCAATATAATGAAAGTTCTGCTAATTAGCACTCCCTAAAAAGTAATTCTACAAAGTTTCAGTGGAATTTTCTTTATGACGCTATGTGGCGTCATACGCCATACACAAAAGAAGTAAAATTAGGGAACAAAAAGTTTGCAACCACTGAAGTTTTTTAACTGGCGCTATCTCCTAAAACGATCAATACAAGCATAATCTACGTGTCAAATAATATAAGTTCTGTTAATTAGAACTCTCTAAATAGTCATTCTATAGAATTTCAGAGGAATTATTTATGACGCCATTTGGCGTCAAACGCCATACGTAAAAGATATCAATGAAGCTCCATGGCGTCATACGCAATGAATCGGTATGCATCGCAAATGGCAACACGTAATGATAGACTTATTATACTAGTGCAGTAAGTTGGTTTTCACAGACGAGTAGACTAATGTAAGGCTTACTATTGACATGAGTTTGTAAATACCAATTTCCGCACTAGTGTAAAATAATGTTTACACGCGCACATTTTTTACACATTTTTGCGCGCGACACGCAACAAAAACAGGTTTTTACTCGTCGCCTCGCAAGCAAAAGCAAGTCTCACCCCTCACCCTGCGCCCCGCAACTGTCAATGCAACGTTTTTCGGTACCGATATCGCATAAAGGTTAAATAACGGTAAAGCCTTACCTTTATTTTATTAAGGTACACTTATTTTTTACCGGTAACGTAACCTTATACCGTAACCGCTTTCAGTCCCTGGTTTGGGGGAATATCATTTACCATTAAACGTTTATTATCACTCATTATCTACTTTATGCAAAGAAAATATTCACTTTAATATCTTATTTGACACTGGCTAAATGTGCTGACTGCACGAAGTCATTATATAAGAGAAAAAAACAAATCTGACCGCGCGTACGTACAGTCACAGAATAACTAATAGTACTACGTACAAAAGGTTCACTCTCTAACGACTTTCACGCGAAATTTAAACTTATCGTGTGACCCGAGCGTTCATATTCCGTTAAGCAACGCGGACTCGATATCGATTTGACGTCATGAAGTCACAGAGCGTAGGCTTTACGCGCGCGCGCAGGGTTCACTCGTGTAGCGACTCGGCGCTCGGTGTTCGGTGCTCTTGCGCTCGCGGCAACCTTTACTGCCATACGCCTAGGCGGCCAAGCCGCAGAGGCGCGCCAAACGAACCTACCTAAACTGCGGAGTGACACCCCCCTGGTACAGTAGCGAGCGCATAGATAGTGTGCAAGCGAATATCGCCAAAAAGTGGTCGACCGGGAATTTCCTCGACTGTACACACAGCGTCAGATCAATCTAATCAGTTTTGAACTTTACCGTTTAATTTTAAGGATCAATATTCATTGGAGAAATTTGACAGTTTAGGGTAGGTTGATCTGGCGCCGTGTGTACATACATACACAAACCACTGTTATCCCCAAAGGGTTAGTCAGAGACTAGGCAATGAGGACCGCAGAAGCAGTGCACCGTCACACTCCACGGCACACCAGATTACAACTGCACATGTGTTCAGCGTGATAAGTGATCAGCGCAGCTTTAAGCTGTTGGATGTATGTGCAGTCTTCAGTCTGCAGTATTTCAGTATTCTTATACGTTTAAATGTTTGTGTATTGACAGTTGTAACAATAAATTAAGAAATATGTGGGTTATGGTAGTTTATAATTTAACCATAATTATCCAATAGTTTTTTTATTAAGATAATTTGTTTATATTTTATTTTTACAAAATTAATTTGTGATTTTTTGTCTGTGGAATACAAGACCCGAAACACGGGCGGCCATGACTGAGCTTCGTGTGACGTCACATCTCACAAGATAAACAAAAACTATCTGTCAGGATTCAACTTTGTTTGTAAAAGGTTTGTTAATGAGGTGTGACGTCACGGGGCAAAATTTCACGGTACCAACCGTTTTCGCACAAAATTTGAAATTAATGAAGAAAAATATGTTTTTTTCTATTAATTAATGCTTTTTTGAGAAAAAACATATTGTGAGACGTATAAAAAAAGCGTTTGTAATTTTTAAAATACTTCTCCGAGAACTGTCAAGGAGCCAATTCGCAGGCTATCGACGCTTCTTTTAAATTGCATTCTTTTGTTGTGTACAGGTCTATGCATTCCATCGAACAACACGATCTTTATCAAGTCTGTGAGCGAAAAGCTGGCGCACAACGAACCGCATTTGACGCTGGAGTTCCTCGAAGAATGTATACAGGTAATGATTTCTATTTCACGACCTCCGGTCTCAACCGACGGCCGAGTTGTTAGCACGCCGATTCAGGCGCCGAGTCAATTTAGAAAAATTTGTTTTATTTTTAAATTGATGTCGGGTCTGGGTGTTTTTCTATGTTTATGTATATTTATACGTTATCTTGTTTAACCATGTTAATGAGTTTCCAAAGAAGGTAATCTTGGACTAGTTAAGAGGCCTATTACATCTCGACTGTGATTTTTGCGTAAAATGGCTAAATTTGGCGTAATGGATCTCAGAAATAAAAATACGTTAACAATTATGACTTATTGAATAGTGTAGAATAGCTATTGGAATAGTACATAGCGGCCTTGCTTTTTGTAAATTTTGCTTAACTTTTTAATTAAACCCAAAGTTGCAAAGAAAGATTTTCATAAATTGCGCGAAGGCACTTTTTTAAGCTCATCGATTGAACTACTGTTCTAAACAAGTGAAATAAAAAAATTATAATCTTATCTCTTATAAAGTCGAATAGTGCAAGCGGCCTCGGAATTTTTAGATATCATTGATTTTATATAGGAAATAAATTTTATTCTAAACCAAAAAACTTCGAAAATCGCTATAAGTTAACTGTGAATATCTCCTATCTACGATAATATTATTGAGCAAAATTTATACCAGAGTAATTGTTACTTCATGAGAAATATAGATTTTATAATGAATTTATTATCCTATTTCGATAAAAACGATAAATACAACTGCAAAATTACTACAAAATGCGAAAATGGGCATTTTACGCAAAAATTACTTTCGAGATGTCATAGGCCTCTTAATTGGTGAGAGCGTAAAAAGTTATTTATTCACTTACTAACGACCCGCCCGCGACTCTTCGTCTGCGTGAACAACTTGTATCACGTGACGAATTTTCAAAAACAATATTACACACAAACCTAGTCCTGACATGTTTCTACACCCAGCGGGATCACCTATCTGGGAGACTTATGAGTGATGCAGGGAATTAGATCTATATTTGTTCTATTGAATTATGCTAAAGACAGAATTTGTTCCGTAAAAACAACGGAAATATAGGCTTTTCTAACCGACCTCCAGCCAGCGGGATATTTACCAAAGTTACGTCTGATGAAGTATAAATTGGTACTAACATTTAGATCTATCATTGATCTGTTCACCAAAACAAAAAACATTCTCCTACCGTCCTTACTTCAGCCACAATCAAGCTGCAAAGAAACCCCCATTCAGGGGACTTTTTCTCTTAAGGCATTATTTTTGTAACTTTTACACTAAATTAATAAAATTTAAACTATTTACGACTATAATTTTACATAAATTACCTATTCGTACATCTTGTGTTAAAATAAAAAGTATGGAATTTTAATTCTATTATGTGGGTAGAATACAAAAAAGTTACATGCAAATTCAAGCTGTTTATAGTTTATAAGCAATACAAAACTCGGATAGTGATATTGTGTTACTCACATTTGCGTAAAGCATATTTGCATTTCCGATATTAATAAGAATATAGAATTGAATGGTTTTAAATATAATATAAAATTGAATGTGTAATTAGTTGTGTGATACTAATTAAGTCATGTGATGACTATGCCGGGGAGGAAAACCTACGGGAACAAAAACTACTAGTATTCATCCTTACAAACATTCGCTTTTATAATATTAATATTATTTTGTATTCTACCCACAAAACAGCTTTCAAATTCCATACTCTTAATTTTAACACAAGTTGTACGAATAGGTTATTTTAATAAAATTATAGTTGTAAATGGCTTAAATTTTATTAATTTAGTGTAAAAGTTACAAAAATAATGCCTTAAGAGAAAAAGTCCGCTGACTGGAGGTTTCTTTGCAGTTTGATTGTGGCTGAAGTAAGGACGGTAGAAGAATGATTTTTGTTTTGGTGAACAGATCAATGATAGATCTAAATGTTAGTACCAATTTATACTTCATCAGACGTAACTTTGGTAAATATCCCGCTGGCTGGAGGTCGGTTAGAAAAGCCTATATTTCCGCTGTTTTTACGGAACAAATTCTGTCTTTACCATAATTCAATAGAACAAATATAGATCTAATTCCCTGCATCACTCATAAATCTCCCAGATAGGGTGATCCCGCTGGGTGTAGACACATAGTCCTGACAATTACGAATACAACAAAAAAATAATTACCCTAATATTTACAGCCGTTCTGAAGTGATACGCGTACAACCATTTCGGCAAATTTTTATTAGGAAGTGTATACAGTGCCACAAGCGGCACGTATCTCCTTCGGTTCTGGAACCGTAAGTTTTGCGGTATAATAGTGACGCCGCCTAATCTGCCGTAAAGTTTTTTATTAGACAACAGAAATACTAGCTGCCCTGTAGATCACGTGACAGGTTAGAAATTTAGGACTGATTGATGACTGTGATTGCCTTCTGAACATTATGGCAAATAAAAAATATCTGACGGTTCCCGAACCGATTGAGATACAATGTCGCTAGTGGTACTCTATACACTTTGTACTATGATGCCGTAAAATACGGCATCGTAACTGATCGTACTATGTTGCAGCTTGTGGCACTCTGTACACTGCCTACCTACACTTTGTACTAGGATGCCGTAATTACGGCATCGTATCCGATCGTACTAGAATGCCGCTTGTGGCACTCTATCCTCAGCCATTTTATTAATATAGATTTCACTTTACACAACACACAAGCTAATGTTTGGAGTTGGTTATAGCATTTACTTTAAAAATTAAGTGTATAGTAGTGACTACGCTCGAATCCCGATTGTGGAAACACTTTTTACATTGTTTTCTTCTCTTACTCTCATTTTATTTATTCAAGAAGAACAAAAAGCTTTAAATATTAGCGCTTAGCCACTCGACCACGGAGGTGTTTCAATATATATGTTTATAGTGAATAATGTGTCTTGTTGCAGGGTTTCAGAGTGTCTACAATAGAACTGAAACATTTGTGTTTGGAATACATGACACCTTGGTTGGCCAATTTGGTTAGGTAAGTGTATTTAAGTGTACTTAAACATAAAATCATTCATTTACATGTACTAAGTTGTTAAAATATCACTTATTAAACTTAACACTTTAATAATTACATTTTTCTCAAACAAATGCCCTTGCTTAGTTATTTTGCCGGTTCTCAGTAGAAAGGCTGCCGCCCCGTAGACCTACGAACCGATGGCGTAGTGACATTCAAAAGAGCTTAATTTTAGCTCAAATAAAGCGTTCATAGCCGAATGGATGGATGCTTGGGAGTTTAAGGACGATTACGAGTAATCGTGATTCAATCTCCGGTACACAACGTAGACTAATATAATAGGTTGGTAGGAAAGTAAGGGCTCTAACACACGTGCAGCAGTTTGCTGTCGACGTATGTAACTGCAGTCGACGTTAGGAGTCGGCGGCTAGCTGTCGACATGTCGTTGACAAGCTGTCGACATGTCGTCGACAAGCTTGTCCAGTGGTTTGTACACCGGTTTTCATGGTGTCGCCATCTTTGAGGTCCCGGGTTCGAACCCCGGTCGGGTCAATTTAGAAATTATTGTTTTTCTAAATTGTCTCGGGTCTGGGTGTTTTCTATGTATAATAATAATGTATTTAAGTATTTTCTAGTAACCATTTAACGAGTTTCTTCGAAGCTTCTCTTGGGCTAGATAATTGGTGTGATTGTAGGAAAGATTTATTTATTTTATTATTTAAGCTGTCGACGTTTTAACTGCTTGCCGCAGGCAGGTCGGCAGCTAGGAGACGCCGTCACCTGTCGGCAGCTAGCTGTCTGCCTGCCTGTAGGAAACAGTTGAAACGTCGACGGCTAGTCGACGACAGGTCGACAGCTAGCCGCTGACTCCGAACGTCGACTGCAGTTACCTACGTCGTCAGCAAACTGCTGCTTGTGTGCCCTTACTGTAGACTGACAAATTCATACGTGACATTCTCCTGGTCTGTGGGACGGGGGGGTTGTTGCGGTCGCGGGACGGGGAAGAAAAACTTCGTTGTGTGCAGATGTCACACCTCCCCTGTCGCCATGTGACTGGCACGTACTAATTTGCGTTAGCATCGCTTCTAAAAGACGCAGTGTGTAAAGAGCCGTACAGGCAGCTTTTGTTATTGTTTACGTTTCTATAGATTCTGTAAGCCGTCCGACGAGTCGCGCCGCCAGAAGCAAGTCGCCCAGATTCTGGAGAAACTCATCACGCTCACCATCGAGGAGACGGAGATGTACCCGTCGGTGCAAGCGAAGATATGGGGCTCCATCGGCCACGTGCCCGAGCTCATTGACATGGTTTTGGACAGTTTCATACGGCGCAGCGTCAACTCAGGCGAGTTTTTTTTTTCAATTTTTGTTTTTTTTTTGCATTTTTTAGGATTTTTTTCGTTTTGTTTTGCAAAATTGAGTTGTGATAACAAGCATGCTATAAAGGTACTAGAGAAACTGGTCACACTTACCATCAAGAAGACGGAGATGTACCCGTCGGTGTAAGCCAAGATATTATTATGGGGCTCCATCGGCCACGTGCACGAGCTCATTGACATGGTTTTGGACAGTTTCATACGGCGCAGCGTCAACTCAGGCGAGTATTTTTTTTGTTGTTTTTTTTTTGCATTTTTTTGCATTTTTTTCGTTTTGTTTTGCAAAATTGAGTTGTGATAACAAGCATGCTATAAAGGTACTAGAGAAACTGGTCACGCTTACCATCGAGAAGACGGAGATGTACCCGTCGGTGTAAGCCAAGATATTATTATGGGGCTCCATCGGCCACGTGCACGAGCTCATTGACATGGTTTTGGACAGTTTCATACGGCGCAGCGTCAACTCAGGCGAGAATTCTTTTTCCCTATTTTTTGTATTGGTTTTTCTTTTTTTCATCAACATGGTGTTGGACAGCTTCACATAGCGCAGCGTTCACTCAGGCGAGTAAAAAATATATTGATTTTTTTTTTTTATTTCTACTTTTTTACAAATTTTTTTTTTGTTGTTTTCACCGACTGGACTGCTTCATACAAAGCAGCGTCAATAAGGCGTTTAAATTTATTTTTTTGTATTTTTTTGTAAGTTTTTTTGGTTAGTCGTTTGCAAAACTAAACTGTGATAACAAGCATGCAATATAGATACCAGAGCAACTGATCACATCTTCAGCAGTTTCATACGGCGCAGCGTCAACTTATTCCAGTTTGGATTTTAGAATAGAATAGAATATATTTATTGCAGGTACTGTGTAGGGTCGAGGAACTTCCCGATCAACCACTATTCGGCTTACACACGATCTACGTGCCAAGTCTCTGACTAACCCTTTGGGGATGATAGTCGTGAATCTGAACGAATGAGTGTATTTTATTAAATATTTTGGTCCACCAGGTCTCGGCTCACCCATGGTGGAGATTATGGCTGACACCGCAGTCGCGCTTGCTTCTGCCAACGTCCAGCTGGTCTCCAAGAAGATCATCGGCAGAATGTGTCGGGTCAGTTCACACACATTAAGGTACCGATAGACATGCTCATTACTAGCACGAAAGCATGCCACTATTGAGCAATTGCTACTTAGTAGTATGTGTGTCAAAGCGTTGCTAGTAATTAGCATGCTTATTACGTATACGCTTGTAATAAGCATGAGAATAAGCATGCTTATTTAGTAGCAAGTCTATCAGTACCTTTATGGTATTTGTTTTTATTTATTTATTCTTGACTAGCGGCCCGCCGGCGACTTCGTCCACGCTAACTTAGAAACACCGTCATACTTCAGCCATTTTGTACAAAACATTTGCAAATTAAATAAACAACAATAACTGTGTCGCGTAGCGGTGAAAGAATTCTACCACCCCCTCTCTTCCCTAGGGTGTCGTAAAAGGCGACTAACGGACAAAAGACTGCACATATTACCGTAAGAATAGAGCGACGATGGGCTCACCACCTGTCACGCTGAGCACATGCGCAGTCGCTATTTGGTGAAAAGTGGACTATGTTAGTGGACTGCTTTTGCTGTCCTCTTTACCTAGTCTCTGACTAACTAACCCTTCGGGGATAATAGTCGTGATTATATGTATCTATATAAGCAATAACCATTATCAGTTATCGCTCTTTCTATTAGTGAAAGCCGCATAAAAAACTGTTGTGTGGTCTAGAAGAATAAAGCGGAGCCACAGACACAGAAAAACGTCGACTTTACTTAGTACACTATAGCGGCTAGCGACCCGCCGCGCAGTGGTCCGCCCCAATACAAGCGGTCGGTCATAGCATGTTTGAAAGATCGAATACCGTAGTTAAAACCAAAATATGACACTGCTCTATTATTCGAGAAAAAAAATAAACTCTCCTGCAATAATTTAATTGGATATACCTATTGCAGGCGTACACAACATTAATAATAAGCTGTACATACGAGAAATGTTAAGAAATACCCGGAATATTTTGTAAAATCAAAAGACATCAAAATAAATTTACGGGATTCAAGAAAGAATAAATTGGCTATACCTAAATGCAATCTAACCTTATTCCAGAAAAATGTATTTTACATGGCCATAAAAATATTTGACGTGATGAACATGATGAATCTCTCGTTAGAAAGAAATAGATTTAAAAATAATTTATCACAATGGCTCCTAATCCACAAGTTCTACTCCGTCAACGAATATTTGGTAATATGACATCTTTCTATTAATTATCATTGACATTATCATTATCTCGTTTGCAATCATTTTAATTCTTAATAATTATGACATTTGAATGAATTGTAATTTATTTGTATTGTTTGTATAAATTATAAATACATTTTTAGTTATTAAGTAAAAATAATACTATTAATAATAACTAATTTCAGACAAAGAATCAACTGATTGTAATTATAATTATGACATTTGCATACATACATAACGCAGAATATTGTTGATACCTTAAATCATTGTCTTACATCTCAATCTTGTGTACATGATATTCCGCAAATAAAATTTATGATTTACGTGCGGCCGCTCGCGGTTTCACCCGCTTGGTTCCCGTTCCCGTGGGAATATCGGGATAAAAAGTATCCTATGTGTTAATCCAGGTTATAAACTATCTGTATGCCGAATTTCATCCAAATCCATTCAGTAATTTTTACGTGAAAGAGTAACAAACATCCATCCATACTTACAAACTTTCGCGTTTATAATATTAGTAGGATGAACGCTCTCAAAACAACCGCACAAAAAGAGTACGCGTTTCGTTTGGTAGGGTGCGAACTAAGTGACGAAGTGATCCTTCAAAAATTGCTATTCTGACAAAACACATACACGTCCGACGTTAAATAAATGTGTCAAAGCGGCCACCATTCCGCTATGATTTAGTATAGGATTGTGTATCTACTTTTTATATGTGTCCGAAGAACAAAACCTAGGTATAAATGTGTACGAAAAGAGTCGTAAAAAACCATTCAGGAGGTTATCATTAGATGAAACGTGGACTGTTTTCGCTGTCCTCATTGCCTGGTCTCTGACTAACCCTTCGGGGATCATAGTCGTGAATATATATGTATGTTTGTCTACACTAGAATCAGTTGTAACGCCAGCTTTCGCTATTGCAGGTGGTGGACAAGACATGCCACGCCCCCACGGCCATGCTCGAACAGCACATGATGTGGGACGACATCGCCATACTAGCCCGATACCTGGTGAGTATAATTGTAATGAAGGAAAAAGAGCTAATTATGTCTGTGTCTGTAGTACATCTCTCTCTCTCCTCTCTATCTATATCCACGTCTCTTTTTTTATCTGCCATGGGTAAGCGCTTGGCCTTCATCTCGCCTGATGGTAAGTGACGATAAGGCCGAAGGTGGAAGGGCGCTTCACCCGGAATCCTCAACCACTGAAGAACTGGCTATCTTATCTCCAAGCTATGTTATGGCCCCAGACTTTATTTATTTATTTACTTTAGATAAATGGTGTTAGCTAGCCAGGCGGATTTAACTAGGTAAAATACTGTTTTACGCATCCACTGAGACCACGTGTGATCTTAAGTTATGTGCTCTCTCTCTTTCTCTCTCTCTTTCTCTCTCTCTCTCTCTCTCCCTCTCTCTCTCCCGCCCTAACAACATATAACGCCGATGGGCTCACCACCTATCACGCTGAACACGTACAGTCGTTATTCGGTGTGCCGTGGATTGTGGCAGTACACTGCTGTCGCTGTCCTCATTGCTTAGGCTCGTATTCTAAAACCAAACTCACACTCAAATCTCTGCTTGAGAACAGTTAGAAAGGGATGGTGCTATTCGTAGCGTATATCGCCATCCCTTTCTAACTGTATTCAAGCATGGATTTGATTTTGAGTTTGGTTTTAGTGTCTGACTAACCCTTTGGGGATAAAAGCCGTAAGTGTATGTAGAAACAGGCCTTCAGATCAACCTGTCAAACATGTTAAAATTCTACAATAGATTTTGAACATTATACTATGGGGTCTAACTTTCAATATCGATTGGAGAAATTTGACAGTTTAGATTAGGTAGATCTGCTGGCGTGTGTATTTAGTAGGTGTATATGTATTAATGACAGTAAGGTTTTCTTATCTTATCTTGTGTAACTGCGTTTGGAATGTTTGCTCCTCCGATCATAGACAAGAGTGTATAAGTTCTCTGCATCCGACTCTTTGTATGAAATCAGAAATCAGAAATCTCTTTTAAGCGATAAGACCTCCATATTGTAACTTTGTATTTTTGCTATTTTATGTCTTATGTAAATGTTTGCGTTATTATGTTACAATAAAAGTATTATCTATATATCTTATCTTACCTCCCTCCAGCTGATGCTCTCTTTCATATTGTTTCTGTTATTGTGAAGTCAATAAACCTTATCTTATCTTACCTCCCCTAGCTGATGCTCTCCTTCAACAATTGCCTGGACGTAGCTCGCCACCTGCCATATTTATTCCACGCGGTGGCGTTTCTCGTGTGCTCCGGCGCGGTATCCATGCGCGCCGCTACACACGGACTCGTCATTAATATCATACACTCGCTGTGTACTTGCACTACGCCTAGTTTCTCGGGTGAGTGCGTTGTCTGACTTTTTTTTGTTATTTCCAGTGGTATAAAGTTAGTAAAATTAAGATTGTACGGTATAATAAATTAAAAATGCAGTCTCAACACGTGTTGTTGCTAAAAGAACACTACAGAAACTCCCGTCGTCTACCTTGAATTATTAAATTAAATTAAATTATTAATTAAAATTTCTTTATTTTCCACCTGAATATTACATGTTTTGCTTAAACAACGAAGTAAATGTTTCTTACAGGTAAAAATAAGAGTGAGAAAAAACATATAATATTGGGAGGACTGGAGCCCAAGATAGGATAAACCTGGATTTCAGGTCTCCAGATCCCCGCCCGAACTTTAACTACGTTTAACAATATAGCTTAAATAATAATATAAGAAAAAAATAATAATAATAACAGTAATAATAGCAAGACACAAAAATTTTTGTGAGTTTGTCTATGTGTACATACGTATGTACATATGGTGTGTGTGAGCATGTACATGCATGGTGTGGGTTCGAGTGAGCGTGTGTGTGTGAGAGAGCGGGTGTATGCACGTGTAAATGATGGTGTGTGTGAGTGAGCGTGTGTGCGCGTGTTGTGTGAGTGAACATGCGTTTGTAAACGCGTGAATCTGTGTGCGAGTGGGTGCAGGTGCCTTTGTGTGTATATTTCAATTTATTTGTCATCTTAACAGTGATTCTGTATCATGGTAGTTTAGCTCTAATAAATAGTTCTTAATGATGGATTTGCATTTATGAATAATTTTAGGATAGATATTGAGTGCCGTGTTTAATTTATTATACAAGTGTTTTAAGAGAAAAATTGCATGACGTCGAATAAAGATGGTGTTGTGACAAAATATGGGCTTCAAACGTCAAATGACGTGTCATGTCCATATCCATATTTTTTAGCCGATAGGGTAGCTGGACGTGTGTTCCACGCGGTGGCGTTTCTCCTGTGCTCGAGCGCGGTCTCCATGCGCGCCGCTACTCACGAGCTGGGTATAAACATCATACACTCGCTATGTAATTGCACTAACTAGACGTAGTGCAAGGTATTTGACATACTCGCCCGAGAAATTTCTCGAGTGAGTATGTCAAATACTTTGATTTATTTATCATGAAAGCCAAAATTTGTAGCGGTAGCGGCTTATTAATAGGATAGTTACCCCCCCCCCCCCCCCCAAACCTAACCCACCCACCGTTCCTTTGGGTGTCTTAGGCTCGTATTCTAAAACTAAACTCACACTCAAATCTCTGCTCGAGTACAGTTAGAAAGGGATGGTGCTATTCATCGCATATATCGCCATCCCTTTCTAACTGTATTCAAGCATGGATTTTATTTTGAGTTTGGTTTTAGAATACGAGTCTTAAACGGCGACTTACCGCTATTTTGTTGAACACTCATCAGAAAATTGTCAAACCAACATTTGATGTTTGAGTATACATTTGTGTTAGTTTTATCTTTAAAGAAATATGTCTTCCCAGAGGAGACCCAGCGCGTCCTGATGCTGTCGCTGGACGAGTTCGCGCTGCCCAAGTTCTACCAGATGTTCGGCATCTCCAAGGTCAAGTCGGCAGCGGTAACCGCCTTCAGGAGCCCCTACAATCGGCACGCTAACGACTGGTGAGTTGGTCGTTTTATATGGATGACGTTGTTGCATGAAGAAAACGGTTGTGGTTAAAGGCATTAGCGTACGTAGCTTTACTTAAAATGAAATGAAAAAAAAACTTTTTGTATACCTAGAAAGCGAGGACATGTTAAGACATGTTCTCACAAATAAATGTATCTTTATACTCATATTTTGACAAATACATAAGTATATCTTTATTTTTAATGCTTACTCCAGCGAATTGTTCATAAATTAGCTGTCTAAAGTTTTAAAATAACCAATCGAAGAAAATAATATAAAATCGCCTCAGTGGGCTTAGTGGCTGAGTCACCGGTCTTAGACCCAGAGAGCCCGGGTTCGATTCCCAGCGGGGTACATCTTTGTGTAATTGGTTTGGCTGGTAGTAGGGCTTGTTAAATCCGCCATTTTTTATAAAGTCAGACGCCATAACAACATGATGCGCCGTGACTCAGGACTTAGCCTTAGGCCTTATCGTCACTTACCATCAGGTAAGCTAAAGGCCAAGTGCTTACCCGAAAAAGATTAAAAACAACCTCACTTAAACAATAGGTTGATGAATTTTTTTAAAATAAGTAGAAAGACGCGATGTGGTGGATGCATAGACCCTATTTAGTTAAATGAAGTATTTCTGTACCTAAATATTTTGCATGCTGTAGCTTACGGCTAAGTAGGTTTAAGCGACATTGTATTCTTTGACCAACTGTATTATACCCTATTTATGGCAAATAAAAAAAAAATAAAAAAAATAAAAAAATTAAATAAGACCAAAGGTGAATTTCATTTTACGCTAAATAAATAAATCACTAAGGGTGGATTCTACCAAACTGGAATAAGGTCTTATACCTAGACTAAACGCCGAATTTGTTTAGACTAATCTTGGAGTAAGTCTTATTCCAGTTTGGTCGAATCCACCCTAAACTAAATATAATTATATTAGTAGTGATGCTACTTTACCTTTCAGCCGTTACTTAGAACGCTCCGCCTGGGCCATGGCGGAGTCTTCCTCCACCAGCGACAGTGCCACGCTACCGAGCACATCTACCGTCCCGCTCGCACCTACGCACACAGACAGAGAGAGACTACCATTGCAGTCGTTGGAGACTATTGCTGATGCGCTGTTGGAAATTATGGAAGCCTGCATGAGGGATATACCGGATTGCGACTGGTTGGAGACTTGGTAAGTGAGAAAGAGAACCGGTTCTCTTTAGTGATATTAATAGCCATTTAGTGTATAGCCACCAAATAGCCATTTAGTTAGTATTCGCAATTTTGTATTAAATATATCTGTTTTACGTAATTTTTGAGTAGTTCTCATACAAATAGTTGTTCGTTGCACTTAATAGGACGGCCCAGTTGCGGGATTATATATCTTTAAACTACAATGAGGAACTGGCTATCTTATCTCTAAACTGTCTGAACATGACAATGATATTAACACTATTGTTATGGCGCCAGACATTAAATAAGATGGTAGTAACAAGCTAGGCGGACTTAACAAGTCTAACCACTAACCAAACTAAATACACCAAGATGTAAACCCCGCTGGGAATCGAAACGTCTAAGACCGGTGGATTAGTTACTGGACCACAGAGGCGGACAAAGTATCTGCCTTGGAGAACGAAACGCTGACGTGATTCTTTTAATGTTACATAATATATCCACCCATCCAACACTGACCATTGGCAGCGCTCCGGCACATTAGCTATTACTTACTTTTCCGTTAGAGAAATGTGTGTTACCCATCATTTTTTGACAATTGGTTTTGCATCTGCACTATATCTTACCTACTACTCACCCCAGACACCGTGGCCTAACTCACGGGTTTCTCACTATTCCCAGCGGGGTTTACATCATGGTGTATTTGATTTGGTTAGTGGTTTGACTTGTTAAGTCCGCCTGGCTAGTTACTACCATCTTATCTAAAGTCTGGCGCCATAAAAATAATGTTAATATCATTATCTGAACATAGACAGTTTAGAGATAAGATAGCCAGTTCCTTATTGTAGTTTTATAAATATACTAGCAGCTCGCTCACGACTTCGTCCGCGTGAACACTCTATACCCCGTGATAGTCGATTCTTTATTTTTTTTTTATCTCCGTAAGAACCATCCTCGTACTTCAAGGAATATTATAAAAAAAGAATCGAATCGAAGAGAAATCGTTTCAGCTGCTCTCGAGATTTACGCTTAGCAACACATTCAGCGATTCATTTTTATATTATAGATAATCTTGTAAAATCTAAAAATTTGACGTTCTCCTTGGTCGAGTGGTTTTTGTACAACGGTTTTTATGACATCGCCATCTCTGGGGTCCCGGGTTCGATCCCCGGTCGGGTCAATGTAGAAATTATTGGTTTTCTAAATTGTCCCGGGTCTGTGTGTTTTCTATGTATAATAAGTATGTATTTAAGTATTTTATTAACATTGTAAGCTATGTAAGCTATTTTGCTAACAATATAAATAACAATATAGGTTATTCAAAAAAATTATGGAAAAACCTTAAACAGAATATACTGCCTAGTAGAAGAGTCGGACATGACATACCACCGTGTTTTGATTAAACTGACACAATTAATAAGCATTTCCTTGATGTGCCTGGCAAGCACCATGTATTGATTTCCCATCTCACGTTCTTCAAACACCATAG
The DNA here is from genome assembly GCA_963921215.1 of Scoparia ambigualis. Taxonomy (NCBI): domain Eukaryota; kingdom Metazoa; phylum Arthropoda; class Insecta; order Lepidoptera; family Crambidae; genus Scoparia; species Scoparia ambigualis. The sequence goes on along the minus strand of OY992515.1, from coordinate 25,753,608 downwards.
GCATAGCGCAGCGATTTTTAAGCTGCAGACGGTCAGTGAGGACGTGGTACTCAAAGTTATTAGAAGACTAAAGTCTAATGCTCAAGGGAATGACCACATATCACTGGAGATGTTGCAGTTGACTCTGCCACAGTCGTCGAAGGCAATCGTTAATATTGTAAATGGTTCTATAGTCGAAAGCACATTTCCAAGAGACTGAAAGAGGGCAGTGGTAAAACCTCTACCTAAAATTTCGAATCCTACTGCGATGAAGGACCTTCGACCAATCAGCCTCCTTCCTTGCATCTCTAAGATATTAGAGAGAATAGTATGCGATCAACTCACTAGGTATCTCGAGGATCACGACATACTCCCACTGCGGCAGTCCGGATTTCGTAAGGGTCGTGGTACTACAACTGCTCTCTCAGATGTTGTGGACGACCTCTTAACTGCACAGGACCATGGAATAGTCGGTGCGCTGCTGCTGTTGGACTACCGTGCTTGACTGTATAAATACAACACTCTTATTATCCAAAATGGCCTACTATGGCTTCGCCACTGGTGCTGTAAAATGGTTCAATAGTTATTTATCAGACAGGCAAACAATATGTGGAGCTAACGGCAGCTGATGGGTCCAAATTGCGGTCTCACTCTCTCCCGGTCACCAGGGGCGTACCCCAGGGCTTCTTGCTGGGTCCTGTTCTTTTCATTTTGTACAGCGCAGATGTAGTGGGCAGCATACGCGAGTGTCGCTATCATATGTATGCGGACGACATACAGCTTTACTATCCTTTCAAACCAACTGACACCATCGCTGCTGTAGTCAAAGTAAACGAGGATTTGGCAGGGATAGCAGCATGGTCTCGTTCTAATTGTCTTGTTCTGAATCCTCAGTAATCCAAACTCCTGCTTATTGGTAGCAAGACGAACATTAACAGGCTCAATGACTGCATGCTTAATATATACATTGATGGTGTGATCATAGAGAGAGTGGAAAAGGCCAAGAGTCTGGGCATGACCTTTGACAGCAGTCTTAACTTCGAATCCCACATTGCAGAGTGTGTTCGCAAGTGTTTTTACAGCTTAAAGCTATTGTACAAAATAAGAAATTACCTATCGGAACAACTCAGAATTGCGCTATGCGAGTCACTGGTTCTATCTAACCTTAATTACTGTGATACAGTTTATGGCCCATGCATACTAGCAAGAACAGCTTGGCTTATACAGAGAGTGCAGAACGCATGCGCACGCTTTTGTTTTCACATACCACCACGAACACAAGTCACCCCCTTCCAAAACTCTGCTAGCATGTTGAAAATGGTAGCACGCAGGCGTGTGCATCTGGCGTCTATGTTGTTTGGCATCATCCACACGGGTAAGCCACAGTATCTTTTAGAAAAGCTCGTAAAAGTCCACCATAAGTACCCAAAAAGATCTTGCACTCATGTCTTCTCTACACCAAAACACTACTCTGCATCATTTCAGGGATCCTTTAGATTTGCCGCTTCTTAGTGCTGGAATGATCTTCCTCCCCCGCTGCGAGATGTAGGGACAAGGAAAGCGCTTATAAGTTAGTGAAAATGCTACCTAATGACGTCGCAAAATATGCACCCTTAATTTAAATTTCACATACCTACTACTTCATTATTTTTTACCTCTGAATTGCATTCTTTCCCTCGAGTGGCGAGATCTGAAATAAAAAACCTATGTTCAATGGCTGTGAGACGGGCATAATAGTTTTCCTTCAGGTTTCTGTATTGTTTTGACATAATTTTATTTAAGTATTTTAGAGGTGTAATTATGTTTTTACTTACGTAAGGGTGGCGCTCGACGAGCGTAAAAAATGTTTGCCGTTTCGTTTGACGCGTTCATCCCATTCGCGACGCTGCTTTGTTCTTTGGGTTCACCTATTAAAGTTTATTGCAAGAGTAAAGCCGGGGAGCGATCAGTTGGGCCAGTGAGTGAAATTGAAACATTTTCACTTTTCGTTCCAACACTGAACATGTGAACATTACATCGTAACTTTGCATTTGATTTGATTGTACCATTGCATTGATGATACCATTCTTCATCTGCATAAAATTGTAACAAAAAGTAGATTTGTTTTAAAACTTGTAAGTCAACATGACAATGACATTGACAGTTGTCGGTTGTGGTCTTTTATTTTTCGTTTTCACTCTTTAGTTAATAAGGACTAAGGAGCCGAGATCATTCTGACAATGTTTGTTTTTCTTTTTTGTTCTTGTAGTATTGTCTGTTATTGTACATGTATGGTTTTATGTAATGTGTACGCGTGTCATGTAAATCTGTATGTCTGTATGTTGTTCGTGCACCGTACACCGATAGGCCCCGCCAGAATACCAGCGTTGTTGTGACACGTCCCGTTCGCAACAATACAAGCTGAGGCGGAGTCCTGATAAATTATGTTATTATCGTATTGTTTTGTGTGTCAATAAATGTTTCTCTCTCTCTCTCTATTTTAAGTATGTTTATCCGTTGTCTGGTAACCATTTAACGAGTTTCATAATGAAGCTTCTCTTGGCCTGGATAATTGGTGTGAGTGTAGGAAAGTTTATTTTTATTATAAGCCCGCAACTGGGCTGTCCTATTAAGTGCAACGAACAACTATTTGTATGAAAGCTACTCAAAAATTACGTAAAACAGATCTGTTTCATACAATACTGCGAATACTATTCGTCTTAAATTATGATACCTATTTCCGAGCACTCTGTATTGTGTTAACTTACTGTTAATAATATTTAAAGTTATTTTTAGGACTTCACTGGCGAAGAGTTTCGCGTTCTGTTTCAATCCGGCGCTACAGCCGCGAGCGCTAATCGTCTTTGGATGTATAAGTAAGTATTTCTGTATGTACAGAAATCAGTCAACCTACTCCAAAACTATCGAATTTTTCCAATCTATATTGATCCTTGTTCCTAAACGATAAGGTTCAAAATGTATTGAAGAAGTTTGTCATTTTGTGGTAGGTTGACCTACTAGTTAACTGAAGCCTGTCAAACTACCCAAAACTGTCGAATTTCTTCAATCGATCTTCTCTTCTTCTTCTGCTTAGCCATTATCAACCAACATGTTGGTGTAGGCCTCCTTCAGCTGCTGCCATTCTCGTCTCGGTTTTGTGCCACCTGCATCCAGTTCGATTCTGCCACCCTCTTGACATCATCCTTCCAGCGCATCTGCGGTCGTCCTCTGGGGCGTTTATCTTCCCAGGGTCGCCATTTCAAAATTTGTTTGCTCCAGGATCCATGCTTTCGGGCAACATGACTCGCCCACTGCCATTTAAGTTTTGCTACGTGTTTAATGGCATCTGTAACTTTGCTTTGTTTTCTAAGCCATATATTTCTTTTGCGGTATTTGAGTGTAACTCCTACCCGGTTTCCTTTCTCCTTTCTCCTTTCCTCTAGGTCACTTGTATGTTATTAATACTGTCTTTGTTAGGACCCAGGTTTCCGCTCCATAAGTCAGCACTGGCAGGATACATTGGTCGCCATTCTAGCTTTTTGTTCCCGCTGCGATGTTCATTCGAAAAGCAAAATCTAGTTTTGAGTAGGCGGCCCATGAAAGTCGTATACGTCTGTCGAGTTTATTGAGTTAGTTTTCTTTCCCCATTCTCATTTCCTGACCTAAATAAACATATTAATCCACCCTTCGATAATAGTTTGGTTGACCGTGACTTTTACAGGGTTTTCTTTTTCGTTGGTCATGATCTTTGTTTTATTCAGGTTCATTTCCAAGCCAACCTGTAAAGAAGCTTCGCTTAACTCATGGATCATGTCTTGTATGTCATAGGTAAGAACCTGAGGTTGTTAATTCTAGCTCCTGATATTTATTATTAGACCACGGTTTTCCTATGAAAGTTGTTTAAATACTTACATCTTCCAGTATGAGGGTAAGTAGTTTTGGCGAAAGTGTATCGCCTTGTCGTACTCCCCTTTTAATGTTTATACGATCTGTTTGGTCACCTAAGGTTACTTTCATGGTAGCATTACTGTAGATGTTCTGTATGAGCCCTGTGTAACTGTGGTCTCGGGCAGTTATTCAATCGCTCCAAAATGCTCGAAGCATTTTGGAGCGATTGAATAATTTCCCCACGTTTCCACACTATCAAATGTTTTCTTGTAGTCGATGAAAGCAAGCCAAAGCGGTTTCCTATATTGTGTGACTTTTTCGATAACGATTCTAATAGTCAGAATGTGGTCCATTGTACTTACTGTACTTCTCTTATGTTTTTTCGCTCGTTGGTTATTACATTTATCATACAATGCGATGTGGCGACCTGAAGTTTGCTAAACAAACGTATGTTTTCAGGTAAAAACGTGACGGATGACGATATGAAACAGCTGCTGCGTATACTAGTGAAAGCTCTGGAGTCGTTCAACGATTTGGCGCTGCTCGAGGCACTGATCATGTGTTTGACGAGGCTGCAGCCGCTACTGCACCCGGTGAGTATCTTATCTTATCTTAGTCCGGTGAGTATCTTATCTTATAGATGACGACCTCCGTGGTTGAGTGTTAGCACACCGGATTGGCGTCTCGTGCTATCTGTGTGTTCTATTCGTTCGGGTCTGTCGAGTCAATTTAAAAATAACCGCTTTTATAAAGCGATTTCGTGTCTGGTTGTTTTTTACGAGTATATATAAATAATAGGTGTGTTTATCCGTTAACTTACCATTAAAAAAGTTTTAAAAGAAGCTCAACTTGGGCTAGGTAAGAGAGCATAAAAGGTATTTATGTTTATATTTAAGTTTTTATATAACAAATAAAACAAATTACCACCTCAGTTCATTATTAAGATGTTCTTAGTCGTTTTTGTTTCAACGTTTTGTTATCTGCGAGTTTATTTGTGCGGTTTTAATGAAACAAATGAAATATTACGAATCTTATTTAGTGGGGCCTGCCGAGTTCTCTCTCTCGCAGTACGTCGACACATTGGGATCTTTTATCCAACTCCATCCTATCACTACCTCCTCAGTGAAGCCAGCTGCATACAACGCTATTACTTTTATCTTACTATGCAAAATTGCATAGTACGGTTAAAGTAATATTGCTTTAAGAGTTGATAATACGGCCTCTCTTTATCCTCTTGGCCTTCATCTCACCTAATGGTAAGTGACGATAAGGCCGAAGGTGGAACCGCGCTTCACCTAGAATCCTCAACCACTGAGGAGCTGGGTATCTTACCACTAAACTGTCAAAACACACCAATGCTACTAACATTGTTGTTGTCGCACCAGACTTTAGATAAGGGTGGTAGTTAGCCAGGCGGACTTAGCAAGCCCTACCACCAACCAAACCAAGTACACAAAGATGGTCCCCCCCGTTAGGAATTGAGCCCGGGTCTTCTGTGTCCGAGACCGGTGGCTTACCCACTAGACCACAGAGGCGGTTAAAACCTCCTCATGTAGATTATGTATATGAAAAGCCCTGTGCCCTGCAGTAGGACGTTTATAACCGAGTCGCGTAACGGTGAAAGAATACTTCCACCCCCTCTCTTCCCTTGGGTAGGTATTGTAAAAGGCGACTAACGGACTAAAGACTGCACATACATCTAAAAGCATATAGTGGCGATGTGCTCACCACCTGTCATACTGAGCACATGTGCAGTTGCTATTTTGTGAAAAGTTGACTATGACAGAGGACTGCTTTTGTTGTCCTCATTGCCTAGTCTCTGACTATCCCTTAGTTATGGGATAATAGTCGTGATTATAAGTATGAATAATGATGATGAAGACATAATTGCATGCGCACAGCAGTGTTGGTGAATTGTTTGGTTAAGTTTTTATTTATCTACCTACTTTTTTGTAATGCTAGTCGGTGTTATAAATCGACTTCTGTTTAGTTTTGTATTTTCTCTATAAGTGGATTTTGTAAATTCTTTTGAGAAAATAAATGTCTTTAACCGTATAATCCTAAATTCTAAATCTGTGTGGTGGCGGCTCATTAGGATAATACTACCGACCCCCATCTCTTTCCTTGGGTGTCGTAAAAGTCGACTAACGGACTAAGGGTGGATTCGACCAAACTGGAGTAAGGTCTTATACCTAGATTAAACGCCGAATTTGTATGGACTAATCTCGGAGTAAGTCTTATTCCAGTTTGGTCGAATCCACCCTAAAGACTGCATATACATCCAACAGCAAAGAACAGTGATGGGCTCACCACCTGTCACGCTTAGCACAAGTGCAGTTGTTATTTGGTGAAAAGTTGACTATTGCAGAGGACTGATTATGCGGTTCTCATGGCCTAGTCTCTGACTAACCTTTATCGGATATTAGTAGTATGTGTGTGTAATGTAATGTATAAATTTGACACACATCTCTTTTACAGGAATCACCAATCCACAAAGCCCTTTTCTGGGTGTCTCTATCAGTGTTACAACTAGATGACCCCACACTGTACGCGGCGGGGCTAGCGCTTATGGAGCAAAATCTGCACACGCTCGACTCACAAGGGCAGTTCGATGTTAAGGTAAGGGAAACAGAACCTATATTTATTGTCACAGGATATGAGGATAGGTGCTGTGCTGGTAGCGGCTAATTAGTAGAATAGATTTTTTTTTTAAATTTGCTAAGAATAGGGTTGGTTATAATTAGCAGGTCATATTTATATAGGTTCACATATTCAGCCATGTAGACATGTAAAATTTTACAAAGTAAAGATTAATTAATTATTATTAAAAGTATGTAGAATACTACCGCCCCATTTCTTTTCATGTGTCGTAAAAGGCGATTAATGGATGAAATACTGCACATACATCCACCCAATAGCAAAGAAGATAGGCTGAGCACCTGAGCGCTGAGCACCTGAGCGCTGAGCACATGTGCAGTTGTCATTCGGTGTGCCGGTGTGGCAGTGCACTGCTGCTGCGATCCTCATTGCCTAGTCTCTGACTAACTAATTTGACCCGTTCGGTAGCCGTGCGGATGGGTCCGTATTGGGTTGCATAAATTAAGAAGGCATATTTTAAAGCTGCATAACGTTTTTTGGCATTGTCTTCGTTTCGCATAACGTTCATTCAGAATAAATCATTAGGCATACTTTATTACCCCATAACTTCTTTTATAATAATGACATATCAGCATCGAATGTTTATACAATAACGATTAATAATCATAACATTTATTAGCAGTCATATAGAATACCATAAAGTTAACATTTAGGCTTACCTATCTTAAACTCGAAATTTTACTGTACGAATTTTATTTGGCCGAAAACGTTTTGTAATTTTTTGTTTTCCATAATTTTCTTTTTACTTATAACACAATTAACAAAGTTTTGAAATGCCTATTGTCGATTGTTATTTTTTTCAAAATCTTAATGTTTTGAAATCCTACTCAACGTTTGGCCGAAGCTATTAATGCTAGATGATTCATTTTCCAGAAAAACGTTTCCAATATCACAAAAATACAACATTTCAAATAGGATAAAATGTTTACTAGAAAAAAAATCAACCAGTCTCAGGAAGCTCGAATGGGATTCGAACCCACGAACTTTGGATTGCCGGTCCACTGCAGAGCAGTAGACATTTTATCCTATATTTTTATAGCATTGTGAATGCAAAATTTCAACAATAAAAACATTTCAAATAATTGAAATCCATAACATCATCGAACAACTTTTAATCGTAGCAACGTTTAAGCATGCAAGCAAGCACGCAGCATGCAAGCAAGCATGCAGCATGTAAGCAAGCAAGCATGGAGCATGCAGCAAGCTGCAGCATGCAAGCAAGTATGCAGAATGTAAGCAAGCATGCAGCATGCAAGCAAGCATGGAGCATGTAAGCAAGCAAGCATAGATCATGCAAGCAAGCTGCAGCATGCAAGCATGCAGCATGCAAGCAAGCATAGAGCATGTCAGCAAGCAAACATGGAGCATGCAAGCAAGCTGCAGCATGCAAGCAAGTATGCAGCATGCAAGCACGCATGCAGCAAGCAACCAAGCATGCAGCATCAAGCACGCATGCAGCAAGTACCAAGCATGCAGCATGCAAGCAAGCATGAAGCATGTAAGCACGCATGCATGGAGCATGTAAGCAAGCTGCAGCATGCAAGCAAGCATGTAGCATACAACCAAGCATGCAGCAAGCAACCAAGCATGCAGCATGCAAGCAAGCAAGCAAGCAGCATGCAAGCAAGCAAGCAGCATGCGCAAGCAAGCAGCATGCAAGCAATCATGCATGCAGCATGCAAGCAGGAATGCTGCATGCAGCATGCAGCAGGCATGGTTTCTGTCACGGCTCCGGATAGAGCATGCAAGCAAGTATGCAGCATGCAAGCACGCATACAGCAAGCAACCAAGCATGCAGCATGCAAGCAAGCATCTAGCATGCAAGCAAGCATGAAGCATGTAAGCACGCATGCATGGAGCATGTAAGCAAGCTGCAGCATGCAAGCAAGCATGCAGCATACAAGCAAGCATGCAACAAGCAACCAAGCATATAGCATGCAAGCAAGCAAGCAGCATGCAAGCAAGCAAGCAGCATGCAAGCAAGCATGCATGCAGCATGCAAGCAGGAATGCTGCATGCAGCATGCAGCAGGCATGGTTTCTGTCACGGTTCCGGCGCTGCGGGACTCCGGCTAGCTTCGGCTTTCTGGCCGGCTGCCGTAGACAAGACTACGTGGAGTCGGTTTTTCCGCGATTCGTTTCTGTCTTCGACTTTTGTAGCACAACCTTACCGAAAACACAAAGTATTACTTTTTAAGACATTTTACTTTATTTACCTAATAATATGAATAAATGAAAAACAAAAAAAACGAAAATCTGGGTATGATATTTTAGAGAAAAAGTTACTTCAGGAGTAGGGCAGCTAGTATTTCTGTTGTCTTATAAAAAAATTACCTCGAAATTCGAGACAATAGCTACGCTGCGCTTCATCCATTATGCGTTTCGTATTTTATGATAAATTAAATTTAGACGTATAGCAATTATGTTATTTACATTTATGCTGATTAAAATTATGATAAAGACAATAACAGTAAGTTAAATTTATGCCGATGAAATCATTATGGGTTTATAACACTCTGCTTTACAAATTTATTGCGAAAAAAGTTTATGCTGAAATTGTTATGCCAAACTACATTATGACGAAAGAGATTATGCAACCAAAAGAGCTACCCGAGCGGATAGATGCTCGGGTTGAACGCGAGAAATCGTGGTGCATTTCCCATAGCTCCGTTAGACTACTGACGGGAACCCACTCCCACACAGTCAATTTAGATTATCAGGATGGGTTAACAGGACTATTATTAATGTATAAACGCACATTAATAATAATCTTTTTTAAAAAAAAGAAATAGTATAAGTTTAGTTAACCGTGTCGCGTAGCGGTGAAAGATTACTACTACCCCCTCTCTTCCTTTGGGTGTCGTAAAAGGCGACTAAAGGACTAAAGACTGCATGTACCTCCAACAGCATAGAGCGGCGATAGGTTAACCACCTGTCACGCACATGTGCAGTCGCTATTTGGTGAAAAGTGGACTATGGTAGAGGAATGCTTTTACGATCCTCATTGCCTAGTCTCGGACTAACCCTTCGGGGATAATGGTCATGATAATATGTGTGTATGTAGTATTCACTTGTTACAAGTTATAGAATATGGCGTATATTGTTGCAGACTTTAGAACAAGTGATGATGGAGACGAGAGAACCTCTGGAATGGCACTTCAAACAGCTGGACCACGCTGTGGGATTGAGGTACCGGTCATCCGATCGTCCTCGCTAAGCAGTTTTCGCTATGTTGGGGTCACTGGATGGGTGACCATATGAAAAACATCTCGAGCACCTCCGGAAGGATCGTGAAGCCGATGGTCCCGGTCGTTGTCGTTGTGGACGTTGGATAGGCTGATTACGATAATCGTGATATATCTTACACCTTAATGAGAAGTAGCTAAGCACTTGGTTTGATAAACGGAGGTACTGGGTTCAATCAAATCCCAAGTTGAGCAAAGGGTTTATCGGAATTTAATTACGAACTTTTACAAGCAATTTTTTGTTTTTTGTTTATCATGCGAATTACTTATTATGATACAAACACACCCTAATGATTTAACGTATTTTTTTGATAATATGCAGCAACAAATTCATCTTATCTAACCCCACAGTTTTTGTGTATATACTTAGTAAATTGTTAATAAAAAATTTTAAAGGATTACACGAACACTACTCATTATCCCAGTGACCCTGTTAATGAAATGTCAGGATTAAACATATAATAGAATCTTATATAAAAACTGGATAACCATTTTACGCTCTTAAAACGTCTGCACAAAAAGCGTACCTAGTGAGATGTTTGTACGCATTTAGCTAAGTGTGAACAGGACAAAAAACTCCTACAAAGATTGCTATTCTATAAAAATCACATACTTCAACCGTCTTATTAATAAAAATTTCCAAATGTTACACCTCTATTTAAAGTGACGCTGTCTCGATTTTGTTAAATTAGACACATAGAGTTAGCGTCAATTTGATCCTAAGTGTAACTTTAATCAAGGTTTATTAATAACAGGGCAAATGTATATGTCAAAGCTGCCAATATTCCGCTACGATTTAGTATCGGATTGTGTATCTAATTTTTATATCTGGACGAAGAATATTCATTAATCCGCAAAAGTGTTTTATTTCTATGCTATTTTATTTATATATATTATCTCATCTTGCCCCCACAGTTTCCGCTCCAACTTCCACTTCGCTCTAGTGGGCCATCTGATCAAAGGCTACCGTCATCCCGCGCCGGGCACTGTATCTCGTACTTGCCGAGTGCTAGCAGCATTACTAGCTATCACGGCTAGGGGGCGAGATAAGTTCCATGTTACCCCAGACACCGTGGCCTATCTCACGGGTGAGTAGTAGATAAGATATAGTGCATATGCAAAACCAATGGTCAAAAAATGATGGGTAAACCCACATCTTTCTAACGGAAAAGTAAGTAAAAGCTAATGTGCTCTAGGTGGTCTAGTGGCTAAACCAACGGTCTTAGACCCAGAGGTCCCGGGTTCGATTCTCATAGCGAGGGGGTACGTCTTTGTGCACTCGTTTTGGTTGGTGGTAGGGCTGGCGCCATAACAACAATGTTACCCAACAAACATTTAGGTGCTAAGATAAGAGTTTAAAGGTATCTATTAAAATATCTAATAAAATTCGCTGACGCCCTCCGTGGTCGAGTAGTTAGCACGCCGGTTCTGGCGTCGCGCCATCTCTGAGGTCCCGGGTTCAATTCCGGTCGGGCCAATTTAGAAAAAACTGTTTTTCTAAATTGATTTCGGGTCTGGGGGTTTTTTCTATGTTTATGTATATTTATCCGTTATCTAGTTCAACCGTTTTAACGAGTTTCAACAGAATTTTATCTTGGGCTAGATAATTGGTGTGAGCATAGAAATTGTTTATTTTATTTATTATTTATTTTTAAACTTGAAGTCATAGTTTTAAGAGCTACACGGGAGTTATAGCATGCTCTAACCCCACTATAACCCTTTTATACCCCCGGATTGGGCAAATCCGAGGGTATAGATAGGAGGCTAGGGCCTTTGCCTACATCAATAAAAAAAATCTTTTGCCGAAATGTTTGTACGTGCATCACTTCAGAATGGCTCATCCGATTTGGCTGATTCTTTTTTTGTTGTGTTTGTAATTGTCAGAACAAGGTTTGGGCGAAAGAAAATTTTTGGAAATTCGTTACGAGTACGGGGTGTCTACGCGGACGATGTGACAGGCGAGCCGCTAGTAAGAGATAATAATGACAACACTACGCCTTAAAGCTTTAATATCATGCTCTTAACGTTCTTATAAACTTCTTCTATAGTCTTAACTTTAACAAACTTATATCACTTTACGATATAATCGCAGATGCTGTAACGCTGTTGTGCCTCTTTAGGTTATAAAATAAGAGTTACCTGACAACAAAATGTTTGTTCGATAATAGCGTTGTTGTGTTCTGACAGTTTAAGAGACAAGATAGCCGTCTCTCAGTGGTTGAGGATTCCGGGTGAAGTGCGCTTATCGTCATTTCGTCTTTACCGGCTTTATAGTCACTTACCGTGAGGTAAGGCAACCGTGTTGCGTAGCGGTGAAAGAATACTACCACTCCCTCTCTTCCCTTGGGCGTAAAAGGCGACTAACGGACTAAAGACTGCACATTCCAACAGCATAGAGCGGCGATAGGCTCACCACTTGTCATGCTGAGCACATGTGCAGTCGCTATTTGGTGAAAAGTGGACTATGATGGAAGACTGCTTTTTGCTGTCCTAGTCCCTATCTACCGACCTCAATAGATAGGGTCTCGCAACTGGAACTACGGGTCCGGTTGTGTTTTCAGAGGTACTACGGGGTTCCGGTTCAAGCCTCCCGCTGGTCGTGCCTTTAACCAGGCGCCTCCGGCGGGATCCGGACATGGGTTGGACTCGTAGTGGCGTGTGGTTAGCTGTAGAGCTGGGGAATGTTCGTTTGTCCTCCTGGTATTGTGTGCCAGGACTTTCAAAATCGTGCATAGCGAGCGGGGCCTAGTAGCGGTCTCTGAGGGGCCAGAAGCGAAAAGTCCTGCGGGGAACGTGAGTTTTCCTTATAGTTGGCAGCTTTGTCCAGTGGTTTTCATTGGACATTGGTGTTGACATCTCCGGTACTAGTCTAGAGAACTAGTAGAGGCGGCCTCCTAGATGCCGTAAGTCTCCGGTCCAGCCAGCCGCGTAGGACGTGGGAACTGGCTAGGCGCCCGGATGGGTTCCGAGAAGTGAGTGTGCTTACTACTCCGCTACCAAGGTGGACACTTGGGAGTCGACTTTAGAGTCGACGACCCTAGCAGTGGCAACTGCGAGTTGTGCCCTTCGTGCAACGAGAAGTGAGCGAGCTTGACAGCTCCGGTTACCTATCTGGACAATAGGCAGTGAACTACACGTGTTCACGGGGAAACTCTCCTGAGACACCTGTCTTATGAGTACCGAATGAAGAGCGCGCTTCGGCGGGCACTGATTTGGCGTCAAGACCTAACGCAGATGGTCTTCTGCGCGAGTTGGTTTACTAGCGCAGGGACGTCTGGTACTTCATGCATAACCTAACGGTTGGTCTCGAGGTGCCAATACAAATAAACTTAGTGATGTAAGGAGAGGGGATGTTCTCATTGCCTAGTCTCCGACTAACCCTTCGGGGATAATAGTCGTGATTATATGTATGTATGTACCATCAGGTAAGATGAAAGCCAAGTGCTTATCCATAGTGGTTTAAACAAAACAGGATTTTCCAGTTCAAGCACTATTCCCTTTACTCCCTTCCGTGCGTCCTTGCCACGTCCAATGTAATTAGTAATGTCTGTATGTATTTCAGCTCTAGTGTGTGTGAGCGAGGAGGTGCGCTCGCGGTGTCACGTGAAGCATTCGCTACCGAAGTGGTTGCCCGACAACTGTGACCATTACTGCCCTGCTTCGGATTTCCATCAGGTAAGGCGCTGTCTGACTGACATGACGCATTAGGTTGTCACGTAAATAGAGGCTGTCGTAGCTTTGGTAGGTGCTCCTCGGGGTTCAACAAAGTAATAAATTGGCTAGGTACATAAATTACGTAACAATAATCCACAAAGTGTTCCCTGGTCGGAATTACATTGCTTGTGAATGAAATATGACATAATTATAAAGGTTAACTTTGCATAAATAATTATCAGTAGGTACATATTATATTTTACAACTTATGATGCCGAATATGCTGCCCAATGCTGTGCTCAGCTATACTAAACATAGTGCTTTTGCTTTTCAGTCTTCTATGCTGATCCAGCCGCCTACCTCAGCACACTCGATATGCTCGCGACGGCAGAAGTACTGGGATGTGCTCGATCAAGTAGCCTTGTCGTCAGCGCATGGAGGTAAACGAAATATTTGAAATTATCTATGTGTCTATGTTATTTTTTATATAATTACTAGCGGCCGCTCTCGGTTTCACCCGCGTGGTTTCCGTTTCCTGTTTCCGTGGGAATATCGGGATAAAAATTATCCTATATCCAGATTATAAACCATCTGTGTGCCGAATTACATCCAAATCCATTCAGTAGTTTTCTACGTGAACGAGTAACAAACATCCATCCATACTTACAAACTTTCGCGTTTATAATGTTATATATAAATAGGATAACGCAAATTGCGTTGCGATCAAATTTACAAATTGGAAAACGTTGAAAAAATTTCCACGAGTAGGATTCGAACCTGCAGTCCTGCTCCCTTTTGACATTCCAAGTCAGGTGCTCTTCCAAATACAATTTTTCAACATTTTTCTAATTTGTAATTTGATCGCATCAAAATTTGCATTAAAATTTTACATACTTACATACATATCACAAATATTATCTCCGAAGGGTTAGACAAAGACTAGCCAATAAAGACCACAAAAGCAGTCCTCTGCCATAGTCCACTTTTCGCCAAACAGCGACTGCACATGTGCTCAGCGTTGCCCATCGCCGCTCTATGCTGTTGGATGTATGTGCAGTCTTTAGTCCGTTAGTCATCTTTTACGACACCCAGGGTGAAGAGAGGGGGTGGTAGTATTCTTTCACCGCTATGCGACACGGTTACAATTTTACAAACGATATATAAAACATTCTGTATATTTATTTTACTATTTTCGCCTTCGCTATAATTTATTTTGGTTGTAACGATCACATCTTTCAGATTAGGTGTTGCGATCGTGAATGAGCGGTATACGGTCAAACTTATATTAGTTTTTGTATTTTTACGTAACAATTGAGCATGTATATGTTTTTTTAAGAAATTAATTTTAAAATAAATCTCGCCACAGGTAAATCGCCGACGCTCCAGCAATCCAACAGCGGTGGCCACAGCCCCCACCTCATCACAATGTCTCATCAGGTAACGTCTCCGCTTTATTTACACACACTGTCTGTACTCTCGGTGTTAGTTAGATTGTAAACAGTCTGGCGTGGGAAAGTTTGCTCGAATGTTTGCTAAATGGTTTTAGACCTTAAGTGTACGAGTGTAAGGGTTGATGTGTACAGGTGTTTTTTTAGTGACAAGAGTCGTTATATGTTTTTTCTTTTGTAATTAATCGTAATCTCTTTATTCAAGTAAACTTAAATGAGTATATTTGAATCTTCCAAAAACATTTAAAATAAAAGTGTTCTTTTACGATAGGGAGGGAGGGACGTTTTCCTATTTTTATTTTATTCCTGTAAAAGATAGGGAGAAAAGAAGTTTTAAGAAGAATAGTGCTAAATTTCTCCAATCGATATTGATACTTGTACCACTAGAGTTAAAGTTCAAAATGTATTGAAGAAATTTGACATTTTGTGGTATGTTGAAGTGTTGTGTATAAATGCTTTAAAATACTATTTGTGTAATGTCTTCAAATATGTCTTGAGTTTTTGACATGACAAAGTCAAGCACATAAATAAAATCTATGCCTATCCTACTCCTACTAATATTATAAACGCGAAAGTTTGTGAGTATCGATGGATGTTTGTTACACTTTTACATAAAAACCACTTAATGGATTTGGATGAAATTCGGCATACAGATAGTTCATAACCTAGATTAACACGTAGGTTACTTTTTATCCCGATATTCTCACGGGAACGGGAACCACGCAGATGAAACCGCGAGCGGCCGCTAGTTAATTATAATTCTTCTTCTTTTAGCTTGTGGTCATCAACCTGTATTTGGCAAGTGTGGTGATTAAGCCTAATAGTAGAGGATCCGAGTATACCTTCACCGAGCGGTTAATGGATGAAAAGTATTTTATATCAAATTTAATATGTTAAACTATATATTGTCAGTGGGTTGGCTGAAAAATTTCAGTCCAGTATATGATTATTGATTATTTAAATATTAAAAAATATATTTTTTTAAATATTGCACTGGTTTCGATAATAGATAAATTAAATAGGTACCAATCGAAAGTATGAAGCCTATAGAATATGCAAACGTTAGGTTGACTATTTTTTTCCTATCATAACATTGGGTAGGCAGGTGTAAACAGGCAAGTCAATATTAGTAATTTGCAACCGTCTGGTTATATAAAATAAATTTATGTTTATATAAAGATAAGCTCATTACAAACACACACAGAGACACACCAAACCAGTGCAATGTGAAAAAAAAATATTTTATTTTAAATTTATCATTAATGGTACTGGACTGAAATTTTTCTGCCTATTATACACTATTATATACTATTTAACATATTAAATTTGTTATAAAATACTTTTCATCCATTAACCTTCTCGGTGAAGGTCGTTCTATACTCGGATCTTAGACTATAAACCCATAAGTCGTAGCAACGAATAGATTACAATTGAGGCCTTGGCTCAGCAGTGGGACTTTACTTCTTTTTATACTTGGTATACTTTACTTCTTTTTTTTTCTGTCTTATATCTAATACAAATAAACAATTAAGTAGTCTAAACAAGCTCTCCTTTAACCTGTATATTGATTGACTCTTACACTAAACAACTTTAAAACCTGCACCAAAATCATAAAACATAAAAAAAATATTCTAATTGTTTATTAAAATAATTAGTTGATTTTAATTTGATAAAAGTTGCCATTAAATATTGAATTATATGCATTTGAAATAAGGTAGAAAAGCAATATTGTTATGTGCCTGGTCAATGGTTTTAAGATTTTGGTGCAAAGTTGGAAAAGGTCTTAATTTTAATTTATTGTACACTCAAATTCTTTTAGCTACGAATAATTGATAAGTAAATAACTAAATGTCTAAATAGACATCTCTGTTCAAAATGTTATTTCATTTGTAAAGGAATAGTTTCAATTCCATAATTATGTCATATTGCCACTTGTCTAGGCCCCCTCAGTGGTTGAGGATTCCGGGTGAAGTGCATTCCATTCGGCCTTATCGTCACCTTACCATCAGGTGAGAAAAGCCAAGCGCTTTTTAAAGGAAAAAGTTAATAAAAATATCAGTTCGTGACCTAGAATAATTATGTCTTGTTCAAATTGAACTCTATATTTTAAAGAATAAAGTATAAAATACAATCGTGTGACACCTTTCCCACGCAGACGTCCGAATTGGCTTGTTAGAATGAGACGGATAGCTTCTGTATTGGTTACGACGCTCCACTCATGATGGTGACAGGATGTGGCCGCGTATTCACTGAGAAATACACCGAACGTTAGTAGCAATACAGTCGATATTTCAATGCGATTATACTCTATAAAGTGTCGTGCAAAGTCATTTGCAGTTTGCAAAACAGTTTTAAGGAGTTTCTCAGTAGTTGAGGATTCCGGGCGAAGTCTACTTCCACTTTTGGCTTTATTTGGCCAAGGCGGTTGATTTTATAGTATTTTTTTTTCTAAACTGAACGTCTTTGGCGTATGGACATTTATGTAACACCAGATGGGGTCAAGATTGATATACATACATAGATATACGACTATTATCCCCTAAGGGTTAGTCAGAGGCTAGCCAATGAGGACTTTCACCAAATCACGACTGCACATGTGCTCAGCGTGATAGATGGTGAGCCTATCGTCGCTCTATGCTGTTGGATTGAAGTCTTTAGTCCGTTAATCTCCTTTTACGACACCCAAGAGGGGCTATAGGCTCTGAGCTAATAAATATATATCTCAGTGAATATGCGGCTTGAAAGTCATCGCGATCATTGTTATAGCTAGAGTAATTAGTGTTATTGTTTTCTTTCTTTGTGGTGAATGGAAGATTGTCGCTCAAACCAAAAGTGTGATATTTTATTTAAAAGTGTTATTAGTTTATTAGGTTCTACTGACATGCAGCTACGCAATCTCTAGAAACTCTTTTTACAGCCCTTCTCAATCTCGAGAAAAGTAATTGTGGAGAAATATACATCGAGATTTTTCATTGGTTTTGGAGCCGAAAACGTTATAATACAAAAAAGTGTTGTACCTATTTATGAAATAATAATCGCTTTACGAGCAAAGTAAAAAAAGTTGTAAAAGTGACTTTTTGTCGAAAACACGTAGTAACGTTCTCCTTATCTACTCGTACACCGTGACCGCTGTAAACTTTCCCGGCCGGCGCACTATGGGAAAATCGCGTATGTATCGTGTCAAAACTTCATATCTCGGTTGTTTTCAACTGTAAAAAGCTATAATTTTGCACACACCTTACTGTATATATAAGGCTTAATTGGTATAAAAAAAAATATTTTTGGTGTAATATTTATTTATTAAAAAAATAACATTAAAAATTCTTACATTTTAATAGAAAAACAATATTTCTTGTTAGTTTTCGACAAAATAGTTTCGTAAAGCTAAAAGATTAACCACCTTTTTACCTACTTTCAACAGTTTGGGAAGTCTGGTCACTTTAAAACTTTATTCTAAGACTTAGTTATAATTTTCAACCACATAGAAGATTATACCCAGTAAATTTTAGTTTAATGTCTTTATATAATATTACGTAAGTACGACTAAGTTTAATTAAATGTTTTATAAAGAAATTTATACACAAAATACATTTTATGTAACTTTTATAACTTTCCTATAGATTTTCGTTAATAGCAAGGAAGGCTCTCCTTGCTCCTAGCTTCATCCAACAACTCCTTTGGTATTTTTTCTGTGGTAGTTCTCAAGCTTGATATATATGAATGAGAAGTATATAACAAAGGAATACGTCTCCATTGGTAGCCGCTCTTGAACACTTTCTAGAATGATGAAGTCTATACTTCTTGTAATTCTTATTTCTGGTTACTGCACGTCTTCTGAAAAAAAAGTCGGTTGATTTCCCAAAATTTTGAAAGTAGGTAAGTATATACTTTTAGCTGTATGAGAGCAACTGAATTGTATAATAACAACTGTAAATATTTCGCTTTATATAAGACTAATAAATAGTGCGATGTGCAAAATTAACCACATCAATTGCACTCTTCCCTTAAACCTGCTTTTAAATTGACCTTAAGAGGGTTTACGCCATTCGGTTTCTTCCAAGTCGAAATTTTTAAAAACCAATGAGCCAATTTTGATGGAACTTTGCATGCTGAAGTAAAACACAGGGATCTAAATTGTTTGTTGAAAACATTTTAAAAAAATGTTTATTTATCTGAGTTATTGCGATTTTTAACTTTCTATAGTGGACTTTATATCGCAATAACTCAGCTAGAAAAACGTTTTTTAAAAATGTGTTCAACAAACTATTTAGGTCTCTGTGTTTTAGTTCAGCATGCAAAGTTTCATCAAAATTGTCTCATTGGTTTTTAAAAATTACGACTTGGAAGTTTGTATGGAAAACCGAAATGCGTAAACCCTCTTAAAAGATAAGTGAAGAAACTATACATTATTATTGCTTTTATGTGATAAAATACTATTTGAATTGACCACTGTATAGATAGCGTTTATATTGTGGTTGATTTTAAAAAAGATCAATTATTTTTTTCTAATCTGTGGTACCTACATTTTATTTAAATGTTTATAAGTAAACTAGGTTCATTAAATTAAAGAAAACGCCAACAGTACGCTGCCAAAATAGTAAATTGAAAAAAAATTTTTTTTTGTGAAAATTACATTCTTATTACCTAGCCATATTAATTTGCTCTTTGTAAAAAAAGGCGCAAGTAGGCGCAAATTTTTTTTTCTATAATTCGTGAGTAATGTATAGAGATCCCATTACAATGAATATCTCGACATCGGCAAGCATCGGTAACCGGTAAACCTCCTGTTAAAAAACAAATCACTATAAATATTATTATCTTGGATAATATTAATTATTATACTTTTCTTACTACTACATAATAAAATATTGTTTTGGAAACAATAAAACGAGACAATAAGCTTTCCAAAAATATATAATACTCATAACTTACATTGAAAAATTTCGAGTAACGTGGCATTGAACTATCCTGTAGTATTGTAAAAAAATCCTCAAATGGAGCGTGAGCTTGGTTTGGCGCCTATTTTAAGAGATATGCTTAGAAATAAAAAAATAAAAAATACGCAAATGAAAACTGCATTTATCGTAGTAACTAAATTTTATATTTTTATCCCTTAACATCGACTTACGTAACAGACAGTTTCGGCACGGCTTTGTATGGAGCTTTACCATAGTGCGGCGGCGGGGCTTGGGTAGGCGGAACGTTTGAAGCGCCTCGGTCAATCACTTTCGTAAGATCGTCCGGTACTAAGGGTTCTTACATTTTTATTAATATTTTTTAATGATTTTTTTATGCTCATATTTTTAGTTTTACATGCTAAATAGCTTCTACTGATGATAAACATGAACAGGGTTTCGGCTCCAAAACCAATGAAAAATCTCGCTTTATAAATAAATAAATAGACAAACCATGATCCGGACTAGGGCATAGAACTTTTTATCCCAGGAACAGTCTCCTGTGAGACAGTTTAGTCCTCGCGAACGGAGTCGCAGGCAACTGATAGTGATAACTGAAAATAAATACATAGATTCACGACTATTATCCCCAAAGGGTTAGTCCGAGACTATAGGCAATGAGAAACGCAGAAGCAGTCTACTGCCATAGTCCACGGCACACCAAATTACAACTACACATGTGCTCAGCGTGATAGGTGGTGAGCCCATCGCCGATCTATGCTGTTGGATGTCTCTGCAGTCTTTATTCCGTTAGTCGCCTTTTATGACACCCAAGAGAATAGAGGGGTTGTTGATAGTAGTGAGCCGCCACATACTACTTTTGTATTAAATAAATATCTATATCGTTTACAAGACAATCTTCCATGAACTACGAAACTGACTATGAGATACTGTCTACCTTCCAGTAATGTAGGCCACTATTAACCATTTTAACACTTGTGTTCTTTCACGCAACTTTGTACTTGGATTTGGTTGATAACTATCGTTTGTATGCATTGGTTTAACGTATTCATCCACCGCTGTTGTCGTTGCGATGATATTCGATTTTGACGTTATTTTGAACAACGTTTTAACTGTTAAATTCTTAAATTTACGTTGTTTTTACGAAATAACTGTAACGTTATTGTAAACAACGTTTTAACCGTTATATATAAAATTATCCTCAATATTCGCTTTTAACGAACTGTTTACATTGGTTTTTATTATCGTTTATAATAAATATATAATAACTGTTCACTTTTTACACAATCACATGTTAAAACTGTTTTTGTGTACTATGTTTTTATAATAATATTATTAACTGACTGTTCTGAAAATAAACATTTCAATCGAAAACATCGCAAACGTCAAGTAATCTTTTTGTCTGGTAACACACTGTAATTGCATCAATATCTTTCCTCACGTGCTTCGCATTGCATTTCTTACGAACCAGGCTTCCGCAAGAATGCAATTTAAAACCCAAAGATCATTCTCTGTGCCTACATCGAAGGACAGCATTGGACCGCCCAGGGTAATGGATTAAGAATAAATCCAAAAGAGTTTGGTTCACACTTTTGTTACATATTAATTTAGTGTTATTTTATTTCAACACGTTTCATTGTTAACGTTAAACGCTACACATTTATAACGTTAAACGAAAAATCTATTTATACGGTTCTACTAATGTCTTATCTCCTTTGCACCTTCGAAGAGTTTGAAATGTAATGATTACTCATGATGAATAAAACGTGATGTTTATTTACCCAGTTATTATCTGCGATCACTACTTGTAGCTTACTCGGTACTTGTACTTAATCAGTAATCGTTACGTACTTGTAACAGTAATCAGTAATTGCACTATTAGCTGATGTTTTTAGTGTAAGGAGTGTGTCTTCCATTGAAGACATCTACTCATTCAACATCAAAACGTGTAAACACACAATCCATCGCTTGTGATAGTTTATCACGCTCTCTCATCGGTCTATTTAGCTATCAAAAGCGTTGTCTGTCAGATGTTGCGTCATTAATCGTCTGCTATACAAGAGGAGGCCAGTGGTGATGATGATGATGAAACAAGTATATCCGTTTAAAGTGATTATAGCAATGTTAAGTTTGATCAATTAATTTAAAAAAATGTGATCGCCTTTTGAGTAATTTAAATAATATGTAACGACTGTGTGTTAAAATCTAGACAGATGTAAAAAGTGTTTTCGAAAAAATAATTCGAAATTGGGAGTGTAAAGCCGGATGAAATTAAAAGATGTATTCTTTGTATTCCCCTTTTTTAGGACCCACGCTAGCAGGTCAACCTATCCTAAACTGTCAAATTTCTCCATCCTATTTTGATCCTTATACTCTAGTCATAAAGTTCAGAATTTATTGACAAAATTTGACATTTTGCTGTAGATTGACCTTCTAGCGTCTGTGCCTAACGTTTCGACTGATTTGTTTGGATGGGTTAATAAGTGAAACTACAAAAAATATACTGGCTTTACACTGACATCAGCACTTATCACCTTAAAAATAGAGTTGAAAATCTTTAGCGCAATCCCATGATATAGAGTGTGCCCCCCTACCCTAAAACCTGCATGGTTTAGCGTAGCGATGGGTCTACGTCATTGATACTTGAAATAAGATGGCTTACCGTAGTTTTAAATCAGTATTTACAAAAAAATACACTTTACTCAGCTATTTATTGAACAAAAGTTCCCAATGGATCGACATGCTGCTGCGAGAGAAAGACCTCTACAAGCCCCATTATAATGAGATAAGATAAGAACTCAGCTATTTCGGAAATTATTTAAAAAAGACAAGAGCTAATATCTCTTTAGTGAGTTCGACAAAACGAGAAACATCCGAATTTCAGTATTTCTTTGTTGAATGCTGAAATACCACTAGATATTCTCTGATAACTCCTGTCTTTTATATATTTTTCAATTAACAATGACGTTCATCCATAGAAATAAGGTGTAAACATATAGAATGAAACTAAAACCAACCCTCGAACACACACACGATAATCACTTATTCAGTGTTGCAATTAAGTTTATTTTACGTAACAACACTCACTGCAAAGCGGTTTACCCACGCACTAATTAAAATAAATATATTATGATAATAATAATAATAGCTACGCAATAAGCCAATTTCAAGCGTTATACAGGGAGTGCTAAGAAATATGGTCAAGCGGAAGCCAAGAGGTAGAGCAGCCCTAGGTGCACCCAAATCACCACCCATGTATGTTCAGCGATTTTCAATAGTTTTCGATCTTTGAATTTAGTTTGAATACTTATTCAGTTATTGTGTCCTGAAAATATGGGGCACATGCCTCATATCACAGGCTCATATAAAAAAATACCTTTTCTTGACTATTAGAGTCACAGTGACCAAAACGGTATTCAAATTACAGATTTTTAAAAATTCATTGTTCGAAAATTATTGAACATTGCGGAACATACATCGGGGTGATTCGGGTGCCCCTAAAGCTGCTTTACCTCTGGGCTTCCGCTTGACCATATATCTTGGAACAACCTATATATATTATAACATAAGGATTAAAGTATTAATTATATCTGCTGTAAAAAAAACAAATTTCTTGAGATTTCAGAGTTGAATCGATGACATGATTTAAAATAGTCATTAGTCGATACACTGCCAGCACATTCAAGGTTGTCATAAAATCTTGTTAACTTTACTAGCACAGTGCTTTTAAACATCTTTGGACAGCAGTCATAACAAACATCACGAAATATAACAAAAAGCTTCTAGTTTTAGATTGTTAGAGACTCAAGAGAGAGAGCGAGAGAGCTCCCCCGTAGAAAGAGACGGCACTAAATAGTTGCTTCGATTTTCTATTTTCTAAACCCCTGAAATTCCCATTTTGTATAGTACCCTTGTGATAAGATGTCGTTACAGTGCGGTGAGATCTCGTAAAGGACCTTTATGTGCAATTTCGTGTATTTCTAATACAAATTCATATTATTTATTTTCAGATATATAAAAAATCTATTTAGTTTAGTTATAGTTGCTATGATTGACCAAAATGGAATGATCGGTGATTAAGAAATTAATAATTATAACACACGATGTCCTTGTTGCGGTCTTTAATAAACACTAA
Organism: Scoparia ambigualis; assembly: GCA_963921215.1. Classification (NCBI taxonomy): domain Eukaryota; kingdom Metazoa; phylum Arthropoda; class Insecta; order Lepidoptera; family Crambidae; genus Scoparia; species Scoparia ambigualis. The sequence continues at coordinate 25,729,707 of OY992515.1, read as the reverse complement.
ATATATTGATTATTTAATGTAATGTTATTATTGCTTATATACAGCGTGTTTCTTGTAAGGTGTCAAGTCGATGTATGGTGATAGAGAACTACCATACCTATCCACTGGACCCCCATGTATGTGCTACGATTTTTTGTAGTTTTCGAGTTATAATTTTTTTTCGTTATTTTATGATTCAACGACGAGACGGCTCTAAAAAAATTATATCTTTTTTTTGGGTCGACTTTTCTATGATTTTCTTTTTTTTAAACAATGCCTATTAATGGCACTTTTATGAGTAAAAAAATCTCCTTCCTAACGTTAACCTATAGTACTAAAATTTTGATCCGAACGTTAAAAATTGGGTTAATCAGAACAGAATGAAATTTTCAACTTCGATAAAAAAAATTAAATATCATTTTCCATAGCTTCTGACTAGTCTTAAAAACTGCCCAACTAAATATGCTTTTATACTAATACAAAAAAAGATGTACTAAATGGGACTTTTTTTGCTGAAATCGGTCGTTGAACGTGGTAGATCGGAGATTGTGTAATTTTCATCTATACTAATATTATAAAGAGGAAAGATTTGATTGTTTGTTTCTATTGAATAGGCTCCGAAACTACTATACCGATTTAAAAAATTCTTTCACCGTAGGGAAGCTACACTATCTCCGGGTGACATAGGCTACAATATATTTTCAAAAAAATTAGGGACCCTTACTAAAACTCTAATAAATTCCTTACATCGCGTGCGCTACGAAAACTATTGATGATAGAACAAATGCGATGTAGTCGTCGTCACTAGGGTACGTGAGGGGAGTCATTTTGAAAATTCGTCACGGGGTCCACGCGAACTAAGTCGTCGGCGGTCTGCTAGTATTTTATAATTTCTTAGTATCTTTGCATATTCTTGTCTATCAGGAGATTAATTATCCCTTTACGTTTAAGAAGAACTCAGTTGATACTAATAACATACATTTCATACCTACTACTATCCTCAAAATTACCATTAATAATGAGAGAGCCAAAATAAAACTCAAAATGCAATAAAAAATTAATATGTTCCAAATGCCGGCCACCAAACGATATGCACTTTCGGCACCGCCGCAAAAATGTTTTTCTTAAATATTTGCGGCGGTGCCGCATTTTGAGTTTTATTTAGGCCCTCTCAATATTAATGCTAATTTTTTTATATTTAAACTCAAAAGGTGGCACCGCCGTGACGACGCCTACATCGCATTTGTTCTATCATCAATAGTTTTCGTAGCGCACGCGATGTAAGGAATTTATTAGAGTTTTAGTAAGGATCCCTAATTTTTTTGAAAATATATTGTAGCCTATGTCACCCGGAGATAGTGTAGCTTCCCAACGGTGAAAGATTTTTTTAAATCAGTCTATTAGTTTCGGAGTCTATTCAATACAAACAAACAATCAAATCTTTCCTCTTTATAATATTAGTATAGATGGAAATTACGCAATTTCCGATCTACCACGTTCAACGACCGATTTCAGCAAAAAAAAGTCCCATTTAGTACATCTTTTTTGTATTAGTATAAAAGCATATTTGGTTGGGCAGTTTTTAAGACTAGTCAGAAGCTATGGAAAATGTTTTTTAATTTTTTTATCGAAGTTGAAAATTCCATTCTGTTCTTATTAACGCAATTTTTAAAGTTAGGATCAAAATTTTAGTACTATAGGTTAACGTTAGGAAGGAGATTTTTATACTCATAAAAGTGCAATCAATAGGCATTGTTTTAAAAAAAAAACATCAAAGAAAAGTCGCCCCAAAAAAAAGATATAATTTTTTTAGAGCCGTCTCGTCGTTGAATCATAAAATAACGAAAAAAAATATAACTCTAAAACTACAAAACATCGTAGAACATACATGGGGTCCAATGGATAGGTATAGTAGTTCCCTATCACCATACACCTTACAAGAAACACGCTGTATATTGCTTAAACAAATTCGTTTTCGCCTCGGTGGCCAAGTGGTCAAGCGCTTGGCTCGATATCCGAAGGTCCCAGGTTCATTTCCCGGGTCGGGCAAAGTGTGTTTTCGGAGTGTTCGATGCTGCGCCCGGGTTTGTGATCACTAGGGCCCGGATTAATATGTAAATACATATTTTAATTAAAATAGTTTTCGTTCTTAATTATATTTTCTGCATAAATTATGATATTTAGATCGAGAAAATTCAATTTTTATTTTCCATATTTTTCCATATTTTACATGTAAATCCATATTTATACATAAAATATATCAAACTATCCATATTTTCATAATTTTACGTTAGATAGATCGTATAGACGTATTGGATAAAAACAAAGGATTTCATACCCTGAAAAAATCAATCAAATTATACTTAGTTAGATATGCCGTACTCACTTGTAGAACTATGCAAATTTAAATATGCTCCAATCACATCCTGTGACGTTGAAAGATCATTCAGCAAGTATACAAAGCATGGTTTCGTCCAAACAGACGGAGTTTTAATTATGAAAATTTCAAGAAACACGTGATTCTATACTGCAATTCAAGTAATAATGAAACAGAAGCTGAGTAAAATTGTATTTTTTTATTTTTGCAATAAACAGTCGTAAATTTTACAGTCTTGTTATTTTTTTAACACATTGTTTTGCCATATTTTAGTGTTTTTAGTCCATATTATATGTACATATTTTTAAATTTTTAATACATAATTATCCGAGCCCTATAGTGATCACTAAACCGCATTTGTCAAGCATTAATTATCTATTGTCTACGCCGAGATATATTTCACAGAATGTGAACGCATCAGGGCCCTGATTCTGTATCGCAATCTATAGATTCCATACCTAAACCTTACCGCGCACAAACGTCAAACGCATACGTTTTTGGGAAGATATCGTAACTTTTTTGGTTTTGAAGCAAGGAATCGTTACAGAATAAGGGCCCAGATAATAAGCGTCTCGCTATAATAATGTCGCGTCCTCGGCCAAACAGGCCTTTTTTTTAACTTTCAATTGTAACTCAAATCAAAGTTTACGGAATGAAAGTAAACGCGTTGTATTATCAAAGCACTTTTATTGAAATCACATTATGTAACTTATTCTAATCCATTTTTATTTGTTCTATCATAACCTATCTATCATAACATAAATTAAATTGTAGCAATGACTTGAGTCAATGATAGAGGCTTATGCCCTGCAGTGGAACAGTATACAGGCTGTACTATACTTAACAATAACCTTTACGTGATCTCACCCGCTATAAATGTACCCCCATCCTTTGTATGTGTTCCCTTCTGGTTTAACAATGTACTGACATACATTCATGCATACAGGATAGTGAAGGCAGGGCGCATAGTATGCAGCACGGCGCCACAGGAGAGGCAGCTCGCTCGGAGCAAGGGGACGCGGATAGCGGGTTAGACGTAAGTACTTACAAACATTGAGCACGCCATAATAACCTTGATAGTTAAGGGAGTGTTTGTATTAAATTGTTTAACTTACTTTATAGAAAATTAAAAAAAAAACATACTTATATTACGACTATTATCCCCAAGGGGGAAATTTGCAGCTGTTGGATGCATGTGCAGCCTTTTGTCCGTTAGTCGCCTTTTACGACGCCCAAAGGAAGAGATCACATTATATTCTATTGAATTCTGTCTATATGTACAATGGCGGACTCCGTCGCTTTACCAGTCTAAAGATCAAAATCCCTTGCACACCGCGTCGTCTATTTGGTACGGGCACGCACCCGGGCGGGCGGTGCGCTTCATACGAAAATCGCTGCAAAGTGGTAAAGCGACGGTGACCCCGACCGTACGTGTTATTATTTTATACGCCACATGTATCAAATCACATTAACTGTCAATTCTTATATTGTATTATCATATTAATTTATTAAATTGCATTAAAATACCAGCATCGTGGCACTTGTGCCTAGCTGAAGCTGAGCGGGGACCTATATTTAGCATTGTTTTTTTTCTGATTTTATTTTATTGATTGTTGTTTTGTTATTTATGCCAACTAAACTTTTAGTCATTCATTCAAACTACAACATTCCCCGGCAGGTGATTGAGGACGACGGGCGCGTATCTCCCTCTAGCGTGGATGACGCCACCGATCGGCCATCGTCCACCAAGTCGGGGGACAGCGATTATCCGGAGACCAGCACTAAGGTTATTATAAAATATCTACTATTTCATACATATACATACATACATATAATCACGACTATTATCCCCGAAGGGTTAGTCAGAGACTAGGCAATGAGGACAGTAAAATCAGTCCTCTACCATAGTCCACTTTCACCAAAAAGCAACTGCACATGTGCTCAGCGTGACCCATCGCCGCTGCACATGTGCTCAGCGTGACAGCTGGTGAGCCCTGGTCGCCTTTTACGACACCCAAGGGAAGAGAGGGAGTGGCAGTATTCTTTTACCGCTACGCAAAACGGTTGTCTGCTATTTCAAATAAAATAAAAAAATCATCAGCCTATAATCGTCCCCCTTCTGGCCACAGGTCTACCCGCATGGACAACATCACATGGTGAGATTGGCCCATAACCCACCACGCTGGCCCAATGCGGGTTGGTGGGTTTAAACGACTGTCATCTTACGACTTACGACAACCGGGACCAACGGCTTAACGTGCCTTCCGAAGCACGGATTAGCTATACATACCTTTTTAATTTAAAAAAAAAGATGACATACAAAGACTTATTTTAATTTTATAATCTAATTTATTTGGAGGCCATAACCCATTTTGGGTCGTTGCGCCATCAAAGTAAGTAAGTAATAATGTTATTAACAAAATAATAAATTATAGAAAATTACATCAGCAGTGTATGGTATGACTGAACGTCCGTCCGTTCCGATGGTCGTAGCAAAAGTGGCAATAAATTAAATATGTCTTATAACTATGGGCAGTTGAAGAAGATTTCTAAGAAGATTATTTGTTTTTCTTGTTTTATTGCATTTTTTGAAAATTTGAAACTATGGTAATCACGCACGATCTAATCCTGCGAACGAGAGCGATGTTGCCGCCGCGATAGCATTCAAAATGTGAGTGCAACGTTGCTAAGAAGACAATAGAGTAGTGAATTTAAATATTTTTTTTTAATAAAATGTGACCCTGATTTTTTTATGAGTGCAATCGATTCTACTCTCCATTCTGATAAAACTAATTACAGGTTTTGAGCAATTTAATTAACATGTTTTTTATATAGACTGTTTACTGTATTATAAATTAAAAATGATGAAAAATAAACTTTTTTTCTTTTTTTCACTTGTGTTACTTTATTTATTTCTCTTCATCTCCTCGCAGCAAGTATCCACAGACAAGGACACCACCAGTCCAGAGAGCAACAGTCTTCTGGACCCCTCAGTGCTATCTGACTTCACCACACAAGCGCTCGTGCTGACCGTGCTCGCCACGCTGGTTAAATACACTACGGGTAAGATATATAATCACGACTATTATCCCCGAAGGGTTAGTCAGAGACTAGGCAATGAGGACAGCAAAAACAGTCCTCTACTATAGTCCACTTTTCACCAAATAGCGACTGCACATGTGCTCAGCGTGACAGGTGGTAAGCCCATCGCCGCTCTATGCTGTTGGATGCATGTGCAGTCTTTAGTCCGTTTGTCACGTCGCGGAGGAACCAGGGTAGTGTGACACGATGAGGAGGAGTAGAATGAAGATAACAGCACGATGAGTTCAGACGTATATTATTTTAATAAATGGTTAGTTATTATATGAAGCACAATTTAAGCGTTAGTACACACACGGCTAGGTAAAGGTTTAGGTTATAACTTATTAATATTATCAGGACGTATGCCTGGAACTGCCTAGTTATAATAACGCACTGTTCGCAATAACAATAATTCGGAAGGAAAACAATAATTGGAAGGAGCTCATTCTAGCTCCGCGGATGAATCTGAACTGAACTTACATCAAAGAGTAGAGCTATAATGAAAACAGAGGCTAGACAGAGAATGCAAGTAAATATTTGAATTTTAAATTTAAAACTAGATATAAAAGAATGTTATTCACAAAGGAGGTTACAAAAACCAACAAGGCTTTAGATTAGAATAGAATACATTTTATTTGCGTCAAACATGGTATAAAGGTTTTGATCAATTAAAGTTGTTCTCATGTTTAGCTATTTTCAAAACAGCATGCAAATCTCAATATTTTAAAATTACATTTATACTATAAAACTGAGTCACAAAACTACCAATTACACATTCACTAACTTACATTCTTTGATTATATACATGTCACTTTCATTATTTAGTTGCCTTGTTACACGTTAGTCGCCTTTTACGACACCCAAGGGAAGAGAGGGGGTGGTAGCATTCTTTCACTGCTACCTTTTAGATATGAAACTGTATATTTGTCTAACTACAGTATGTAAAAAGACCCTTAACGAAGCCAAAATTTACGCGTACTGTATAAACGCCAGTAATTTAACTAATCACGGAATGGGAAATTCCTTCAATAAATTTTCAACTTTGTCACTAGGGTATAAGGATCAATATCGATTGGAGACATTTAACAGTTTTGGATAGGTTGATCTGCCGGCGTGTGTACAATGTTTTTTGGTAACAAAAAAATATTTATGGAAATTAAAAATAAAAACTAGATGCACAAGAGTACCTAGCGCGATGTTAAGGTACCTACTCATATCGTTACAGTAGAAGATCCGAGTATACAACGACCTTCACCGGGCCGGTTAATGGATGAAAAGTATTTTATATCAAATTTAATGTTAAAAAATTTATCGCGTGTGGGTTGGCTGAAAAAATTCAGTCCAGTATATGATTAATTAAATATTTAAACAATATATTTTTTAAACATTGCACTGGTTTGGAGAATAGATAAATTACATAGGTACCAATCGATAGTATGAAGCCTATAGAATATGAAAACGTTAGGTTGACTATTTTTTTCTCGTCATAACTATTGGGTAGGCAAATTTATGTATAAATAAAGATAATCTCATTACAAACACACACACCAAACCAGTGCAATGTTAAAAAAAAATAATATTAAATTAATCATTATTGGACTAAAATTTTTCAGCCAACCCACTCGCGATATATTTTTTAACATATTAAATTTGATATAAAATACTTTTTATCCATTAACCGGCCCGGTGAAGGTCGTTCTATACTCGGATCTTAGACTACGAGTATTAGTAATGTGCGAACTAATTGTCTACATGACGAATGACGTCCTGAATAAAATTCTTTAGAAGTTGCTATTAAGCCAAAACACATATACCTCAAATGTATAATTGTCAAAACTGCCACTTTTTCGCTACCATTTAGTATGCTATTAAGTACCTACTTTTTATATGATATGTGATCGTAGTTTATAGTAGGGACATAATAATATAAAGATGTAAAGATATGGTTGTTGACCTTAGATTAAAACAAAAAGGGAAGATACGGCATGCTCCTACTTGTAGTCATTCAAAATATAGTCCTACTCAACTACTTAAGCAAACACACACACGCACACCTATAAAGTGTAAATCGAGCGAGCGAGACAAAGCGGTAAGTTTCAACGTCAGCGCGAGGGAGTCAGCGAGTAGCGCGTTGGCGTCTCGGTCGCTTCGCAACAGACGAGTACGTACGACCGATTCCGACGCCACTGCGGAGTAGCGTCTTTCTCTTTTCCACACAGTAGAATATCCGCAATAGTGCGATGTAGCCTGTTCGCTCGGCAAATTGTGACTGAAGTGAAATTGTGCCTTTATGCCGTATCTTCCCTTTTTGTTTTAATCTAAGTTGTTGACTTAATAATGTTTGCTTTGTTCACAGACGAAGACGAAATTAGGATATTGTACCAATACTTGGCTGAGGGGTCTGTCGTGTTCCCCAAAGTGTTTCCAGTCATGTAAGTTTTGATGTGCCTTTTACATTTATATTTAAGAGTAATTACTTATTAATCTGGCATTTTAAAATCCCTTACCGTATCCCACTTTATTAACTAGTTGTAATATTAATAGAAATCATGTTACTAACATAGAATAACTAACATATTGAGTCCATGGTCACTTGAATAAATAAATAAATATTCTATTTTTCTTCTTCGCATTTCGTTGGGCTGGCACATACATTACATTACATATATATTTTTTTTTATTTAAGGTTAAGTAGTAACCTTACCTATAAAAACACCCTAACTATCCACAAAAATATATTTTTTTTTTTTCAATATTTGTCGATGAGAAGTTATTTAATTTTTTTTTATTCATTCGTAATATTTGATGATTTTTGCGTTAATACCGCTTAAATACGAGGTCGTCGTTTGTTTAATTCCCATCTGAAGTAGTGTTTCTTTTTCATATTCATGTTTTGCAAAAGAAAACCCGCTGATTCGGTAACGCCTTGGTGACCGAGTGGCTAAGGTCTCGACCTGATAACCTTAGGTCCAGAGTTCAATTCCCTGGTCCGCAAAGTATGTTTCGGATTATTCGATGCATAGCCCCGGTTTGTACATGCATCATCATCATCACGACAGCTATCCCTTATGGGTTAGTCAGTGACTAGGTCATGGGGACCGCAAAATCAATGCTTTGCTTATAGTCCACGTTTCACCAAACGATAACTGCACATGTGCTCAGCGTGACAAGTGGTGATCCCCTCGCCGCTCTTAGTCGGATGGATTTGCAGTCTTTAGTCCGTTAGTAGCCTTTTACTACACCTAAAGGAAGAGACGGGTCAGTAGGATGCGTCACACACACAGCCCAGGATTGTGATCAATATAAATTTGAATGTTTCCACCCACAGACACAGTCTATTGGACATGAAGATAAACCACGTGTTGATGCATTGCAACGATCAAGTCATATTGAGCGCGGTACAGAGCATCATACAGGTATGACTCACTATTATCATACATACGTATGTATGTATGTATGATAATATACTCACGACTATTATCCCCAAAGGATTGGTCAGTCATTTAAAGTCCACTATTGAAAGTTTATAATTGCAATAACTCTGTTAAATAAACGTTGTTTTTTTAAAGTTTTCTACAAACTATAATGTATTTTACTTTAGCATGCAAAGTTTTAATTATTTGGCTCATTGGTTTAAAAAAAAATTTACTTTGAAGTTTGTATAGGAAACCGAAATGCTTAAACCCTCTTAACGAAACATGTAATCGATTAAGGGAAAGTGATGTTATCTAAATGCTTGAAGTACTGTGCGATGAATGTATGATAGTTGTGTCTCATATTAATTTGTATTTGCAAGCATAATTTTTATTTTTCAATGTATTGTATAATGAATTAGTTTAGTTGCTATTGAATAGTTAATTAAATTGTATTCTTTTAATCTATTGTATTATTATATTACGTGTTAATTAGTATAATTGGCAGTAGCTGTACTGATTAAATAAATAAATAAGTATATATTGTTTTTTGCAGAACATGATAGCGTCCGAGGACGCGAGCCAACAGCAGTTGCACTACATGCAGAGCTGCGGCTTCGGCGGCCTATGGCGGTTCGCGGGGCCCTTCACCAAGGTAATTTTACCAAAGTCAAAAGTCAAAAATTCTTTAATGTTGCTGTAGTGCGACCCGGCCGGCACGTGGCAGCCCTCTGAATTGGCTATTTGACAGTTGTAACAATAAAATATGAAATATGTCGGAAATGGTAGTTTATGATTTAACGATAATTGTCCAATAGTTATTTTTTATTAAGATAATTAATAAATATTTTATTTTTACAAAATAAATTTGCGATTTTTTAATCTGTGGATTACAAGACCCGAAACATGGGCGGCAAGGGGCGGCCATGATTGAGCTTCATGTGACGTCACATTTCACAAAATTATCAAAAACCATTATGTCAGGTTTCAAGCTAAATTTCTATATTTATTGAAATGTGACGTCACAGAGCAAAATGCCACGTGACCAACCGTTTTCGCACGAAATTTGAAATCAATAAAGAAAAATATGTTTTTTTCTGTTAAATAAAGGTTTTTTCGAGAAAATAAATATTGTACGGGGTATAAAATAAGCGTTTGTAACTTTTTAAATCCTTTTTCGAAAACTGTCAAGTAGCCAATTGGTCCGCCCGGACGCGCCGGCTACTTGTAGCGCGCATTTTTTTTTTTTTTTTTTTATAGCAGAAGGAGGCAAACGAGCAAGCGGGTCACCTGATGGAAAGTAATCACCGCCGCCCATGGACACCCGCAAAACCAGAGGAATCGCAGGCGCGTTGCCGGCCTTTAAGGAAGGAATAGGCTCGTTTCTTGAAGATCCCTAAGTCGTAACGGTCCGGAAATACCGCCGCCGAGAGCTGGTTCCACAACACTGTAGTTCGAGGCAAGAAATTTCTTGAAAAATGCACAGTAGTAGACCGCCATCCATCAAGGTGATGTGGATGAAATGACAGTCGATTGCGTGTAGTGCGGTGAAGGAAATTAGCGGCAGGGATCAAGCCGAACAATTCCTCAGAACACTCCCCATGATATATACGGTACAATATACAGAGAGACGCAACGTCTCTCCGAAGAGCCAGTGGATCGAGCCGACCTGAAATAACCACATCGCCGACAATTCGAGCAGCTCTGCGTTGAATGCGGTCAAATGGAAGGAGTTGGTATTGGGGTGCTCCAGCCCAGAGATGGGAGCAGTATTCCATATGCGGCCTGACCTGTGCTTTATACAGTTGTAAACGGTGGGCCGGCGTGAAATACTGACCCGCTCTATTAAGCACACCCAGCTTTTTCGAAGCTAATTTAGCTTTACCTTCCAAATGACCACGAAACTGAACGTCACTCGAAATATCGACGCCAAGGATTCCAATAATCGGATTGGTATCAAGGGGAGCTCCCTCAAAGTTCAGAGGTACGACGAAGGGATGTTTTTTCGCGGTAAATGCGCAAACTTGTGTTTTGGAGGGGTTAAAGCGGACTAGGTTATGTCGGCCCCAATCCGAGACATGACTTAACATGTTCTCGGTGTCAGTCACAAGTTTATTCCGGCTCTCGATGACGCTTTCCAGAGAAATATTAGCTCGCCCGGTGTAGAGCGTATCCCCAGTACTGTCATCCGCATAGCAATGAATGCTGTTGTTATGCAGCATGTCATTGATATGCAGAAGAAACAAAGTAGGGGACAACACACACCCCTGCGGGACTCCAGCATTCACGGGCTTCATGTCGGAGCACGAACCGTCGACTGCGTCTCTGATGCTACGCCCAGTAAGAAAGCTGGCAACCCATGAACACAATTTCTCAGGAAGCCCGTATGATGGAAGTTTAGAGAAAAGAGCCCTGTGCCATACCCTGTCAAAAGCTTTCGCTACGTCCAAGCTAACTGCCAGTGCCTCCCCTTTACTCTCGACTGCCTCCGCCCATCGGTGAGTAAGGTACACTAAAAGATCACCAGCCGATCGACCGCGACGAAAACCATACTGGCGATCACTTAGTAGCTGGTTCTCTTCTAGGTACCTTAAGAGCTGGCGGTTTATAATGGACTCCATTACTTTGGAGAGTAAAGAGGTAATAGCTATTGGCCTGTAGTTAGACGGATCTGAGCGATCGCCTTTTTTTGGAATCGGGTGCACAAGGGCTGTCTTCCAAAAGCTCGGGACGACGCCAGTGGTGTAAGAGAGCTGGAAAAGGCGCGTTAGAACTGGTGCCAATTCAGGAGCACACGTCCGAAGCACAATGGGTGGAACTGCATCTGGCCCACTCGCCTTATGGATATCAAGGGAAAAAAGAGCCTTACGAACTGACCTTTGCAGGAACTGAACGTTTGGCATTGTACAAGCGCAATGCGGTATGGTTGGTGGAGAGTTTTCCCCATCGTCCAAGGTCGAGTTTGATGCGAAAAGAGAGCCCAAGAGATCGGCTTTCTCCTTTGCAGTATAGGCCAGGCAGTCATCGGTCTTGTGCAATGGTGGTAGGGACGGCTGACAAAAATTCCCTAAGATAGCTTTGGCGAGAGACCAGAACGCACGCGTCCCCGAAGGAAGACGCACTAGCCTCTCGCCAATTCTACCTATGAATGATGACGTCGCCTTGGCAATGTCCTTCTTAAAGGATCTGGCGGCAAAGTTGTACTTCTTTCTGAGCGCACTGGTGTTTGGATCCTTTGATGACACCGCATTAGCCCAGGCTTGGTAATGCTGTCGCTTTTGGCGAGACGCCATTTTGCAGCAACGACCAAACCATGGTTGGGACTTGCCGCCAATGGGAACCACAGAGTTTGGAATGAAAAGTTCCATTCCCTGCAGTATCACATCAACGACAGAGTCAGCGGCGACATCAGGATCATCCAGCGAGAAGCAAACTCGCCACCACGGGTAAGACGCAAAGAAGCTTCGCATCCCATCCCAGTCCGCCGACCTATAATGCCAGACTCGACGGCTAGCCGCTGGTTGCGGTTTTGAAGTTTCTGTGAGAGGCACAGTGCTGCGAATCAGACAGTGGTCTGATGAGCCTAGTGGTGCATCAACAGAAACTTGATAGCCGTCTGGGTGCGAGGTCAGCAGAAGGTCCAATAAAGAAGGTGCATGGCCCTCCACATCTGGAACCCGTGTTGGCTCGGTTACCAATTGGGACAGACTGTAGGCCAAAGCGAAGTCATGAACGGCTCTACCCGCGTGGTCAGTTGTGCGTGAACCAAGCCATTCGACGTGGTGGGCATTGAAGTCTCCCAATACCACAATCTCGGCCGAGGGGATCCGTTGGAGAAGGGAGTCTGTCGCTGTTTGGACGGTCTCGATGGGTTGGTCAGTTCCGATGTTACCGCTGTGGGACCTATACAGGCACGCGTAGACGCGAGGATGACGTCCGCAGTCGACGTGCAGCCATAAGATGGAGAGGTCCCTATCTTCAAGATTGCCAAGGCGACGAACGCACATATCCTCCCTGACATAGGCACAAACACCGGCTCGTGGCACAAATGCATGTTCCAGGTTGTATCCCGGGTAGCGCAAGTACGAGATGTCAGGAGGGGGGGATATCTGCGTCTCGGTGAGGAAGAGCAAGGCCGGTTTCGCCGTCTCGAGGTGGTAATGGACGGCGCTCAAATTAGAGTGGATTCCCCTGATATTGCAGAAGTCCACGCGAAGCGTAGGAGGGGGTGCCAATTGTCCCGCCTTTCTCCTGCCTGCAGCATGCCTTGGCACGGGCGAACTTTTGCCCTCCCCAGAATACGTAGGGCAGCCTGAGCGAGAACGCTCAGGGGGGGATTCTCCGACACTGGATGTGTCGGTACCCCCCTGGGGTAAATCTAGATTACAGTTCGCTGCCATATCAATTGTGAGGGGGGGGGGGGGGAGGGGTCTCCGGAACCCTCACTCGCCGGACGAAACACAACAGCACAGAGTGCCATTGTTTCACGCCGAAAATTCGTGAGGGGGTGGTATTACGCCGGGCGAGCCGACCCAATGCGTGCTGCAACGCAGCGTGGCTCTACCACTCAGTTGGTGTCACTCATTTAGCACCACCCAGGGGTCACGTGTAGGGTCTCAAGGGTAAACCTACGGACGCGAGCAACTTAACCCCCCAATACCCCCCAAACCCCCCGCGCATACCTAAAGCGCGGAGTGCGCCAGGCCTGATATTACATCGTAGCTGAATAGTGGCAGCATTGATATATAATCACGACTATTATCCCCGAAGCGTTAGTCAGAGACTAGGCAATGAGAACCGCAGAAGCAGTCTTCTACCATAGTCAACTTTTCACCGAATAGCGACTGCACAAGTGCTCAGCGTGACAGGTGGTGAGCTCATCGCTGCTCTATGCTGTCGTGTATATGTGCAGTCTTTAGTCCGTTAGTGGCCTTCTACGACACCCAAGCGACACGGTTACACGGTTACGAATACGATATATACATTAGACGTATATATGTGTTATATAACAAAAGCAATTTTTAAAAGGCTTCGTCACGTTGACTCGGACCGACTCGAACCCCCAGAGAATCTGAGGAGGATCGGAGACTCGCTTGCGGCGAGATGCCATTCTCCGCGAGAAACCCTCTGGGGAATTTCGGTCTCACGGCTTGAGGAATCTGTCAGTTTCTCGCCGCCCCTAAACAAGCCCGGTTAAGCAGTAAAGGTCATCTGCGACCGACAGCAAGCAAACTCAAAGTCATGTTGGCACTCGCTCGCACACTACCAAACGAAATGCGTATCTAAACTTCTCACTACATACTCGTTGCGATGCGTTGTATGTGCATCGAGTTTTTATATGTAATCTAAGGCTGTAGAGTACTTTTTAAAAGAAAAAAATACCTTTTGCCATATAAAGGGTATCTTACCTTATCTTACCTTAGTGGAACCTGCAGAGCTCTCTCTCGCGCAGCAGCACGTCGATCCTTTGGGATCTTTTGTGCAACCCGTCCCATCACTCTGCCTTCTCAGTGAAGATGACTGCCGTAAACTCTGAACGATAAAGACATTCTTTGAGGGCGAACAGCCTAAAATCTTCCGGTTTTGGGCAGGCCGATCCTAGGAGATTGTATAATTATATAAAAAGGTATACGACAACCAAATTTCCCACCAGAACCAATGCACAGCTGAAAGCAGCGAGCTCTTCGTGAATTGCCTAGAAGCTATGGTGGAGACCTGCCTACCGGGCGACGAGCCCTTAGCGCGCCCGCCGCCCCCAGACCCCGATACATGTCTGCAGGACGATGCGCGGTACACAGGTTAGTGCATACACACATACACACAAATACATACTGATATATTATTTTGATCAGCCGAAAACCAGGATACTTAGAGAGCACAATAAAACACGTTCGTTCTGTATAGCCTCTAATTTGCGAGAGAGATAGACAAGCGTAAGTTACCCTCAGTATAACAAAATATAAAACTAATACTAACTACCTACATACATCATACACACATACTATGACTAATATCCCCGAAGGGTTAGTTAGATACTAGGTAATGAAGACCGCGAAGCACTACTACACTACTAACTAACTACACACATACTTATTTATTTATTTATGGAAAAGGTACACCAACAGTATTCATATGAAACATTAAACAAAACATACGTACGCACGCACGCACGCATATTTTTGATATTCTATCGATATTCTGGCTCTTACTCACTCTGCACTCTGCAGCTTATTTGCACAATGTGCGGTAAGATTTTGACTGAAATCCAACTGCAACGGATCAATCGCTAACACCTAAATACATAATAAATAAAATTAAAATAAAATAAGTTTTATTCAGTGATAGCAGGTCTAAAGTACGAGTTGTGACCCTTGTGCCGACTTTCCCTGTTTGTCGACTTTTCTGAAATATACCCTTATGCCGAATTTTCATGTTTCTTTGAGTTTGGTTCCTTTATGCCGGGCTGGTGACTCCCGTAAAGCTTGAAAGGCCTGTGTTAGGAGGCACCGTTCTTCCATTAAAAACAAGTTGTAATAATTATGCTAAGCGGCATCATGTACATTTAATTTACAACAAAAAAGAAAAAAATGAAAAAATCTAACATTAAGTACTTAGTTAAGTTAAGTCATCTAACTATTAGATCCTAATCTCACTATACGATTTTGTTTCAAGCCATTTACTAACAAGTTCCTTGCATTTGTAAAGTGGTTTGGGGTACAGATCCAACTCTTTATCCAGTAAATTGTACAGATGGGCCGCACGTCTTCTGTACTGTCTCCTAGCGGAGGTAGTGTTTGTTCGTGGCACATTCACGACAATGTTTTCCCTTCTGTACGTAATATTAGGGATATACATAGACACACTCACGACTGTTATCCCCAAAGGGTTAGTAAAAGACTAGGCAATGAGAACCGTGAAAGCAGTGCTACGCTATTACTAAAAACACACACGCGCACCCGCCGCCGCCAGAATCCGACACATGTCTGCAGGACGACGCGCGGTACTCAGGTATAGGATAAACTCAATTTCTCATGTTAGGAGACTAGGCAATGAGGATCGCAAAAGCAGTCCGCTGCCATAGTCCACTTTTCACCAAATAGCGACTGCACGTTTTTTTATACATATAAGAAGGAGGCAAACGAGCAGGCGGGTCACCTGATGGAAAGCAATCACCGCCGCCCATGGACACCCACAAAACCAGAGGAGTCGCAGATGCGTTGCCGACCTTTAAGAAAGGAATAGGGTTAAGAGGCCTATTACATCTCGACTGTGATTTTTGCGTAAATTGGTCAATTTTGGCGTTATGGATCTCAGAAACAAAAATACATTAACAATTATGACTTAATGAATAGTGTAGAATAGCTATTGGAATAGTGCGTAGCGGCCTCGCTTTTTGTAAATTTTGCTTAACTTTTTAATTAAACCCAAAATTGCAGAGAAAGATTTTCATAAAGTGCGCGAAGGCACTTTTTTGAGCTCATCGATTGAACTACTGTTCTGAACAAGTGAAATAAAATAATTATAATGTTGTCTCTTATATAGTCGAATAGTGTGTAGCGGCCTCGGAATTTTTAGATATCATTAATTTTATATAGAAAAAAAATCTTATTCTAAACCAAAAAACTTCGAAAATTGCTATAAGTTAACTGTGAATATCTCCTAAAAAATCACTTTCAAAATGTAATAGGCCTCTTAAGGAAGGAATAGGAATTGTGAGGGGGGGGGGGGGGGACAGGGCCTCCGGAACTCTCACTGGCCGTACGAAACACAACAGCACTAAGTGCCATTATTTCACGCCGGACATTCGTGAGAGGGTGGTATTACCCCGGGCGAGCCGGCCCAATGCGTGCTGCAACACAGCGTGGCTCTACCACTCAGTCAGTGAAAGCGTGTGCTCAGCGTGACAGATGGTGAGTCCATCGCCGCTCTAAGCTGTTGGAGGTATGTGCAGTCTTTAGTCTGTTAGTCGCCTTTTAGGACATCCAAGGGAAAAGAGGGGGTGAATAGTATTCCTTCGCTGTTATGCGACACGGTTTAATTAATATAAGAGTATTTTACAACAACTACCACATACGCGGTAGCTCAACTGTCAAACTTCGGCAACAAGTGCTGGTACGGTGACATCAGAGATGTGCTTATCGATGCATCTAATTTTCGTCTAACAATACTTATATAATATACGCTCACGATCACGAGTGTTGTCCCCGAACATATACACATACGAATACATACGCTCATAAAACCAAAGGGTTAGTCAGGGGCTAGGCAATGAAGACCACTACACTGCTAACAGAAGCACTGCTACACTACTAACTACACGCGCACGCATACACGCACACATTAAGGGGAGGTATTTAAAAGGGATTAAAAATTGATAGATGTAATAAAAAAACGATCGGTTATAATCCCTCAAGTTATAGCTATGAACTTCATTTTGGTAAATAATAACTCATAATATCAAATCACTTATTTTAAGAATAAAACCTTGAAAAGAAGATAAAATGGAACAAAAATATGTAACTTTGTGAATTTATTCTATCGAGCCAACTTTATCAAATCGTGTTTCCATCGGGTATGTTCCACAGAATAAAGCCTCAACAATAATTCATAATTTTCGCCGATTTTAATTTTACTGTTTTCTACTTCAAAAATTATTTCTAAAAACGTTCCATTCCAACCTTTCTCTTTGCTTAGTACTTTTGGCAAATACACCTTTCCAAGGCGTTCTAAAAAGCACCATTGCTTACCTCTGACTTTTGACTTTTTGTTACAGGTGTACACAGACAACCAACACTGTTTTGCCCGGTGCAAGAACCATGAAAGGAGTAAGTGAAAACTATTATAAGCAAAGATAGTGAAAAGTGGAAAAAAGGTGGTTTTTTTCAAGGTATTTTTTAAGGTTTACTTATGTTACTGCAATATTGTTGTCAAAGCTCGAACTTGCTCTAAAGGGATGATTTTTGTTTGCAACTCTAAGAGTTGAAAGAAAAAGATAGACAAATAATTAAAGATTTTACAGAGAGATGAAATGAAAAATTCGAATTGTTTGTTTCAAATTGAAAAAAACATTAGTGACCCCATTGTAGTTTTAATTTTTTTTAGATTATGTTCGTCAAAAACAAACACAAAATAAGTATAAATACTTATTATTAATTGATTATTTCAAAATAATGTTAAATCATTTAATTTTGATACTGTTTTCGTTGTAATATTAATAATGATAATATACTTAGTGATGCACAAAAACTTTCAATGTAATACACTTACATGCATTTATGATTATGAATAAATGTTGTTTTAGATAAGATAAGTAACAAAATCTAGTCTACTTATAATGTATAGGACATTATAACTAAATTATGGCAAAATGTGTGAATCTAGACAGATCTGAATGGGTAGGTCTTATTTTCCTACAAGGTGATTATAAGCAGTTGTTAAAACCATTTAAAATTAAATTTATTATTTTTTGAGAAAATCTGCCGAGATACTTTGGAGCCTTTTTAATAATTATTATTACTGCGACAGGCTATATTTTAAAAGAAAGTCATTAACTCAACTTTTGATTTTTAGTTTTATGGCAGTTTTAGCGTATATACGTATACAAATAACTAGGGTTGATACATAACGTGTACTAACGTGTATGTGTTATACGTGAACTAACGATTCTATTGAAAGTGTAGAATAACTCAAGAATATTTTGAAAATTTCCGTCTTAATTGTTATAGGAGGGCAAATTCGTACATGACAATTCCATGGTGTTAGGCGACGGAGGAGGGGTGACCAAGGAACTTATGGCTTATCTGGAATGAGCACGGGCAATTTGACATCGTTTAAAAATTAATGTTATTGTTATGCACCTTAAGTTCTATTACAGAAATCACTTGCTTAGGAAAGAATCGTGGGCCGAGTGAGATACCGCTAGCGAGTGCCGTGAGTCCCTCTATATACGTCACACAGTGGCAGGCTCTCTGTCATTGATAATATTGATTTTAGCGTCCAGTCAGCGTCTATCTGTCTACGTATGTCAGCCTAATGAAAGAGACACAGGGCACTCGCGAAGCTATCTCACTCGGACCGTGAATCGGCATCTCGTTTACATTCCAGTTTAGGTATAAGTTCCTTGGGGGGGGGATGACATCTGCACACAGCTGCCGATCCTACTACTAGCGGGAGTTTATTCCGTGGTCTTTTAGCAACAACACGTTTTGTGAGACTCCATTAATTCAATCTACCGTACTATACTAAATGTACTTTAAAAATAATATTATGCGAAGCCAATAATTAAGTTATAATAATAATAGTAATACTACTACCGCGCTCTCCTTCCATATCTCCCGTTTCGCGGACCATTTGGACTGTCACGTATGAATTGGCCAGTCTTATAGTGTATATTGTTAAGAAGATAGTGGAGATGAGTCAAAGTAAGCATCATTCTTAAGTAGATATTTGTTTGCGATATGTTCAATTTGTCATTTCATGAAATGCCTAGGTGAATAGTTTGTTTTTTGTTTTTTTTTTTCGTTGAATGGTGAAGTTATAATTATGTCAATTCTATTGTATGTATGTTAAATTTGACATTTTAACAGAAAATCGAAATGAAATCTTGTTATATATTTTTATTAATTATACAAAAAAAAAACAACGCATGTATAAGACTTTCGTTTCGACAGGTGCTAAAAAGTATGATCTATTGACTAACCTTTCAACTGTTCTATGTAAAATTGTATACAGATTACTGCCACGTTCAGAGACTTCGATTAACATAAATGAATGAAATTAAATTATCTAATACCATTTTTTTATAGCAAAATAGTCTGTCTCTCTATCTTTTACGTTTTTATCACTTAAATTTATGTAGGTAGGTACTTTGTTAACATTATTAATGCTCTAAATCAAAGACGATTGATATCCCTGGTCGATTGATATAAAATGTATCAGGACATTAACTCCGCCTCTTGCTGTAATTTTTCAAAAAATAATAAAAATAAAATAATTTTGAAAACACATGTTACACCAGCATATACGAAGGTTAGCTTATCGCTAGATGAGATCTCCTGCAGCCAACCCTAGCGTTGAGGTTTTTTACTAAAATCTGCGGAGGTAAACACTTTGACAATAATAATAAATAATCATTTAATTCTCATCACACAATACGTAATATCATTTACAAATTATTAAACTTATTACATACATACACAATCTAATCATTAAGTAAATATTGTGTGTAATATAGTACACCATATAAAATAAAATAATGTTAATTAATAACTGGTTTATGTAATATGTTACTGAATAAATGTTAAGTTAGTTCTATATTTTATGAAATCATTAATTCTGTTAATTGAAATCTCTGAATGACGCAGTAAGATAATAATAAAACTTAAACAAGTTCACAGGCTTTGTTCAGTGTTTTTACACCTGTAAAAAGACACTGAACAAAGCCGTATTTGTTAGTATAAATATATGTATAATTCTACAACTAATGATGCTGAAATTGATTCAAAATAATAAATGTACAAATTTTTGTAAGTAATAGTAGTAAGTACTAAAACATACATAAGGTATTTTTGTGTAAAAATAATAGAAATTATTCGTGTCCATGACGTTTTTTGTGAATTTTTAGTTTAGATCTGTAGGCCTATTGAATAACTCCTATGCGCTATTTCGGTGCAATCTAATTAATTGTTTAG
The DNA here is from genome assembly GCA_963921215.1 of Scoparia ambigualis. Classification (NCBI taxonomy): domain Eukaryota; kingdom Metazoa; phylum Arthropoda; class Insecta; order Lepidoptera; family Crambidae; genus Scoparia; species Scoparia ambigualis. Next base: position 25,709,167 of record OY992515.1, on the reverse strand, counting down.
GCTTCCATACTGTAATGTATCGGAACCGTTATTTAGTGAAAACATACAGTTGCTAACTCAAATAGTTTAGCTTACATACTTATTATATATAGATGGTTATATTTTCTATAATAACTGTACATTTCTTATAACTTTACAAAATATATAATGTATATATTATTATTATATATATATATATATATATATTTGTGTAGCTTCGCTTTAATTAGTTAATTATTATTATTCATAACATTTCTATGTTAAAGTTTTAAATTAATAAAGTTTAGTATTTATGTGTAATTGAGGCTTTGTACATGTTTTTATTGTAATAAGTGGATAATGTTAAGTTTGTCAGTTATGAAAGTTTGATAATCAGATTCCTGTATTTTATTGAAATTTTTTAATCCAATAATAATAATAATAATTCATGAAACTTTCTCTATGTTGTAGAATACATAGATTGAGAACGTTCGTTAATGTTTAAGCATAGACGGTCCTACTACAAAAATATGTTCGTAGTTAGACATTGTGTAAAATGGCAGGTCGAATTTTTCAGCAATGCTCTAAGACAGACACAACATTTAAAACAGAAGTTTAATTTTACATAATGTTTTGTAGTACTGCCTAGAAAGTTTAATTAAATTATAACTTACAGGTTGCAGGCTGGAAGCCTGTGCTTGTGGATCTTTCAAACTCTATTTCTGTATTTGAAATTTTGTCAAAGAGAAGTTGTGCTATTATCTAATGAATATTTTATAAAATGAAAATTTTACATGTACTGTGTTTTACATAGATCTGAAACTTGTGTTGGCCTAAACTGTAACAGTGAGATATATAAAAAATAATATAGCGAATAATAGCTCTTAGAGTATGTCATTTATTATGTTACACACGTTACCATACAAACGTTTAAAATCGAAATTTTTCAAACTATTAAGCCGGTTTTATATGATACTTTGCCTGCTCAGGGAAAATACATTAATCTAAATAGGTATGCAGCTATCAAAATACATTAAAAAAACTTTTATTTAACTGAATCAAGTCCATGTTTTCTGATACACTATTTAAAACTCTCTTAAATGTTTCAATTTTGAAACATTAAATAAAAACTTATGTTGCCCCGGTTGTTTTGAAATGGTTTACTATATTGTCTTTCAAATCTTAATACCGGCCGATTATTGAATCCTCAGATGATTGTGTTCTACCATTTTAAATAGTAGGTAATTTTATTTTTTGTATTTTTTTAATCGGCTATTACATAATTAAGCGATAATTTTAAGGCAGATTTAATTAAAGTGTTTAAAAGAAAAGAAATCATGTTAAACATCATGCCGCAGTCAACTTGCTTATCCTGCCTGTTGATTGGACGGCTAGCCCGTTCATATAATGACGTTCTATTGAATGGATCTCTGGCGCATAAAGTCAAGCTCAGACGAAGTCAAACTCGCACAGTTTCTAATTTAATTATAATTGCATGTGTAAGTATTGCATTTTGTTTTATTTTATTTATGTAAGTAAAGGTTGTTTGCTAAATAACAGATAAAAAAATCTTTCTATACTTAAAGTCAAACAGTTAACGAAAGTCAGATCAAGGTTGGTCGTTGACATGACCAAGGTCGCTCGACGTTCCACGAATTGGCTAATTGAAAGCTAACCTTTTGAGTGTGATGCTTCCCAACACGACCATAAATGGTTTTAAAATGCTGTACTAATTTTAAGGTGTAATTTTGTTATCCCAGTAGTCCCCTCAAGCCTTTCTCCCTTGGTTGGGGGACAATTGGGATTTTTTATAAAACCTCCCAGTAGTCCCCTCTATCAACGACACGGGTGACAACTGGGACTTTAATTTTTAGATTTCCCCGTTCCCCCCACTTGAGATGTTGTCGTATAATTTTTTAAGTGGGGGAGACTGGGATATTTAAAAATGTAAGTCCCTATTGTCCCCTCCACCGGTGACACGGGGGACATCTGGAAGATTTTTATAAAAAAATCCCAGTTGTCCCCCAAGGGGACGGACAAACGCCAGAGGGCACTACTATCAACCTCTATCCAAATTGTCAAATTTCTCCAATCGATGTTGCCCTTATCCTAGTGACAAAGTTCAAAATGTATTGAAGAAATTTGACATTTTGTGGTAAGAAGTGCTGTTCTCTTTACCTACTGTGTTGATAAACAGATTATGATTAATTCGCCGTATAAACCTAGCCGGCTTATGTTTGTTCAGTATTACTATTTAATAAGAGATTTTACGCTGATTATTGTCAAATATCTATGTCTATTGATGTATTTAGTAAACAAATACGAACAATAAAAATGTTGTTTTTTTTTAATCTTAACTATTTTTTTATACTTCACCAACCCGCAATGGGTGCTGTTGTTTATGTGGGAAGGCCTCTATGTGTCGTGGTGTATGTAAAAGGTAAAAAAAAGTAAAATTACTGCCTGTATACTGTCCCATACTGTCCCTATCTACTCACCTGTAGATAGGGTATCGCAGCCGGAACCACGGGTCCGGCTGTGTTGCTCAGGGGAACTAGGGGGTTGCGGTTCCATGCCCCCCCCCCCCTGGTTGTGCCTTAGCCGGCGCTTCCGGCGGGATTCCGGCTTGGGTTAGACTCGTAGTGGCTTGTGGTTAGCTGTAGAGCTTGGGAATGTTCGTTTGTGTGCCAGGACTTCCAAACTCGTGCACAGCGAGCAGGGCTTAGTAGCGGTCTCTGTGGTGTCCGTGACCCCAGCGGGATAACCCCTTCAAATCAGTTTCAAATTACGCACCAATTTAGTTGATAATATGTTTAAATTTGTTAGCAAATACCAAAATTTGTTGATCAATAGTTATCGAGATATTCCATGTTAAAGGGTATCCCGCTGGAGTCACGCTCGTCAAAGTTATTTGACCTAAAACGAGCAGGAAGGAGACACTACTGATATATTTATTATGTTAAGTTTTTGTTGATTCAATTACGAATCCATCAGTGAAAATTCCAGGATTCTACCTTCTGTAGTTACCGATTAATCAAATACCTACTTTTCGTCAAAATTCCTCCGAAAAGTAAGTTCTAGTTGAGGTATAAGAAAAAAGGCTACGATCATGAAATTTAGGGAAGATTTTGTTAACTCTGAGAGAAAATTTGTTAGACAAAAACGAGAACTCTAGCTACAGTACATCCTCAGATATAACGCTAATTATGGTTATCCTGCTGGAGCCACGTTGTAAATTAGCGAGTTTATGACTATAGCCAAGATTTTGTTGATGTAAAAATCTAACCAGTTCCTACTTTTCAGTTTCCTAGGTACAGTATTTTAAGAGAAATTAAAGTTTATAACTTTTTCATACTAAAAGTACGTGTATAAGCCGACCAAATTAAGACGCGTTTCCGCGTAGGACGTGGAAACTGGCTAGGCTCCCGGATGGGTTCCGAGAAGTGATTGTGCTTACTACTCCGCGACCAAGGTGAACACTTGGGAGTTGACTTTAGAGTCGACGACCCGAGCAGTGGCAACTGCGAGAGTTGTGCCCTTCGTGCAACGAGAAGTGAGCGTGCTTGACAGCTCCGGTTACCTATCTGGACAATAGGCAGTGAACTACACGTGTTCACGGGGATACTCTCCCGAGACACTAGTCTTATGAGTACCGAATGAAGAGCGCGCTTCAGCGGGCACTGATTCGGCGTCAAGACCTAACGCAGATGGTCTCCTTCGCGAGTAGTTTACTGGCGCAGGGGCGTCTGGCACTTCTTTCATAACCTAACGGTTGGTCTCGAGGTGCCAGTACAAATAAAATTTAGTGAATAAGGAGAGGGGATGTCCCACTGCTGCGCAAAGGCTTCCATCATTGCAATCAAGCCATCCCCGCAATAGATGGGTGTTGGCTGAATCACCACGCTTGCCAAATGCGGGGTGGTGATCACAAACGCGCGCAACATCGAAAAATCCCTTTGCCCGACCCGGGAATTGAACCTTTAGATATCGAGCCGAGCACTTGACCACTAGGCCACCAAGGCGCTAAAATATTTTTATTATTTAATAAAGATTTGCGTGTTAAAATTTCTAGGGAGGATCACCGCCTCATGTAAAAGTTACGCTCGTTTGCTCATGTGGACCGATCGGGAAAGTAGACGGTTTGTACAAGTTGACCAAGTGGAAAAAGTAGACGGTTTGCAAAAGTGGACCGATCGGGAAAGTAGACCGATGGTTCCGAATGGTAAAAATGTACCTACTTACATGTTTAAAATAAAACAAGATTTTTATGTACCAAAAAGATTTATTTATAACAAAATAATTACCGGTAGGATAACCCAATATACAATTGCCTACATCTAAAACATCTTAATCCACGAACAATCATTGAAAAATAAATAAAGTAAAAATGTTTCTACTGACAATAAACTTTTTACAATAACAATAAGTATACAACTTTTGAATGTCAATATTTTAAGTGAATTATTGAATTTACCTAAATCAGAAAAATGTAACAATGAAATCGCACATAATTGCTATTTTTATAAAACTAAAAAAAAGTATTTTTTCTAGTGCTAATTTCATGTACCTACAATAAACGCATGATAAGTTAACACTTTTTACAGATTGTGACTTTTGTTACATATTGAAATCACCAACTCATTGATTTTTTAATTAAAGTGAATTATACAAGTATTATTCTTTTTTAGGGAATGCATTATATACGATTATATTCTAAGGTTGTAAAAGATCGGTTAGATCGGAGAAGAAATGAAAATAAATTCCCTTGATGATTCTTTTGCTGATTTATCAGATTGGGCCAGCGTAATGGGTTATGGCCCAAACTCCCTATGAGCTGTTGTCCAAGTGGGAAGGCCTGTGCCCAGCAGTGGGACGTCTATAGGCTGATGATGATGTTTTTATGAACAGCGAAAATGTTACACTTGCGTTTTAATAATAGACAAAGAGAGATGGATTGAGTGTTTTTAACAGCTGTCAATTGAATATAGGCGTTAAAATGTGTGTGAAAGAGCAAACCAAAAAGCAAAAAGAAGAGTGAACCTGTTTTTTTTTTGTTTATACAGCGTGTTAGTTAACACGAGGGACATATTTAATCCTAGGGTAGTTTTTTCATAAAATTTTATGCGTATGGTATTGAATAAGTAGCTGTCGTGGTTGGTGTGACCTGTTTTTCTTTTGTACTTGATCATATTTGAATGTTTTCCGGCGCTTAGTATATACGCTAACATTATTTAATAGAATAATTATGCAATTATGATTATTTTTTAATGATTCGGATCGGGAATCTACTACTTAATGTCCTCCCTTAATATGTCCCTCGATTTGACTAACACGCTGTAGATCAGTATCGATTGAAGAAAAATTACAGTTTTGGGTAGGTGGAGCTGCTAACTTGTGTAAATAGAGACAGGTATTGACCGCATCGAAGCTTTGTCTCTTTCTAGAGATTGGTTAATATTAGTGTACATATTTCCATGGACTCAATAGTTCATGTAACATGTACATGTGTATTTTTCAATCCATCTCACTATTGTCTATAGTCTATGCTATGGTTAAGGCACAGTAGTAGCAACATATAAGAGATAATTTGGTAGTCATTCCCATTTTGAACGCTTCAAATGTCAACAATTTAAAAAAAATTATAAGATGATTTTGTACTTGAAAGATAACTCAAATTCAAATTAAAATCAATTCACTAAATTTGAATATTTTTTAAGACACATCCAGACAAAATAATATAAAATATACATTTTGGAATGATACTTTTTACATGATTATTAAAAGTTTACATAGCATTTCTAAATAACTTATGTTAAATATTTTTTATGTTAAAAACAATTGCCACCGCCATCTATTACATGTCACAGTTTGTCAAAAATAAATAAAACTTGTAACATAATTATTTTTTGGTTATATTTTTTTACAATTTAATATCATTTTGAGCTAAGTATATAGTGTATAATCTACATTGAGCGTAAGATAAATATAAAACGAACTTTAAAACATAATAAAAATTCATATTTTCACATACCTACGTACACCTTGACGTCAACATAAAAAAAACATATTATTTTTGGAAATTGTCACTAATTGGATAAGTAATTTATTGATCATTCGGATAATATATTGGGTTATAATAAGTATATCCACTACAAGAAATGCATTTCTGTGATAGAAGCACGCATTACTCAACTTGAAACAATTGAATATGATCATAACTTGCAGTACTTCTACATGTTGAAAGACTATTCTTATTATTATATATTGGTAGTCGATTAAACATACGATTTCAAGTGAACTTTTATTCAGATTATATGTGTCATTTGGTTAATATATACATTAATAATACATAAATTATTATTATTATGATGAGGCACTATACCATAAATCTTAATCACTTGATATAATAATGTTATTCGGTATATAAACAAAGAAATTGTATCATCAATTCATCAGCATAAAGGGCTTTAATTATAATAAGTAAATTAATACAATTGTTTTATATATTATACAAATATATTGTCGGCTTATTGCAAGAACTCATTATCAACAAAAAATCACTAAGTACCTTCGCAATTTTTCTACCGAACATTCTCCGAACGTAGTGACCAATATAAAATTGTTGTTGGCAAAATACATCTCAAGAAAAGGAGATGTTAAAGCCATATTAAAAAAAAAGTACCTTCCATCATATAAACAATAGATACACAATCCGATACTAAATAGCGACTGCACATGTGCTCAACGTGCGTGACAGGTGGTGAGCCCATCGCCGCTCTATGCTGTTCGATGTATGTGCAGCAGTCTTTAAGGGTAGGTAGGTAACCATCTGAGACAGAACATAATGGTTTAAATTCTGAAAAAAAAAAATGTATTATAGTCTGACCGCTACCGCTGTACCGCGCCTTGGGTATGCGAGCGGCGAGGCGGAGGGCGAAACAGTTGCTGTTGACTGTCTGTGTCAGACGCACATGAGATAAAATATCTAAAAATGGTTCGTGCATTATCTCGAGATATCAAGACTGTCATTTTTTACTGTCAATTTAGTTCACCAAAAAAACAGAAAGTTATAAAGAAAAAACATGTTATTGATGATTTTGATTCATATTTCCAAGAATTAAAGATTTATTTCATTTATATTGGTTCTTTAATTGTACTTATCTAAAAATCATATTGGTCAAAAACGGATTGAATGTACTTGTAAATATAAAGCTTCAATAAACTGTGCTTCGATATCGTAAGATCTGTCTGACACTACGAATCTCATGTGAGTTCATGCTCTTTACTTCCCACTCCCCTCCTCCCCGCGCATACCTAAGGCGCGGTACAGCGGTAGCGGCCAGACTATAGTTAAGAATCTAATCTAGTCAAAGTCGCATTCAGTTACAAGATACAATAAACTTCACTCGATAGAAGAAGTTACCCCTTTCTGTAATGTTTTTTCAAAATTATGACTGAACTACTGATACTTTACATTTAATTTTTGTACTCAACTAAAGACACAAATATCTCGCAGATAAATTCGCAGAGTATCCTATAAAGTCTATACATATAGGCAATTAAACCTACATAACGCGCCGCTTCGCTGTTATACCCGTCCCGTACCATGGAACCGTCGAGAGAGCGAGAGAGAAGCGCTCGGAATACCTGGCCTTAATCCGTTAGTGCCTTCGCACGGTGTCTCCTACGATTCGCTGCAGCAACGCTTCGTGTGCGGACTTGTTTGAAAATGTACGTGCTCGTATTGCTCTCGTCCTACGCGCGTATTACGATACGCTTACGATACGATTACGAGACGCCACCGTGTGCGAAGGCACTTAAGTCGCCTTTTACGACACCCAAGGGAAGAGAGGGGGGTGGTAGTATTCTTTCACCGCTACGCGACACTGTTTACAAAATGAGCATTTCAAATAAGCCTTAACAATATGCGACAAGGTATAATCTACATATTATTTAAACATTGCAATTGCGTCCTATTGATTCTTCGCGGGGACATGACGTGGACAATACATACGCAGATAACAAACGCTGAACAAGGAAGGAAAAATATTCCTTATTTTTGAATTTGATTTTGATGTCTAGCGTCAGTCGGTCGATCAGTGTATGAACAGACAATTATGGAGTCGCTTTTATTCATAGATATTTCTAACCGAGTGAGCTCATTTTTAGAGCTAAAATATGTCGGTGTTCAATTTGTGATTTTGAACCTTAGTTGATGCTAAAACCAAATTTAAATATTTTATTTTAATCACTTAATAAGTTCTTGCAATAATCCAGGGTAGTGTATGCACAAAGGCCATCTTATTATGTACGAAGAACAAGTACATTACTCATTTAACAGTGATGGAACGTAAAAGCTTAAAGGTATACATACAAACACATGACCATATTGTGTTTTCTAACACCTAACATCAAACATCTAACAAAATATGTAAGATGTGTATTTTGTTAGATGTTTGATGTTAGGTGTTAGAAAACACAAAACAGTGTCGCAGGAGACCCGCCATATTTGAGTAACATGACAAGTCAATGTACTATACTATACAGATTGAATAGTGTGTTTTTTTATATCGTTCATTTGGGTTCTCCCTTGTTCTTTACATAACAACGTTTGATATAATTTCAGTTCGTATAAATTCGTTTAACGTAATTATTCATTTGACCTAATATTTATAAGCCATATTTATGTTAGAGATCAACCAAATAATTTTGTCACATGGTTAAGTGTGTGCGTAATAATATTTATGCATCAGTGTCCAAGTGCAGATGTGTCAATTCTGTAACTATGGCAACTGTAGACCAAACAAAAACAAGGATCTGTCGCTCGATAGGTTGAGACAACTTTATCAGTATGGGACCTCTAGACATTTTTGTATGACTGACACACGTCCGCCTCATCGAGCGGTCCTTTAATTATGAGTGGTCGAGCTTTGAGTCGAGCAATAAATCGACGAGAATTTGAATTTATTAGGTACTGTCAGCCAAATCAAAATAAATTCGAAATTACTTGGTCTGCCATGCATGCCGTATGTAATTAACATTCACATACGGCATGGTTTCTTAATTATATTTCCTCTTTGTAGTATTGCTATTATTTATAATATAGTAATAAATAGACGTTTTGTTTTTTTAGTTAAAATATGTAAAAAAGCACTCATACTGTTTTGCAACGAACCAATAGCAAACGCCCTTTTGTCCTATTTGTTCTTAAAATTATATCGTATAGATCTATCTTTTTCATGGATTCGTCAAAAGGTATGTTTTTATTGGGTGCGCATTTTTTCACATAACTTTTTAAGTCCTATTATCGGAAGTCCGAAAATATTTCTTATACCATTTCACATTATAATGATCACTCTTCATAAAAATATTTAATACTAACGATCGAAACCTATAATCACCAGAATTCATAATATCTTTAACCATACACCTTGTTATTACCAATTTTTTTTTTCATATATTTTCCTATACTAACGATCGAAACTCCTAATCATTCTAATACATAACGACAATATTCATAAATTGGTTTCATACTAATATTTGTTATCATATATTTCTTGATAATACATGTTTTTTATGAGCCACCCGCTTTAAAGACAAAATTAAGTATGCAAAACTATAGTTCCTTTGGTTAGGTTAGGTTAGGTTAGACTTGTGACAAATAACTTTGTAATTTGAATAAATACTGTGTGCTTGCATTCATGTTGAATGCATGTTGCATATTTTTTGGAATACTGCATTCCTGGATGCATGCTGCACGCTTGCTTGCATGCTGCATGTATGCTTGCATGCTGCATGTATGCTTGCATGCTGCATGCCTGCTTGCATGCTTGTTTGCACGCTGCATGCTTGCTTGCATGCTGCATGCCTGCATGCATGCTGCATGTATGCTTGCATGCTGCAAGCTTCATGCTTGCTTGCATGTTTGCTTGCATGCTTGCTTGCATGCCGGGGGGTGCAGGGGGCCTGAGGCCCCCGCTATAAAAAAAAAATAAGTATGCAAAACTATAGGTCTGTCGGTTAGGTTAGGTTAGACTTTTGACAAATGAAAGAAGGGGGCCGCAGGCCCACCGACCCCCCCTATTTCTTAATCTTAAGTGTATGTATTAAAAACAATATTACGAGTTAAAATATTTTAGTAATGACATTATTAATAAGAAAATTATGATATTTGACTGTTATGAATTAAACAATTATGAAAAAAAAGAATATGAGTTTAAGCTTGTTCTTAGTAGTGACAGTATTAATAAAAATATATGATAACTGTTTGTTATGAGCTCCGATAGTAGTAATAAAAATGTATGGATAAAAAAGTATGAGGATAAAAATTAGGAAGAGTGATTATTATGAACACAAATCGGTAGTAAAACAAAAAATAGGAATAATAGTTTTATGTGAGCCAATATGGACCCGTTTTTATTTATAGCCATTTATGCGTTTCTGGTTTATTGCTATTTAAAGTACCTAAGTGTTTTCTTCGCTAAAGTATTGTGATACGATGCGTTATTCTTCATAACAATAACCGTCTTTTTGGTACATGGTTGCATCTTTTCATCAGTTAGTACTTTACTTTGCTGTTTACTTTGCTTTACTGTACAATGTGACGTATATGCACAAACACATTAAAAACAAATTGTGGAGGGGCGTGCCATCTTTTCGTGGTTTATCTCTAGACATAAGTGTTTATTTCGTATAAATACATTTCAGCTAATTTTAATTTTATCTAAAATATTTCTAAAAATAAATTGATCACATTCTGCATGCCGGGGGGTACCCTCCTGATATTATATGAAATTATATCAAACTTTGCTGTTTAAAATAAGGGAGAACCGTTTTTTTACCATTCAAATAAAATAAACAATAGGCACTCTGTACTATAGTATACTATACTCAAGTATACTGTATTTTTTAATATACTATACTGTACTATACGGATTACAATATAGCACCAAAGCTACTAAGCTTCTAATTTACAATATCTAGCAATAATAACGTACAACAGATCTTAATTACCCGAATTTGTTTGTGACAGAGGCTGCAGGTGGCATTTTCATATTTACTATATGTGGAGGACGACAAAGTCCCTAAGTTGGCGCAGGATTTGTCATTGTTTAGTAAAATGGTTTTTTTAACGTACGATCGGGGTCACCGTCGCATGACCACTTTGCAGCGATTTTCAGATGAAGCGCACCGACCGCCCGGGTACGTGCCCGTACCAAATAGACGACGCGCTGTGCAAGGGATTTTGACCTTTAGACTAGTAAAGCGACGGAGTCCGCCATTGTGCCTACACGTCACATATTTAGTCTACTGCAAATGAACAGCAAAAGACTTAATACCTTTAGGTACTTTTAATTAGTCTAGTAGAAAGCTTTACTCCCCTACATCCGAAATCATATAAGATTTTATGGTACGTGTTGCCTGTCTTCTTCCTTACATCGATGACTTATTTGTACAAAGAGTTGTGTCATAAAAAAATATATTGAAAAAAAACGACTACTTATAAATAATAGATTAGATCTACTCGTTTTTGTAAAGACAATGTTAATGAATTAGGTAAAACTATGCACCGTGCTTAATTTTTTTGCCATATGCGGTCTCGCAAATATTATAAAGTTAAAAGTAATTCTATCTGAACACCTTTTATACATAATGTTATGGTAATAAGAATATAATCCCTCAACTAAGTCATCCTAGTTAGTGCAAAAAACAAGTATTTATATAGAAGCAACTCTAAAATTGATAAAAAATTAGGCTGTTCCATAAAAAACTATTCGATATCAAACAGCATTTTTTTTGCACTTTAACCGTTCAACTTTCGTTAATTCATAATATTTCTTAACACAATATCTCACCTACCTACAGTCTTGGGAAAGAGCGAGTCAACCCCAACACGGGTATTGCATGACCCCCTGGATATTGTTAAATAAAGCAATTTTATTTTTAACTGCGGCCGCGCTGATCAGTGCTTAATGAAAAGAATTTTAATGGTGTCTAGTGGCGTCGCGTTCTAAGTGTTTAAGTTGCTCACATGAAATAGTTATTTGCACATAAGATGGTTTACATATTTGGTTTCCCATATGAACTTCCAAGTAAAAAAACGGTTGTTTAGCTGACAGTCATTGCGATATAAGTTCACAAAGTTTAAAATCACAAAAACTTGGCTAAATAAACTTATTTTTTCTCTTTAACAAACTATTTAGATTTCTGTATTTTACTTTAGCATGCAGTTTCAATAAAATTTGGCTTCTCGGTTTGTAAAATTTTGAATTTTGTATGGAAAACCGAAATTCGTAAATCTTCTTTATTAGGACCGACCGCCCAGTTACGTTGCGGGACTATATAAGGCGACTGCTAGAAACCGCATGAAACTTAAAGGGCTGGTCAGGTCAGTGTTTTAAACATGACAAAAATGACAAAAAGGAAATGTGTTTTTTTCATTTTTAATTAAATAATTCATTTTGTGAATTTTAATTAAATAGTCTTTGATTATCTAATTTATTTTAAAGCAATAAGATAAGAAAAATAAAATGAAAAACAATTAATAGTAACGATTATTTACAACGCGCGGACAGCGGCCGGTCATAGACCCAACCGTCTGTTGACCCGTCCGCGTCAGCCGGGCGATAAGTACCTACGTTAGTCTGCAATGCGACCCCATTTATTTTCCTATTACGAAATGTGCGTATTTTTCTTATGTTATTGCTTTAAAATAAATTAGGTACTCAAATGCTATCTAAATAAAATTCACAAAATGAATTATTTAATTAAAAATGTAAAAAGCACGAATTTATTTTTTGTCATTTCTGTCACTTGACCTGCCCAGCCCTTGATGTTTCTTGCTGTTTCTAGCAGTCGCCTTATTATTATCATACAACCTGTAATCTAGTCTACATCAGAATCAAGAATACCAATTCCCATTATCAGTCCTCTAAAAAATTATAACCCGGCTAAAATAATAATAACAAAAAAGCAAACATGTCATCTTCGATCATATAACCATAGATACACGATTGCTAGTTGAAAAACAGCACCACGAAACAAGGCATAAATTAGAAATATGCCTTGTATTGCTCTCAAAATTTCGATTTTTTTTAGAACTTCATTCCAACTTGCTTGAGTCTAGCGAGCCTATTTCCAAAGTGATGTAACTAAAATTATATTTTTTAAGAATTTGTACTTTAGTGCCTTCAGTTTAAGGTTTACTTAAATGTTTGTCTATACATCCTAATTTTTATTCGTTTTAATGAAATTAAGGGTGAGTTCCACCTATGAAACTAAACAACTTTCCCCAAAAAACCTATGTGCAAAAATTACATCTGATCGGACAGTTTTGTATGGGAGGTCGAATTTTTTTTGTCATTTTTGCACATTAAAAAATGAGGGTGTATATCTCTTTTCATTTCTAATGTTGATCTATGGATATGTATGTATTTACGCGAGGACATCATTTGAGTTAGATTTTGTTTGAGAACGTGCATCTATTGTTTATATGATCGAAGCATGTCATCCCTAGATTGTCGAATATCATCCATTCCATTAATATCTTTACATTTTCTACAACTTTACGTTTCTTCTTTCGTTTCAAAATAACTAGTATTTAACTAGGTACATTTCGTATGTACATAATAATAAATCTACTGGAGGTCCTATATCCCATACCCGACCCGACTGCATACTAATTTGATTAATCTGAAAATTTAAGAGAAATTAAAAATTAGTCACGAAATAGTACATACATACATACATTATCCCCAAAGGGATTCGACTAGATCAACTTCGATCAACAATACAACTAGATGTCAGGTCGGCGCTAAAAATGTGTCTCGGTAAGTTTTTTTTTTTTTTTATAGCAGAAGGAGGCAAACGAGCAAGCGGGTCACCTGATGGAAAGTAATCACCGCCGCCCATGGACACCCGCAAAACCAGAGGAATCGCAGGCGCGTTGCCGGCCTTTAAGGAAGGAATAGGCTCGTTTCTTGAAGATCCCAAGTCGTAACGGTCCGGAAATACCGCCGCCGAGAGCTGGTCCACAACACTGTAGTTCGAGGCAAGAAATTTCTTGAAAATTGCACAGTAGTAGACCGCCATCCATCAAGGTGATGTGGATGGAATGACAGTCGATTGCGTGTAGTGCGGTGAAGGAAATTAGCGGCAGGGATCAAGCCGAACAATTCCTCAGAACACTCTCCATGATATATACGGTACAATATACAGAGAGACGCAACGTCTCTCCGAAGAGCCAGTGGATCGAGCCGACCTGAAATAACCACGTCGCCGTCAATTCGAGCAGCTCTGCGTTGAATGCGGTCAAATGGAAGGAGTTGGTATTGGAGTGCTCCAGCCCAGAGATGGGAGCAGTATTCCATATGCGGCCTGACCTGTGCTTTATACAGTTGTAAACGGTGGGCCGGCGTGAAATACTGACCCGCTCTATTAAGCACACCCAGCTTTTTCGAAGCTAATTTAGCTTTACCTTCCAAATGACCACGAAACTAAACGTCACTCGAAATATCGACGCCAAGGATTCCAATAATCGGATTGGTATCAAGGGGAGCTCCCTCAAAGTTCAGAGGTACGACGAAGGGATGTTTTTTCGCGGTGAATGCGCAAACTTGTGTTTTGGAGGGGTTAAAGCGGACTAGGTTATGTCGGCCCCAATCCGAGACATGACTTAACATGTTTTCGGTATCAGTCACAAGTTTATTCCGGTTTTTTTTTTTTAAGTAAGAGCGCACTTGAGATGTGAGCTCTTATTTTCTCGCAAGGCATAACAGGAAAAAGTACTTTATTTGTTGCCTCTTAAGGTTGATTTCACCACTAAATGTTATTGACATCTTTTCTTTTTTAAGTGACAGCAGCAGTAATTTATTGCGTTGAAAAAGTATTTATTCACGTGGACAGAATTTAGCCTTGATTTTGTACGTGACGCGTTATCTAGTTGGTATTGTTGATCGAAGATAAAGGGTTCATCAAGGACTAGGCAATGAGGACCGCAAAAGCACTGCCACACTACACGGCACACCAAACAACAACTGCACATGTGCTCAGCACGATGGGTGGTGACCCCATCGCCGCTCTATGCTGTTGGATGTATGTGCAGTCTTTAATCCGTTAGTCTCTTTTTACAACACCCAAATGAAGGTATTATTCCTTTGGTGAGCCGCTATACCACACGGCTTAAAAATAGTTAAAATTAAGCAAAAGAAAAATAGATAAATAAGAACAAATAAATAATGAGGGTGTAATAAACACATTTTCGATATTTAAATACAGTTGTGGTCATAAAATTAAGAACGGCTCGTACCGAAAACAATGTATGAAATCTTTTTATATATAAATAATTTAATAATCTATTTTTTATTATTTATTAATGCCATGAACTACTCACCTCACTAACATTCTCACCTATCCGACTTACTGAACCATATCACATTTTAATTTATTTAAATAACAAATAGCGAGTTTTTTACGTGCGTCCATATATGGACACTTGAGGGCTGAGAGGTTAAAGGAGAAGCCCGCCGGTTCTAGGCCTGAATGTGGGTGAATAAATCATACACCAAAAAAATCGTATAATTTACCTGATTAACCTCTGTAAATAACAGCATCGTTGGCAGTGGTCAACAGATGTTATTTTGGTAATTATTTATTTAGTTTATTGATTAGCGAAAATCGATACGAAGAGATTAAACGAAATGCAACATTATTTCAGTATCTTTAACTATCCATTAAGAAACTAAAAGTATTTATGATTCGAAATAAGTATCTTAATAGTTATCCACTTTTTCTTACATCATCATCAGTTAGAAATATCCTAATAAAACCGATCAATTAATGGATGGTTCAATCAACATCGATTGTGGGACGCAGCCATATTGTTAAATGTCTATTTGTCTATGTCTTACGTCAAGTTCACGTCACTATCAGGCCGCTTGTTGTCGAGCCGGTTTCTACCCGGTCCGGCGCCGGGTCGGTGCCGGCTACGCGTGTACGGTTTGTGCCCGGTTCGCAAATGACGGCTAGCCAGCTGAAGTGCGGCTTCTTCGGCACACGCCGTGCGTACGTCCGGTACCGTCAACAAACCCTCATAGACTGTCATTGTCATACGTGACCGCGCGCCGGCCGCAGCCATCGAGCCGGACCGGGTCGCTAGCTCGTGAACATACCTTCATAGTCTATCATAGCCAACTGATGACCGGACGTAGGCCCAGCAAAAAACCGGCTCGTCAACAAGCGCTCTCAGTCATGTCATTCGTATTTCGTAAATTAGTGCTCTTTTCTGTTTTCCTGGATTTTGTTTTACAACTAATTGTGCTCGGCTCGAATACCTGACTCCGACTTTGATTGTTTCCTGGCTGACCGTCTGCTTGAACACTGGATACTGTACCCTGCAACTCATATTGACCTTTGCGCTAACTACCGGACAACTTGGACCTTACCTTTCATACACGATTTTGACCCATTTGGCCAAAGCTTGCTGATGTGGAAATTGGGCAAATCTAACCTTTTCATATGTTCTAATTTGTGACTAATTTCTAGCCCTTAACATGCAGACCCGTGTTTGTATAAGAACCGGGGTTGTCTTTTAATAAATTGAATAACGTAAATGTAGAAGGTATCACTGTAGTTTATAAAAATAAAAATAAATATTTGGTAGGATAGGTAACCATTGTTTGCAATTACCGCACTGCATCAACGAGGCATCGAGGCTATTAGAGTTTGGCAAGTTTCAATGGAAACGGCGTTCCACGATTCCACAAACGCATCGTAAAGCTCGTTAAGACTACTTGTTCTTTTAGCGGATACGCTCCTCTTCACTTCACGCCACAAATTTTCAATGGGATTGAGATCTGGTCTTTTGCAGGCCAGTCTAGCATCGAAACTGATTGCTCCCTAAGAAATTTTTTAACAGAATGGGCAGTGTGTTTGGGGCCATTATCAGGTTGAAATATCCAGGTCACGGTAACGTCCCCTCAACGTAAGGAAGCATTGTTTCTTTCAAAAAGTTCTTGTATTTAAATTGATCTAGATTACCTACAATTTTTTCCACGGGGCCCACACCATATCCAGATAAACATCCCCAAACTTTGATGTTTCATGCTCTATGCTTTACTTGTTTTGTGGTAAACTGCAAGGAGTTTGGTCTGCTAACACTGGCGGAGGAATGGATTGCCCCGGGCTCGTTGAAAGCATGTCACTGCGGGTGCCGGGGAGGTGCACGCGACGCACCTCACTATTTGCTGTCCCTTCTCACAGTACCAATTATGGACAGAATGCGGTATTGACCAGAATCTTTGACACTTATAATAAATGTTTTGAATATGTGAATCCCTTTATTGATAACAAGTATACATATTTAAAGAAAGTTAAAACGAAATGGTATGACTAAAGACGGGTCTCCTGCGACACTGTTTTGTATTTTCTAACACCTAACAGAGACCTCATTCCAGAATTTGAACAAATGGTTTGTATTAACGTTCTTGTCTATATCTTCTAGGTCAATGGTTAAAACTTTATAGTTTTAGAACATTTTATATGATCAGCAATCTTTTTGTAAGACCAATCACGTTCATAAAGTGCAATTATAATTTTTCTTGTCGAAGAATCGCAACTTTTTTGCTTTCCAATGCTATGTAATAAATAATATTAAATTTTTTACAACTTGTAATTTTAGACTTGAAAAAATGACGCCAAAACACTATAGCCCGAAAAAAAATATTTTTTAAATTTTGAATTTAGAACCATTTTAAAACGAAACGATATTGCGTTCCTAATTATTTGTCCAGCGGCCAGTATATTGCAAAAACATGTCTTGTTTGTTTATTGTCTCGAAACATGACAAAAGTTTATTTGATGTATAAAATATTCTGAGTTGAAACTTTAGACATGATAATTAATCAGTGCAAAGTTATTTGAACTAGATTTCATAAAATTGAATTGAATACTACCCGTTCCTAATTATATTGATTTATTCTTGTAATAAAGTAAAAAATTCATATTTTTTACCTTAACATTCGCGTCAACTATGTCGTATCTTGCGTTGATTTTGGAATGTCCGCTTTCTCCGATGGTTCCTGCAAACACATGTGGTTATAGAATCTTTAATAATAAGATAATAAGTAAAGTATAGTATAGCCTATCTATACCAGGGTCAATTTTCAAATATGTCGGATATGGTAGTAAATAGTTATCGTTTAATTATAATACTTACCATATCCGACATATTTCATATTTTATTGTTACTACTGTCAAATAGCTAATTAGGCCGATCTGCAGGCGTGTACATTGACTTGTCTTGTGTATGTATGTATGCCTTAACCGCCTCCGTGGTCTAGTGGCTAAGCCACCGGTTTCAAACCCAGAGGTCCCGGGTTCGATTCCCAGCGGGGGGCACATCTTTATATACTCGATTTGGTTGGTGGTAGGGCTGTTAAGTCCGCCTGGCTAGCTACCACCATCTTATCTAAGTCTGTCGCCATAACAACGATGTTTATAGCATTGTTGTGTTCCGACAGTTGAGATAAGATAGCCAGTTCCTCAGTGGTTGAGTATTCCGGGTGAAGCGCGCTTCCACCTTCGGCCTTATCGTCACTAACCATCAGGTGAGATGAAGGCCAAGCGCTTACCCGTTGTAGAATAAAAAATTTAAAAAAAAGTATGTACGTAGGTATGTTGCACCCACCTCATCCAGCTGTGGGTCCAGCTGTGATGTGCCGTTGCGCACGACGTCCTTTAGCGTGTCCTCCTCGTCCGAGTCCACGTCGAAGAACTCCTCGCTATCCATTTCGTGGTCTGTGCCTGGAGGACAACTGGTTATAGTCAGCCTCTCTTACCTTATCTATCGATATCTGGAGGTCCCGGATTCGATTCCCAGGTCGGGCAAAGTGTTGTGTTTTGACAACTGATTACAGATAATGCCAAAACACATTTTAACCGCTTCTGTGGTCTAGTAGCTAAGCCATCGGTCGTAGACCCAGAGGTTGGATGATGTACACTGGGTTCGATTCCCAGCGGGGGTACATATTTGCGTATTTGGTTTGGTTGGTAGTGGGGCTTCTTAAGTCCACCTGGCTAGCTACCATCATCTTATCTAAAGTCTGGGCGCTATAACAACAATGTTAATGGCATTGTTTTGTTCCAACCTTTGATTAGAACAAAAAGGGAAGATACGGCATGCTCCTACTTGAAGTCAATCAAAATATAGTCCTACTCAACTACATATGCAAACATTCACACACGCACACCTATAAAGTGTAAATCGAGCGAGCGAGACAAAGCGGTAAGTTTCAACGTCAGCGCGAGGGAGTCAGCAAGTAGCGCGTTGACGTCTTGGTGTGTCTCGGTCCTTTCGTTCGCAACAGACGAGTACGTACGGTACGACCGATTCCGACGCCACTGCGGAGTAGCGTCTTTCTCTTTTTCATCATCATCATCATCATCATCAGCCTATAAACGTCCCACTGCTGGGCACAGGCCTCCCACGTGCACAATAGCACGTGGGGATATTGGGCCATAACCCACCACGCTGGCCCAATGCGGGTTAGTAGGTTTAACGACTGTCATCTTACGACAACAACCAGGACCAACGGCTTAACATGCCTTCCGAAGCACGGAAGAACTCGAGATGTTTTTCATTTGGTTTCCCATCCAGTGACCCGGCATTGCGAATGTTGCTTAACGGACAAGATCGCAAGCTGAACGCGCTAGCCGCTGCACCATCGAGCTCCTCCCACTCTCACTTCTCTTTTTCACACAGCTGAATATACGCAATAGTGCGATGTAGCCTGTTCGCTCGGCAAATTGTGACTGAAGTAAAATTGTGCCTTTAGGCCTAACTTTGGCGGCTCACTCACGAGACGCTAATGCCGTATCTTCCCGTTTTATTTTAATCTAAGGTTCCAACTTTTTAGAGAGTCCTCAGTGGTTGAGGAGTCCGGGTGAAGCGAGCTTCCATCTTCTCGGCCTTATCGTCACTTAATAGTGAAGTGAGATGAGGGCCTTGTGCTTACCTATATCAAATTTAAAAAAAAACCATTTTGTAACTTGTAATATTTGATTTTTTGCTTTAATAAAAAAACATAAAAGTTAAAAGCTATCAAAAATATCGACATGTCTAAAGCTTTGGTCTCTTGATCGTAACGCACAACGCTGCGGTGTGCGGCATGCGGTGCCCGACACATAATTGTATGAAAAACGTCTAGTATGGTCTCTTGTTCCGTCGCAGTATGCGTCAGCGGCAAAGGGCAAGCGCGGTGAAGTGGGGAGCGGGTATTCCGCACTGCGCGGCGTCGTTCTCGATTCTTCGCTGCGATGTGCGTCGCGGGTTGACAATGGATTTGTTTGAAGATAATTTAATAGATTTGAATGAAATTTTCTTTACAATCAATTAAATGCCTTTTTACTAAAGTTTTCATAAAAACCTTCACCCCTCCGTTGTAAAAACATGTTTCTCGGCCTGCTTCTTTGTCGTCTACTTTGGTAGCTGCGGCAAAATCAACTGACCACTTCTCCGCAGAGACGGTTGCGTCGTGACGCTGCGTTTGAGCCGCATACCGCAGCGTTGTGCGTTACGATCAAGAGACCAAAGCTTAACGCAGTCGCCCGGATTGCGATGGACGTGGGTTCGATTCCCACATGAGGTAGTAATTTTTTCAATGTTTCTTATCTTGCGAATTTTCTTACTCACCCAAGACAGAGTGATAGTCCGTAAAGTATTCACTATCGGATGCGTAGCTGTGCTCCACGGCGTCGACAGTGTCGCCGGCCGGCTTGGGAGGCTTTGCTCGCTTCTCCTTCCGCTGTTTTAAGCGACGAAGTTGTCTGCAAATAAAGTAAAACGTAAAATAAAGGATACTGTACCAATGCTGAACAGTGAGAGAATAATTTCATTTATATAGAAAAGTAAAGTAAAGAACAGCCTGTATTCTGTCTCACTGCCGGGCGAAGGCCTCATTTGAAAACACATTTTGTCCTACCTGAGACTTTGTGACGACTTTGACATGCGACAGATGTATCCGGCCCTGGGCTTCTTCAGACTGGCGGCTTTTTGTTAAAACTTTAACAGCTGTTAATATACTATTTTAAGGATACTTACGTTTCTTTCTGTAGTTCCCTTAATGCTTCTAGCTCTGTCCTCATTGTTGCGACTTGTCTATCGAGTCTTGCAACTTCACTGACTGTAAATATAAAAAAAATGTGTTACTCACAACCAACGCTATAATATCCTGTAATTAAGTATACAAGTAAGTTACATGCAGACACATATAATCACATATATTATCCCCGAAGGGTTAGTCAGAGACTAGGCAATGAGGACAGCGTGACAAGTGGTGAGCCCATCGCCGCTCTATGCTGTTGTATGTATGTGCAGTCTTTAGTCCGTTAGTCGCCTTTTACGACACCCAATGGAAGAGAGGGGGTGGTATTATTCTTTCACCGCTACCCGACACGGGACATACAAGTAAGTTAGTATGGGCAAAGGTAGTCTTATCGCGTGAAAGATAGCTGTGGTATTTGCTTACCTTAAAAGGAAACTATTTATTTCTACATTGTCCCACAACAACAACGACAATAAAATGGATAGGAAATCAAACTAAAGAAACGCAAATGAGAAAGAACTGTCAGAGATACAGATTGGAACTACTAGAAGAATGCATACAAAGAACAGAAGGCAATAAAAAGACAACCAAACAATTATTAGAGAAACGAAACTGGATACCAAATTTATTAAATAAGAGTGTCCATGTCTACAGCTTCCTCATTCAACATAGAGAAATTCTAAGCATGCCATATTTTTGTGCATATTATGTGCAATCAAATGTTTCAGTCCTAATTTTTGTGCCACCACAACTTTGTTACTATGAGTTGTTTTATGTGTGTAAGCTGGAGACACGTGTCACCAGCTCGCACACGCCCGTTAAGACAAACCAGTGAGGATAGGGTTTTAGACTATAGCCAGAAATTTTGTGCATAATTTGTGCACTAGGAACAAAAAAAACTAACCATCACACTCAAATACTGTTGAAACTACGATCATAAAACTGTGTGCGAGCTGGAGACACGGGTCTCTGGCTCGCACAGCTGTATCTTCGTAATTATTTAAGCTACGGTTATGAATTATACCTCAAAATTTTGTGCCTAATTTGTGCATAAGGCACAAAAAATTTCAAAACTTTAACTCAAAAGGTTTTTGAGCTACGAACCGATACCTATGTGTAAGCTGGTGACACGTAACACGGGCTAACACATGGTGAATTACTGTAACTGTATAAGATAGCGTTCCGTTTTAAAGATCAACTAATACGTTATAATTTGTGCAAACACGAGGCAAAATTTCAAATCTCTAGGCCTCTTAGTTTAAAAACTATAAGCCAAAAACTGTTTTCCCGCCAAAAAATTCAAAATAATGTCTCGGAAGTGGCTAAGTGCGCCGTTGCCGTTCCGTGCGCTACACGATTGCAATCAAGTTTGAACTTAGAGCTAGCAATATTTAGAGTCATTTTAATTTGCACTCTCGATTGTTTTAATTTATGTACCGAGAATTTTAGACTAGGAGCCGTTTGTTAAAGCGATGCGCGACGCGACTAATTTAGTTTCACTATAGGTACCTGACTAACCTACCCTACTTTTTATTTTAAGGCCCCAGTACTAGTGTTGTTGCAATACTGATAATTTCACTATCGATAGTTGATCTTGAAAAATAGTCGATAGCGCGAATAGTCCTATCTAAAATATCGAAATGCTGCGATACTATCGATAGTATCGACGGTGAAAATTGGGTAATGCTATTGAACTTGGTCTATACTATCGATACTATCGACATACGATACTATCAATAGTATCGATACTATCTATAAACTATCGACACGTTTCGATAGTATCGATAGTTTTGCTTTAGTAACTATCGACGAATTTTTAATACTATCAAGTGAGTATTGTAAATCTAATGATATGATGTGATAGATGACCTATGTAGGAACTTTGATAGGACTATTGATAGTATGACTGATTTTCGAGGTCACGATAGTATCACGATACTATCGATTGACTATCGCTATCGCAACAACACTACCCAGTACACATTGGCGACTTGGCGTATGTTGGCCCATTGTCGGCAATCGCCATTGTGTAGAGGGGGTAAATTGCGCGCCACTATCGATAAATTGCCCGCGACTGTACACCATTACCCCGTCTACACAATGGCTATGGCCGGCAGTGGGCCAACATACGCCAATGTGTACTGGGTAGTGTTGTTGCGTAGGATCGTGATACTATCGTGACTTCGAAAATCAGTCATACTATCGATAGTCCTCTCGAAACTATCGACCCTTGACAATACTATCGATAATATCGATTGATAAAAATAAGAAATACTATTGCTAAAGATCGATACTATCGAACCGCGTCGATAGTTTATAGATAGTATCGATACTATTGATAGTATCGTATGTCGATAGTATCGATCGTATAGACCAAGTTCAATAGCATTACCCAATTTTCACCATCGATAATATCGATAGTATCGCAGCATTTCGATATTTTCGATAGGACTATTCGCGCTATCGACTATTTTTCAAGATCAACTATCGATAGTAAAATTATCAGTATTGCAACAACACTAGTACTGGGGCCTTAAAATAAAAAGTAGGGTAGGTTAGTTAGGTACCTATAGTGAAACTAAATTAGTCGCGTCGCGCATAGGTTTAACAAACGGCCTTAGATTAAAACAAAAAGGGAAGATACGGCATGCTCCTACTTGTAGTCATTCAAAATATAGTCCTACTCAACTACTTAAGCAAACACTCACACACGCACACCTATAAAGTGTAAATCGAGCGAGGGAGACAAAGCGGTAAGTTTCAACGAGCGAGGGAGTCAGCGAGTAGCGCGTTGACGTCTCGGTCGCTTCGCAACAGACGTTCTCGACGTACGACTGATTCCGACGCCACTGTGGAGTAGCGTCTTTCTCTTTTTCACACAGTAGAATATCCGCAATAGTGCGATGTAGCCTGTTCGCTCGGCAAATTGTGACTGAAGTGAAATTGTACCTTTAGGCCTAATTTTGGCGGCTCACTCACGAGACGCTAATGCCGTATCTTCCCTTTTTGTTTTAATCTGATCAAACGGCTCCTAGTCTAAAATTCTCGGTACATAAATTAAAACAAACGAGGGCGCAAATTAAAATGACTCTAAATATCGCTAGCTCTTAAGTTCAAACTCGATTGCAATCGTGTAGCGCACGGAACGGCAACGGCGCGCTTAGCCACTTCCGTGCCATTATTTTGAATTTTTTGGCGGGAAAACAGTTTTTGGCTCATAATTTTTAAACTAAGAGGCCCAGAGATTTGAAATTTTGCCTCGTGTTTGCACAAATTATAACGTATTAGTTGATCTTTAAAACGAAACGCTATCTTATACAGTTACAGTAATTCACCATGTGTTAGCCCGTGTTACGTGTCACCAGCTTACACATACTTATCGGTTCGTAGCTCAAAAACCTTTTGAGTTAAAGTTTTGAATTTTTTTGTGCCTTATGCACAAATTAGGCACAAAATTTTGAGGTATAATTCATTACCGTAGCTTAAACAATTACGAAGATACAGCTGTGCAAGCCAGAGACCCGTGTCTCCAGCTCGCACACAGTTTTATGATCGTAGTTTCAACAGTATTTGAGTATGATGGTTAGTTTTTTTTGTTCCTAGTGCACAAATTATGCACAAAATTTCTGGCTATAGTCTAAAACCCTATCCTCACTGGTTTGTCTTAACGGGCGTGTGCGAGCTGGTGACACGTGTCTCCAGCTTACACACATAAAACAACTCATAGTAACGAAGTTGTGGTGGCACAAAAATTAGGACTGACACGTTTGATTGCACATATTATGCACAAAAATATGGCATGCTTAGAATTTCTCTATGTCGAATGAGGAAGCTGTAGACATGGACACTAAATAAGAACCACAAATTTGAAAAGCGCCGCCCAGAAATGTCTATAGCTACTAGCTTCTTCACTGAACTGTATGAAAGGGAGAGGAAAATCGATCAGACGGCATTACCAACGAGTTTCTCATACTAAATAAATGGGTGTGTAATGTTTGATATAAATACTTATGATCTAAAGGTACGCTTACACGGGAAATTAAAATTGATCAATTATGAGCAACACTGGGCGATTGTGACGTGAGAAAATATGGAGCAATATACGGCAACAGCAACAAGCATCAATTTGGCGAAATGTTTTGCAACAACAATATGGAGCAATATGGAGCAACTCGGCAATACGAAGCAATACTTTCATACACGTACAAAACTATCGCTCGCCATGGAGGACGATTATCTTGCAGCGGCAGCCTGCAGTGCTTTTATTATTATGAATCACAAGCAAAGGGAACAGACATATTTGGGTACGAACGTTTTTAGCAAGACGGAATCAATCATCGTTGTGTTGTGAATTAGATGACATTTTATTCAAAAACTTTACTCGAATATCCGGAAGTGATTTTCAATTTCTTTTGAATAAAGTTGGCCCATTAATTACGAAACAGATGACCAATATGAGAGAACCAATTTCTGCATCGACGAAACTTGCCCTAACCCTTCGATTTCTGGCTACTGGGGATTCATACAAAAGTTTCATGTATCTGTTCAGAATTTCTGATAGTTGTCTGTGTGTGTGTGTCGCTCTGTGCTGTAGGATGTATGTGCAGTCTTTAGTCCGTTAGTCGCCTTTTACGACACTGAAGGGAAGAGAGGGGTTGGTAGTATTATTTTTATGAGCCCATCGCCGCTTTATGCTGTTGGATGTATGTGCAGTCTTTAGTCCGTTAGTCGCCTTTTACGACACCCAAGGGAAGTAAGGGGTTGGTAGTATTATTTTGATGAGCCCATCGCCACTCTATGCGTTTGGATGTATGTGCAGTCTTTAGTCCGTTAGTCGCCTTTTACGACACTGAAGGGAAGAGAGGGGTTAATAGTATCATTTTGATGAACCCATCGCCGCTCTATACTGTAGGATGTATGTGCAGTCTTTAGTCCGTTAGTCGCCTTTTACGACACCCAAGGGAAGAAAGGGGTTGGTAGTATTATTTTGATGAGCCCATCGCCGCTCTATGCTGAAGGATGTATGTGCAGTCTTCAGTCTGTTTGCGTCATTTTAGCTCCTTGTATAACAATCTACTATTGTTTTACTGTTGCTTTTTATTGTCTCCTATATGGTAATAATATAATAAAATAAAATATTTAGTTTAATATCACTTTACACTGGCTAAATGTGCTGACCGCACGAAGCCATTATAAAAAAAAAACACCCAAGCGCTCTGTCCCTGCGGAAGCGAGACGCCGCAAAATCAATAAGTGCAAGCGAGACAGGAAACAAAATTGCTAATAATTTCCAGACTCACTGGATATTCGGCAATACGTGTCGGCAACAGTCAGCAATTGGAATATATGGAGCAATTATCAGCAATATTGCCGAAACAATTGCCGAAAATTTTTGATGTTGCTCCACATTGCTCTACTAATTGCTCCATATTGATCAATACGTATTGCCAGCAATAATTGACCAAAAAATTGCCCGTGTAAGCGCCTCTTAACGTTCAGTTAATATAATTTCATTTCATATAATTTCATTTGATATAACAACTAACTTAATATATTTAACATTTAATATAATTTTAGATTCTATAATTTCATTGATATAATGTACTTTTGATATAATGTACATTTGATATAAAAATAAAATGATATAAAACATTACTCATGTAATAAGCAAGCAGCATGCAAGCAAGCAAGCAGCATGCAAGCAAGCATGCAGCATGCAAGCAGCATGCAAGCAGGCATGCATGCAGCATGCAAGCAGGCATGCAGCATGAAGGCAGACATGGAGCATGCAGCATGCAAGCAGGCATGCATCATGCAGCAGGCATGTTTTCTGTCACGGCTCTTCGCTGCGGAACTCCGGCGGTTCCCACACGAGCTTATCGTCGCAGATGGCTTTCGCTCACCACCGCCGTGGGCCGCCTCGCCCCTCCGCGCCTACGCGGGATAAAATTACATTCTAGCGTAGGGCAGACAAGTCTACGTGGAGTCGGTTTTGCTGCGATTCGTTTCTGTCACTGACTTTTTTAGCACAACTATAACGAAAACACAACGTATTAACTTTTTAAGACAATATTTGAAATCAATTTAGAGTTAAAATGTTATTTTTATTTTTAAGCAAAAATTATATCAAATGACGTTATAGAATATGATTATTCTACCAATGTAGCTTTATAGAATAAGTTGTTAGAGAATATGAGTATTATATCAAATGAATAATATACGTACTGTTGTTATAGGAAGTACATTTAGAACAAGTAAAAATTATATCCAATGAACGTTATGTTCTTTGAAATTAGTTCATTTGTCATTATATAAAATGATACGCACCCTAAATAAAGACCACCTAATACCAATTCTCAAACCTTTGTATCGAAAGGACATATAAGTAAAACGTCCTATGAGCACAATGTCCTAAAAGCAAAAAGACCTGTGAGCAGCTCGTCCTATTAGCAACATGACCTAATAGCAAGTTCCTAATAATATCGTAAGGACATGATGGCAACATTAACAACTCTCACACATTTCTAATGAAATACTATAAATAGTGAAATTATACCCAACCAATGGACAACGCCGGTTATAGTACTTTTGCACAAAACAGGGGATAAAATAACATAAATAACTATAGACCTATCAGCCTATCCTCAAATATTTACAAAGTCTTTGCCTTCTTTCGCCAAGTAGGTAGATTGGGAAAAATGTGTGCTGTCTGTTAACGGTCAAAACCTATCACATTTATGATTCGCGGATGATTTGATAATCCTCTCGTCGACGAGTGAGGGCCTGCAGGTGATGTTGAATGAACTAGATAAAGCCAAAAGCCAAAAGGTGGGATTAGTCTCATGACTGACGTGTTCATACACACAAAAAACCAAAGCTTTGACAAATGGGAAGCAAGAACCTATCAGGATCAAAAACAATCTGATCGAATCTGGTTTGGATCCCTGATTATAAAATTATGCTCCAATTTAAGATATCTCTCTCGCCTTTCATCCGTTTTCACCGGGGAATCAATTGCGCTTATAGAAGATATTTCGTATGTAGAATCTCATAACCTGAATAAATCAATAATATTCACTGATTCTTTGAGTTGTTGACAAGCCATTCTTTCAAATCCTTTTCGGGCTTCTTTCCTTTTCTAAATTGGAATTTCCTAATATTTTAAAAATTAGACAACTTTTACACAAATGCAAAATGAGGGATCTAGATTATAGTAATAGCATGGATTCCGGGTCATGTTGGAATTCCTGGTAACGAAACTGCAGCAGACTCCTGCACCAGGGATGCTATCTCAGTTGGTTTATCTTCTCACTCTACAGCTACTTGTCAAGATATTGTTCCCCTTGCAAATTCTCATTTATCACAGTCGTGGCATATGGACTGGTCTAGATCAAGAAATAAAGCTGGTAAACATTATTATGATATACTAGGATTGGAAAAAATCATGATTTTAAAACAAAATTGATTTATTTTAAAAAATCATGATTATTTTGATTTAATTGATTTTTTTTTATTTTTTTTGTTTTTTTTATGTGACAATATCAAATACACTATTATTAGTACTTACTGACAATAGACTAAGCTGTATGACACAAATAAGACTCTTAAAATTATTAAAATAAAATTTATATTTTAAAAACTTGTTGATTATTTTAAATTACTTTAAAAATTAATATAGATAAATCTTGACCAATTATTGTTAGTATCCAACTTTACAAGACTGATTACTGATTTTTTTTGCCACAGTTGAAGACAAATTTCAAGTAGGTATGCATGCAAGTCTTTATTTAAAATTGTATTTTTGAGACTGCTAATTCTGTGTAAGCCCTTTGACAGTATTTTATTGTTAGTAAGAGACCCCCCACACTGGCGTCTTTCGAGCGTCAGCGTCATGCCGGCGTCTATGCGGCGTGCGGCGTCGCGCCGCACGAGTGCTGCACTGACGCCGCGTGAACACCGGCTCGACAGTGTGGGGGGTCTCTTACTACTAAGTATATTTATTTATTGTTTTTTTTTATTTTATTTTTTATACTAAGCCCGGCAAATGACCCCACTCCACCTGATGTTAAGTGGAAATGAGGTCCAGGCGCGAGGACAACTGGTGCAGCGTAAGAGACGTAGCATCAGTCATCCTCACTCTGCCGGCCCACAAAGTGCTTCTTCACGCCTCGTTTGAAGGACCCTGTTATTTTAATTAAAGATGATATAACATTTTAAATTGCTTTAAATGTATAATTTTTATTTAAAAAATCACCTGATTTACATTAGCCAACCCTGTGATATACAGTCGGAAATACCAAATAAACCGTGTTTTTTTAAATACAAAGATATTGCCAAAAAATTGTGTCTGTTTTATGTTGTCTTCGTTTAGGCCATGCTTGCATACCCCTTCATCTTGTAAAGATTCGTGTAAAAGACTCTCTATTTGAGTGTGGACTAGATGAGGGATCTGCTGAGCATTTGATTTTTAACTGCCCTTTATTGCTTTATTCCCTATTTGACTCTCTACCACTGGAAATTCCCCGACCCTTTAATGTTAAACGTTTGTTGCAGCTAGTTAGAACCCCATTTATATATTACCCACTTATCAAAATTCTTTATAATTACAAACTAAAATTATAACTTAAATAACCTTGTGCTATGTTATTTAGGCAATTAATTCAAAAGTAGTACAAAAATGTTTTTGTTTGTGTGTGTATAATTTGTGTTTGTGATGTCCAAATTTGTGTCGTTTTGCTTCAGGTAATGAGCTTGGGAGAAGTATTTTTATTTTTTTATTTTTTAAATATTTACATTTTAACTTAAAATATATGACATAAATAAAAAAAAATCTCACAATAATTATTTAAAGATTCATAAAAATGACCACGCTCTGTTGTTTTTGTGACTATCAAAATACGCGCGAAACCCGCGGCGTGACGTCATCGGATTCCATTCTCTCGCACGGGTGGCGCGACTCGCGCGATTCCGTTTTTTTTTTTCCTTCACTAATGTCACACCAATCATTCAGCCCCAAACTAAACATAGCCCGAACTATTGTGACTGAATAACGGATAAACATACATAAATACTAAGACACATTCATGACTCGGTCACAAATGCTCGTGCTCACCATGCAAACATTTGACCCTATTATTTTTTTTTTATTATTATACCTGCTCTGAACCAGTGCAGTTGTGCCACAGATTACTTAAAAGTAATGTAATTGGACCCCCGCCGGGGGCTATCGGATACGATGACGTCACGTCACGTCAGTCGAGTGCCAGCAAACTAAGCGAGGTAGTAGTGTTTTAGGCAATTATTTATGTACAATAACTTTGTAAATACTTCTCGTATCAAAATGAAATAAAAACTATTGGTTTTAGAATAGCAACTTCTATAATGACATAAAGTAAAAATGAACTTTTTCCCAAGTCCATTGGCAAGAAAGTTTTAAAGGAAAATTAATAACACAATATTTGTATACCGTGTATTTTCTACACACATAAAAATGGCAGAATTGTGCTAGAGCACTTTACTGGACCAACTAAAAGAAGAAGAAGAATCAGATCGACTATGTTGATGAGTATGTATGTATACCTACCTAGGTCAAATAATTTCTCCCTTAGATCTAACCACAACAGAAATTGATAGACACATTGGGAATGCTTGGTAACAATATTGGGGTCTGAAGGCATTACGAAAAACAGTGAAACCAGGATAACTATCAAACGGAAACTATTTGATACCTGCATACTTCCTGTACTTACTTATGGTTGCCAAACCTGGGCACTCACAAAGACCCACATAAGAAGCTCGAAACATGCCAGAACTCCATGGAAAGAAGTATGCTAGGGAAAAGGCTATCCGATAGAATCAGAATAGACAACATCAAGAAACAAACAAGAACAAAAAATAAAAAAGCTAAAGTGGAAGTGGGCAGGCTACACAATCAGAGGAAGTGAAAAATGGACAAAATTGGTTCACAGGTGACAGGAAGGGAAAATGGGGTACCTACACTTTTTGGACGATGGGTTGATGATATCAAAGCCGTAGCAGGTGGTATATGGACAAGAGAAGCTAACGAAAGAGAGAAATGGCGGCAGTTGCAGGAGGCCTTAGTCAATCAGTGATATACAGACAGAGGGAGTATATTAAACTAGTGTTACCAAAAAACTTAGTAAGTATAAAAATCATGTAAATTACTGTCTGAATAAAGGCTATTATTATTATATTATTATTATTATGTCCCACAGAGAACATACACTACACTATGTTATATAATATTAAGTGTATATGTGAGTGAATGCCTAGTGTTTGTGTAAAATTTAGAGCACCACTAATGACACTAAATAATCCTTTTATTAATCCCCGTCAGGCCAGTGTGGTGGGTTATGGCCCATCTCCCCATGCTCTGTTGTCCATGTGGGAAGGCCTGTGCCCAGCAGTGGGACGTGGATGATTGATAATGATAAATCTCTATAAAAAGTAAGAAAACTAACCTAGCATAGCTCTTCGCTTCTCTGCGTAGATCTGTTCGTAGATAAACACACCGGCTGCACCGACGAGACCCACTATAGCTGCTCCCATCAACGCTCGTGGCGACAAAAAGCTGTGAGAATTCATCCTCAAGTTTTGAAATACAAATTTTATAATAGCACAATTTTTTTTACTTTATTTTACTTCAATTTGGACTTTATGCGAGCTAGCTGCGACCCAAGTAATTGCTATATGGCACCGTTTAATTTTATGTACACTAAATTATGTAAATTAATTAAAATTAAAGGATAAAATGCCAAATTGAGCGTTAATAATAAGCACTTGTTAAATATTGTGTGGAAACCAATTATATATCTTTTAAACGCGGCAACTTGTCACTGTTGATTGTGATTCGCTTGCTCTTCGTTTATCGCAGGAAATAAAGAGAAATTCAGCTTAATTTGGTCTATTTGCTAGTGAAATCTACCAGCATAAATTATAGGAGATGTCAAAATATTTATGTCACTGTCAATTGTCAATGTTAGTCAACTGGCTGACAGGGGACAGTATTTTTTTTTTTTTTTTATATATATTTGTTCCATGAAGGAACAGGCTAAGGTCTGAGCCATACTGCCTAGCCATTAGTTTTTTATTCGTTTTTTTCCCTTGATGATAATGAGTGGTGATTAAGATGAATGATAAATGATGTTCCCAAACCCCTTGAGTTCTCAGTAGAGATGTGGGACTTTACTGAGGTCTCACGCGGACTACTTGAGAGAATTTGAAAAGTAATGTTGCACTGTTTTGTTTCATTTGCCAACACTCATGCACGTTCACAAACACTTAACGGTTAATAATCCACTATTATTTCACATTAATGTTCGAAAAAACACAAATTTTGGAAAATAAAACAAAACTGAAGACATGACGCTTCACTTTCCCGCCAAGAAGTCCCAGGGGACAGTATTTACCCATGGACGTAAAGGGCCCCACAGACGATCAGGGGCCCAAGTCTGAATCGCAATTGTATCGCATTGTAATTGTTTGACACATTTGGAATTCTTAAATGAGTAAGAGAATACCAAATGTGTCAAACAATTACAATGCGATCCAATGGGCGATTTTCTGACAGCCCAAATTAAAAAGTAAAAATTAGTTCAAAAACACTCGATAGATGTCGTTATATGAAAGCTGGGCTACTTATGGGCTGTAAATAAATTCTACACTTTTACTTGTCTACCAAAAGAATAAAAAAATAGTATTTACTTACCTATTTATATTCAGGACGGCCAGAACCTATTTCTATTTTGGAATAGAATAAATATTACGCAGCCATACACGTGCTCTTCATGAACCCGCCTTTTACTAAGCGCCATACTAATATATGCTAAGCGCCATCTATGAAGTCATTTATGAACCAATTTCTTTTTTTTTTTTGATCTCGGAAAATCGCCCATTGCGATTCAATTATGCCATTCGTAAATTAGCAGACTTGGGCCCCAGGGTCGCCTGCAAGTATCGGCCTGTCAGTTAGTAGTACAACGCACGGGTGGCGGCGGCAGCACTGACAGGCTGATACCTGCAGGTGAATGGGCGATTTTCCGAGATCAAAAAAAAAAAATTGGTTCGTAAATGACTTCATAGATGGCGCTTAGCATAGATTAGTATGGCGCATGGTAAAAGGCGAGTTCATGAAGAGCACGTGTATGGCTGCGTAATATTTGGGTGTGTAATGTTTGATATAAATACTTATGGTCTAACGTTCAGATAATATAATTTCATTTGATATAACGACTAATTTAATATAATAAACATTTAATATAATTTTAGATTCTATAATTTCATTTGATATATTGTACTTATGATATAATGTACATTTGATGTAATAATCAAATGATATAAAACATAACTCATGTAATAAGCAAGCAGTATGCAAGCAAGCAAGCAGCATGCAAGCAAGCATGCAGGCATGCAGCATGCAGGCATGTATGGAGCATGCAGGCAGGCATGCAGCATGTAAACAGGCATGCAGCATGCAAGCAGGCATGCAGCATGCAAACAGACATGCAACATGCAAGCAGGAATGTTTTCTGTCACGGCTCCGGCGCTGCGTTATATATATATTAAATTACACTCTAGCGTAGGGCAGACAAGCTTACGTGGAGTCAGTTTTGCCGCGATTCGTTTCTGTCACTGACGTTTTTAGCACAACCATAACGAAAACACAACGTATTAACTTTTTAAGACAATATTTGATATCAAATTAAGGTTAAAATGGTATTCTTATTTTTAAGCAAAAATTATATCAATTGAAGTTATAGAATATGAGTATTCTACCAATATAGCTTTATAGCATAAGTTGATAGAGAATATGAGTATTATATCAAATGAATAATATACGTAATGTTGTTATAGGAAGTGTATTTAGAACAAGTAAAAATTATATCCAATGAACGTTATGTTCCTTGAAATTAGTTCATTTGTCATTATATGAAATGATACGCACCCGGTGAATTGATCGTGTGTGGGACCCGCCGGCAGGTATCAGCTAACTGAAAGGCTTGTAGGTGTTCGTACACCACCTCCACACATGTATATATTTTGTGTCAGCAAATTCATGTAACCCGTGGAAGCTCGAAGCTTCCAGTCGCTCTGCACCCGCGAACTGTATCGTACGTCGCATTAATAAATAAAGCAAACATATAAGTGAACACGCATTTCATTGGGTCACCCTTACCTTCTGGTGGAGGCCTTAAGCCTCCACAGTGGTGACCCCGACGTGATAGTGAAAATGCCCGACGTGATAGTGGAAATGCCCGACGTTATCGTGAAAATGTGAAAGGACACAATTCGAACATTTTCGCCCACGTGTTTGTGTCGCGAGCGCGTCGCGTTACGCAACCATGAACCCGACGCCGCCGCCCGGCGCCGTTCCCACGCTGCCCGGGGGACACCTCGCCATGCCAGCTGCACCGCCAGGTAACCATCAGCGCCCGGATCATTCTCCATCTGCGACTGCTGCCATCGACTCGGTCGCATTGTCGTCGCGACTCGCAGAATTCTGGACGGACCAACCACGTGTCTGGTTCATCCGGACCGAGGCCATAATTGCGTCGCAACGCCTCGCCGACGAAGCCAAATTCGACCTGGTCATCTCCAAACTCAATAAAGAGGTCATCGCGCAGGTCACAGACATCCTAATTAATCCTCCAAGCTCCGGTAAATATGAATTCCTCAAAAACCGCCTACTGACGATTTACGAAGAATCCCAAAACCGTAAGATCGAAAAATTAATTAGCGAGTTGGAGTTGGGAGAGCAAAAACCCTCCCAACTGCTACGTCGGATGAGAGAGCTTGCTACCAACAAATTTCCGGACGACACTCTTCGCGTTCTCTGGCAGAACCGGCTTCCATCGCAAGTACGAGTGGTGCTTGCCGTCTCCGAAGGCAAGGACTTGGAGAGCTTGGCCACCATCGCCGACAAGGTTGCTGAGGTCACGCATACAGCCCATGTCGCGGAGCTGACGCCACCACCACAGCCTTCATTCGACGCAGCGCCGATACTGGCGGAGATCGCAAAGATCAATACCCGGCTACGTAGTCTCCATCCTTTCCGATCCCGGTCACGATCCGTTATGAGAGGCAGAGGTTTTGGGCGAAATGGACCCAACCGCAGCAGGCCAAGGACATCAGCAGGTCGCAGCGCATCCTGGAGCAGAGATAGGTCAGAAAACCGGATGTGTTTTTACCACAACCGTTTCCGCGAAAACGCCCGGAAATGCACCAAACCCTGTGCGTGGAAGAACTCGGAAAACTGAGTGGAGTGGTACAGGAGATGGTGGACACTTGTACCATTTCACCCGGTCACCGATTATGCGTTACTGATGTTAATACGGGTCTTAAATTTCTTGTTGATACAGGCGCCAATGTCTCGGTACTGCCAGCAACAAGAAAACAACGACAAAATGTAAGTAGCGACTACCAACTTTTTGCCGCTAATGGCACAGTAATCAAAACTTTTGGCACTAAAACTTTAGTCTTAAATTTTAAGCTTCGTAGACCTTATAGATGGCATTTTATTTTGGCAGATGTCAAACAACCAATTTTAGGGGCAGATTTTTTGGCATATCACAAAATAGTAGTTGACGTTAACTCTCGTAAATTAATCGACCAAATAACAGAATTAAATGTAGTCACATCCATCGCCAACATTACACAACCGTCTATAAAGTCTATCGATGAGCGACACCCTTATTATGATTTGTTGTCTAGGCATCCTAATATAACTAAGCCAGCGTCATTCGTGGAAATTCCGCCACACTCGATTATGCATTATATTGAAACCAAAGGGCCGCCCGTGCATGCGCGAGCGCGCCCGCTGCCTCCTGATAGGTACATAAAAGTCAAAGAAGAATTTCGGTTAATGCAGGAAATGGGAATCTGCCGACCTTCGAAAAGCGCGTGGGCTAGCCCACTGCACGTAGTGCCGAAGAAAAATGGCGATATTCGCCCATGCGGTGATTATCGCCAACTTAATTCGATTACGAAGCCCGACAGATACCCAATTCCTCGCTTGCAAGATTTTACTTATATTTTAACAAACAAACAAGTTTTTTCAAAATTAGACATAAATCGATCTTATCATTGTATACCTACAGCACCGGGAGACATAGAAAAAACTGCTATAATTACCCCTTTTGGCTTATTTGAATTCCCACGAATGAGCTTCGGTTTGCGTAATGCCGCACAAACCTTTCAGCGTTTCATGAACTTTGTACTTAGTGACCTAGATTTCCTATTTTCATATTTAGATGACGTAATAATTGGGAGTCCTGATGAAGTTACTCATAAACAACATTTAGACATAGTTTTTGAAAGATTTCAAAAATTTGGCATAACTATTAATCTAGCAAAATGCTCATTTGGTCAAAACAAGCTCAATTTCTTAGGATACGAAGTTAGCCCCGATGGTATACGGCCTTTAGACGACAAGGTTCATGCCATAATTAATTATCCTAAACCCAAAACCGTACAGGACATGAGACGATTTTTGGGGATGGTCAATTTTTATCGCGCTCATTTGCCGCACGCTAGTAGGTATCTTAACGAATTAAATAAGTATTTGTCAAGCGCAAAAAAGAACGATAAGTCTCCGATCGCTTGGACGGAATCCGCGAACGACGCATTTTCACAATGTAAAGTAGGTCTTCAACAGGCCGCTACATTGTCGCACCCCGATCCGAACGCAAAACTCGCTCTAATGACAGATGCCTCGAACACGAGCGTAGGCGCAGTTTTACAGCAGAAAATTGATAATATTTGGCAGCCATTAGGTTATATGTCAAAAAAGCTAACAAACGCTCAACAAAAGTATTCAACTTATGACCGCGAACTTTTGGCAATATTTATGGCCATTAAACATTTTAGAAAATTATTTGAAGGTCGCCAAATCACTGTGTACACCGACCATAAACCCTTAACATTCGCGTTTACAAAAATAACAAAATGCGAAAACGAAATTCCGCGCCGTTCGAGACATTTATCATTCATAAGTGAATTTACGACAAATATACAACATATTAGCGGGTCCGATAAC
This sequence comes from Scoparia ambigualis, assembly GCA_963921215.1. Lineage (NCBI taxonomy): Eukaryota > Metazoa > Arthropoda > Insecta > Lepidoptera > Crambidae > Scoparia > Scoparia ambigualis. The sequence continues at coordinate 25,672,054 of OY992515.1, read as the reverse complement.
AGTGTCGCCGACGCCTTGTCACGCGTAGAAACCATATGCTGCCCGTCACCAATCAATTACAACGAATTAGCGGAATCACAGAAAGACGACGAATACATAGCACACATTTTATCGGACAACAGTAGCGACAGCAAAGCAAATATAAAAAAAATATTAATTCCTTCATGCAACCAAGAAATCTATTGCGAGATATCGACGTCTCAAGTCAGACCCTATTTAACACAACACTACAGACGTATAGTTTTTGATAGTTTTCATAACTTGAGTCACCCTAGTATTAAAACTACAAAAAAAATGATCACTTCTAAATATTTTTGGAAAGGAATGAATCACGATATTACGCAATGGACGAAGTCATGTTTACCATGCCAACGTGCAAAAGTCAATCGCCACACTTTTTCACCGTTCGAAAGCTTCGAAACAGCTGGCAGATTCGCCCATTTAAATGTCGATATTATAGGCCCTTTACTTACGTCACCGGACGGATATCGTTATTGCGTCACCATAATAGACAGGTGCACAAGGTGGCCAGAAGCTATTCCTGTTAGGGATATCACGAGCGAAACCGTGGCAAAGGTAATTTTCGATGAATGGATATGTCGATACGGTTGTCCTATAAAATTAACTAGCGATCAAGGTCGTCAGTTTGAGAGCAGTCTATTTTCAGAATTAATGAAACTATTGGGGATACAAAAGATACGCTCCACCGCGTACCATCCCCAAAGCAACGGCGTAGTCGAACGATGGCACCGCTCTTTGAAAGCAGCACTTTCGGCTCGCCTCATTGCATATGACAGTTCTTGGGTAGAACAACTACCAATCGTTTTACTGGGACTTAGAGCCGCTTATCGCAGTGACACCGGTTACAGCGCTGCTGATATAACATACGGTCGCAATTTACGTTTACCAGGAGATTTCTATGACTCAATCCGTAAACCCACCGATACTTATAATTTAGTCCATAAAATTCGCGACACTATAAGTAAAATTAAGCCAGTTTTTAAGTCGCATAGCAACTCAAAGACTTTCTTTGTTCATCCCGAGTTAAAAACATGCGATTATGTATTTGTAAGAGACGATACAGTGCGTAAGCCCTTGAAACCCCCTTACGACGGTCCCTACCGCGTTATCAAAAGAGGCACAAAGGTTTATACCATACAAATAAATAATCGCCAAACGTCGATCTCTATAGATAGGCTTAAGCCCGCGTACATAATAATAGGTAGTGACGACGACGATGCCCTGGCGCCTGCTGACGCAGCTCGAGACGCGCCAGCAGCCGACCCACCGACATCATCTTCGTCCATGCAAAGAGCGACACACATTCATAAAACACGAAGTGGACGCTTAATTAAGCCTCCTTTGCGTTTTATAAATGAGAACAATTAAAGTAGGTTAAGAGTAATAATTTTAGTTTAGTTTATGTTAGCATTTTTGGAGAGATAATTCTCGCTTTATAAATAACAACAGTTCGTATTTTTAATTATTTCATACGCGTACACAAGTTAGTAACACGGATCGTACTTGTTAGTTTGCAATGGGTAACTACCAAGAAAAAGAACTTATCGTCAACCAGCAAAGTGACGTAGCCACCAAAGTTGAGGAGCGCTATAACCAACTAAGCATTTGGCTAGTCGTAATTGCTAGTTTGCTATCAATAGTTATACTATTTTATCTATAGAAACGAAGCTGCCAAGGTTTAAAAGGGTGGTTGCGCAAGCAAGCCACAGGTGTAGCAGTATCCTCGATACAGCTTCAGCATCAGAAAGCGTTTAGTCCACCAACTACAACCGTCGGTATTAACCCGTCCGCATCATCCGCTGCTGATCCTGTTCACGGATACGCATAAGTTAATTGTAAGTAGCTTTAAGATATTTCTGTAACTGTTCGTAATCTTAGTAAATGCTTAGGGTAAGCAGTGAAAAGTGAGTGAATACAAGTGCAGTGAATATAGAACGGTCTTTTTAAAAAACAATCCGTATGCTCGATGCCTACTAGGTACATACATCTCTTAGAATAAGTCTTAGTTGTAGTCACACGGTATTGTACTGTACTTGCTATCGTATGATTACTGTAGTTATAATGTAATTGGATCCAATGTTTATTCTAAGCGTACGGTAACCGGTACGCAACCTAGCATAAGCGTAAGATAAGAATACAGTGTAAGGTAACAATAGCTTTTAGTTGACAGTGTTGACTTAGCGTAAAGAAGTAGGATAAGCAAACTTCTTTGTAACCTAGCATACCTACCTATAACTTTTTACTTTCACTTAGTTTTTATCTTTCTTTGTATCTTAGCACATATTTTTTTTCTTTCACTAATTTTTCTCTTATTACTTTTGTTTTCTCTTTCAGTTATATTTTTTCTTAATTATATAAATATATTTTTTAAAGAGGGGAGTATTGTAGGTGTTCGTACACCACCTCCACACATGTATATATTTTGTGTCAGCAAATTCATGTAACCCGTGGAAGCTCGAAGCTTCCAGTCGCTCTGCACCCGCGAACTGTATCGTACGTCGCATTAATAAATAAAGCAAACATATAAGTGAACACGCATTTCATTGGGTCACCCTTACCTTCTGGTGGAGGCCTTAAGCCTCCACAGGCTTATACCTGCCGGTGTGCCGGCAAACTGATCGTGTGTGGCGCCCGCCGGCAGGCCTGTCAGATAGTACTAGCCGCCCGCCGCCGCCGCCGCCCGTGCGTTGTACTACGCACTAGCAGGCTGATATTACCTGCAGGCGACCTGATCGTCTGTAGGGCCCTTTAGTTAGTTTTTTTTATATATTTACATTGGGAAGCGACGGAACTTCCGTCGCTTCGTCACTCCGGCGCGCGCTCTAACCGTTCCGTGGCTTGGTGTTTTACTCTGATGGTTGTCAGAGCGTAGTTTCATCCGTTCTGTGGCTCAGAGCGCAGCAACCAAACAACCATGAAATCGGATGGTTGTTTTCTCAGAACAATATTTTGTTATTGTTCCGGGCTGCGTTCCGTCGCTTCACTCGAGTGCACTCGAGCGCACTCCGGCGCGCGCTCTAATCGTTCCGTGGCTTGGTGAAATTTTACTCTGATGGCTGTCAGAGCGTAGTTTCATCAGTACATTTCAAGAGCGCAACAACCGAACAACCATCAAATCGGATGGTTGTTTTTCACTCTGACAGCTATTTGACGTTCAAACTATTGTTCTAAAGTGTCAAAGTTTGCAATTTATGTCAAAACGTCTCGAAAATTCCGCCTGTTGTTTCGTATTGTTTTACTTTTTAATAATTTTGTTTAAAATGGTATTAAAGTGGAAAAAAAATTCAGACAAAAGAAGAATTTTCTCGCGTTTTGGACAGGAGTACTTCAGAAGAATACTTCCACTTTCGTGGCTCGGTTGCAACTCAAACGGGTTAAAGTTTAACATGAGTTTAACCAAACAACTACACCCAAAGCGACGGAACACACTCTTAGTTCTGTGAAGGAACAAGCTAAGGTCAACTGGCAAGTCATTAGTTTTTTATTTCTTTTTTTCCCTTGATGATAAATTTATTGTTCTGAGATTGATAATGAGTAGTGATTAAGATGATGAATGATAAATGATGTTCCCCCAAACCCCTTGAGTCCTCAGCATAGATAAAGGTAATACGTTGGGTCCTCAGTAAAAATGTGGGACTTTACTGAGGTCTCACACGGACTTCTTGAAAGAATTTGAAAAGTGATGTTACACTGTTTTGTTTCATTTGCCAACACTCATGCACGTCCACAAAAATTTAATAATCCACTATTATTGCACATTAATTAATTAATGTTCGAAAAAACACAAATTTTACAAATAAAACAAAACTGCAGACATGACGCTTCACTTTCCCGCCAAGAAGTCAGTTACTTTTTTTCTTTTATATAATGGCTTCGTGCGATCAGCACATTGAGCCAGTGTCAAGTTTTAATTAGTAGTTACCTATTATTTTCTTTACATTAAGTGGATGATAATGAGTGATAATGAACGTTTAATGGTAAATGATTTTCCCCCAAACCCCTCGAGACTCAATAAAGCTGTGGGACTTTATTGAAGTCTCACACGGACTTCTTAAGAGAATTTGAAAAGTTATGTTGCACTGTTTTGTTTTATTTGCTAACACTCATGCACGTTCACGAACACTTAACAGTAAATAATTCACCATTATTTCACATTAATATTTGACAAAACACAAATTATATAAAATAATACAAAACTGCAGACATGACGCTTCACTTTCCCGCCAAGAAGTCCGTCCGTTAGTTTACTACGTGTCGACATCATTACCTTTATCTATGACTGGCTGTCATATCATAAAGCCATTTTGTCCATTGGCTAATTTAGTAAAGGCTAAATGTACCTATTCAAAAGTCTTGATTTTTATTCAAAGAAACCATTTGTTTTTTAGTATTGCTGCTGCATTATTAAACAGTGCCTGTGGAGGTAGAATTAATTCCATTTAATCCCTCTTATAGTGCTGTTGTATATAAACAGAACCTAACTGAATTTGCATTTGATATTAGAAAATGTGGATTTAATGTTGTTTTCTAAAACTATAACCTTTCATAAATCTTATGTAAAAAAGTATTCATAAAATACAGTTTGTGCAAAACACAGGTGGTGCAAAAATAAATCAAGAACAAGCCCAAAGCTAAAGATACGAAATACGAGGGGTTCTTGGCGGGCAAGTGAAGCGTCATGTCTGCAGTTTTGTTTTATTTTCTAAAGCCGGCTCCAGACGCTTGCCAAACAACGGCAAACAGCAAACAACAAACACGAACATGTGGACGAGTGTTTGCCTGTGTTTGCCTGTTTGTGTTTGTGTTCGCCAGTGTTCGGCGTCGGTGTCGGTTTTTCTTCACAAATCAAAGGATGTTCGGCAAACAGTTTGCGATGTCTCCACACGCTTGTTGAGCATCAGTATTGCGCGTGAGCTTGCGGGTGGCGGACGTTCCAGTTATCAGCAGTTTTCCGCGCGCAATGTGGCGGAGCTAAGAAAATGGCTGATTGGTCTGAGGATACAACTCTATCCTTTTTGGAAGATCATACCTACCACAATGAGCAATGCATTTGTTAGACTAAAGATGCCAATAATAAAAATAGGCAGAAGGTGACCGATGCGATGGACGCGCCTTAGTTTTTATTGTCAGAACAAAAATATAAAGGAAATAAAAAGGAAATATTTATATTGCACTGACAAATTTCGATGGGTGAAAACCAGACCTCGGTTAGCCAAGTGGTTAAGACAGCCACCTGGAATGCGGAAGGTGCGTGGTTCGATTCCCGCCTGAGGTTGTCGTCTTTTTTCAGTGTTTAAAATTTTTACTTAAGTAAGTATATTTAAGCGTTATTAAAACGCTAAAATATATAAAAACATTAATCTAAAAGCGCAGCTTCATCTGAACCGAATGTTCAAATATTTTTAAAAATATGTCTTTCGGATCTCAAAGGTGAAAACTTCTAAGATTTGATGAAGCAATGTTGACTAAAAAAATTAATTATCAAGCACTGACAAATTTCGACGGGTGAAAACCAGACCTCGGTAGCCAAGTGGTTAAGGCAGCCGCCCGGAAGGCGGAAAATGCGTGGTTCGATTCCCGCCTGAGGTTGTCGTCTTTTTTAGTGTTTAAAAATTTTACTTATGTATATTTAAGCGTTAATAAAACGCTAAAATATATAATAAACATTGATACATATTTTTTAATTTAAAACAAAAATATGTCAACCCAAAACTAATAGCTGCCACAAATTCGTCGTCCGTCATGTTTGCCGATCCGGAATATACTAGTACGTTCGCCAAGCGTCTGGATGCCTGTTTGTGTTGGGTGTTTGTGGTCGATGTTTGCGACTTTGTTTGTAGTGATCGGTGTTTGCGGCAAACAGCAAGCGTCTGGAGCTGGCTTAAAATTTGTGTTGTTTTGAATATTAATGTGAAATAATAGTGGATTATTAACCGTTAAGTGTTTGTGAACGTGCATGAGTGTTGGCAAATGAAACAAAACAGTGCAACATCACATTTCAAATTCTCTCAAGAAGTCCACGTGAGACCTCAGTAAAGTTCCACATCTTTACTGAGGAGTCCTCAGTGAGGACTTAAGGGGTTTGGGGAACATCATTTATCATTCATCATCTTAATCACCACTCATTATCATCAAGGGAAAAAAAATTAAAAAACTAATGACTAGGCAGTATGGTCTCAGACCTTAGCCTGTTCCTTCACGGAACAAATAAAAAAAAAAAACGAAATACGAAAACAAAATGTCAAGACTTCTTGGCGGGAAAGTGAAGTGTCATGACTGCAGTTTTGTTTTATTTTCTAAAATTTGTGTTTTTTCGAATATTAATGTGAAATAATAGTGGATTATTAACCGTTAAGTGTTTGTGAACGTGCATGAGTGTTGGCAAATGAAACAAAACAGTGCAACATCACTTTTCAAATTCTCTCAAGTAGTCCGCGTGAGACCTCAGTAAAGTCCCACATCTTTACTGAGGACTCAAGGCAAGGGGTTTGGGGAACATCATTTTTAATGACTAGGCAGTATGGCTCAGACCTTAGCCTGTTCCTTCATGAAACAAATATAGACTTCTTGGAGGGAAAGTGAAGCGTCATGTCTGCAGTTTTGTTTTATTTTCTAAAATTTGTGTTTTTTCGAACATTAATGTGAAATAATAGTGGATTATTAACCGTTAAGTGTTTGTGAACGTGCATGAGTGTTGGCAAATGAAACAAAACAGTGCAACATCACTTTTCAAATTCTCTCAAGTAGTCCGCGTGAGACCTCAGTAAAGTCCCACATCTTTACTGAGGACTCAAGGGGTTTGGGGAACATCATTTATCATTCATCTTAATCACCACTCATTATCATCAAGGGAAAAAAACAAATAAATAACTAATGACTAGGCAGTATGGCTCAGACCTTAGCCTGTTCCTTCATGGAACAAATATAAAAAAAAAGTGAAACAAATTTATTTAAAAAAAAAACAAAATGTCAAACAAAACGCCGTGTTGCTTTCGCGATTTGGGGTGGTAGATTTTCGTAATTCCGTAATTATAATAGCTTGTTAAAAAGAGTTTCATCAAATATTTATGTATTAAATCACTCATATAGTTAGCTCTTCGTGACTTAATTATTAAGTGTATTTAGTGCGAATGTATCTTCAATTCTACTCACAACATTGTAAGTACATGAAGTACATACCTACTACCTATTTATCTTTAGATGCACCTTTAATTTGTTTATTGTGCACTTTGTAATGTATTGATTTGTTTCTGTATTTATTCAGAAACTAACTGCCATGAGTTCTGAACATCAAGAGAACGTTTCTGCGGAAAATATAGCTGAAATTCCACCATCAGAGACGACAATAGACATAGAACAGCCTGACTGTGAAAAATCTCTTTCAAGCACATCAAACACAGAAATTGGGCAAGGCGATGTTGAATTATTATCGCAAGAGCAAAAAGGTGGTGAAAATGAAACGCCAAATGAAATAGTTTCAACAGAACACGTAACGGCCCAAGTTAAAGAAACTTGTAATGTCAAAACAACTTTTACAGATGAAGATTCAGGTGTTGTGCAAATAAACTTAGACAATATTGATGATGATGATGATGATATACACCTGCAATGGGATGATGATGATGATGAGATAGAGGATGATATCATATCATTACATGTACCACCGCCTGAAGTTACTGATTCTACCCCGAATATTGACAATGATGTTGTAAAAGGTCAATTGACTGGTGATGATAAGTCTACAGATGTTACAGAAGTTGTAGATAAAAAAACAACACAGGTAGCAGAACTTACGGGACTGGAAACAATTGAGAATCTGCAGTCAGCCATAGACAACAACAAAAAAGATAATTGTGTAGAGAGTGTTAATGCAAAGGAAGAGGAAGCAAAGATAAAAGCTACTGTTTCTGATACTACAAACCCTATTGATGACTTAATTCTTATAGAGGATGACGATGATGATATAGATTCCAATTCCATAGACAAAGATGTTACTCAAGATGCAATGAAAACTATTACTAAAGAGGAAACACCTAAAAATGTTACTGACATTGAAAATGAAGTAGTAAAATCAATAAGTGAAAGTGCCCTTGCTACTAGTTCTCCAAATAACTCTTTAATTGACTCCTTGTCAATTGAAGCAAATGCTGGTCATGGTTTAAACAAACCTGACATGATGCTGGAAATACCAACTCAAGAATTGATTGAGTTTATAGACGACACAGATGTATCATGCAGTATGGAAAAGTCAGTATCAAGTGACCCTGGTTCAAAACATGACACAGAGAATAATTCTGAATCTTTAGATGAGGTTGCAGATAAAACTGTTGATAAAGTTGATACAACATCTGAAGTTACCAAAGCTACAAATCTCAAAGATGCGATTTTGAATCAAATTATAGATACAAAAGATGACGTTATTAGTAGTTCTCGTAATGAAAATGTACTTGACTACTCTGATGTTGATATGTTGCAATCCGACAATGCAGAAGACTTGGAGACACCAATGGAAGTAGTAGCAGACATTGCACTATCACCTGAAACAGTTGATTTAATAAATGATGATGGTTTAACTTTAAGTAAAGATAATGAAACAAGCGAAGATACAACCACAACTACTGTAACAGCACCAGTAGATGATGATGATAACAAAGCTAATGATTATGAGAAAACTTTTTCAACAACATTAACTAAAGAGGATGAATTACAACAAACAAGTTGTGTATCAAAATCATCAACATCTAATGTAGACAACACAACTGGTTTAGAAGATGTAAATATAAAACTGTCTACAAAAGATATCCCTAAAGAAGAACTAGTAAATCCTACAATTAAATTAAGTGTGTCAGAATCCACACCAAGTGATATAAACCAACCGGAACCATCTACTAGTGAAACTAATGAACTAGAACCTGTGACTAGTGAAATTGATGTACCGCAACCATCTACATGTAGAATTGATGAACCAACAACAAGTACAAGTGAAGTTGACGAACCAAAACCATCTACAAACAATGACATAGAATCAGAACCAACAACAAGTGGAATAAGCGAAATAGAGCTATCTAGTGAAATTAAAGAACCAGAGCCATCTACGAATAACGACATAGAACCGAAACCAACAGCAAGTGGTACAAACAACATAGAGCTATCTAAAACTATTATAAATGAACCGGAATCAACAACAAGTGGTACAAACAACATAGAGCTATCTAATACTAATATAAATGAACCGGAACCAACAACAAGTGGTACAAACAACATAGAGCTACCTAAAACTATTATAAATGAACCGGAACCAACAACAAGTGGTACAAACAACATAGAGCTATCTAAAACTATTATAAATGAACCGGAACCAACAACAAGTGGTACAAACAACATAGAGCTATCCAAAACTATTATAAATGAACTGGTACAAAGCACATGTGCTATTGAAGGACCACTTACATCAAAAGTTGTAACTACCAAAGAACCACAACCATCTACATCTCAAGCTGTTGTTGATACGTGTGTTGAGCATTCAGAACAGTTAGTACCGGATTCTGAGAGTGAAGTACCAGAAGTGACGGACAGTCTCGGCTTGTTGGCTGAATCATTTAGAGTGGTGGAAGATGATGAGGATGAAGAGGAAGACGATGATGAATGTGATGATGATCATGATGACGGTGAGTTGTTTTCTTATTTATTTTTCTTATGCAAATGCTAAAAAAACGACTAGACAAATATAATAAAGAATGGCTGATTTAAGATAGACGCTTACATTAACTGCATATTTATTTATTCAAACAATAACACAACATTACAGTAAGACAACAATACGCTATGCTCTATACATGAAACAGAAAATAAAATTATAACATTTAAAATTATAACTACATATAAAACAACTGCAAAAATAAAAAGCTAAACATATAGAAAACTATTTGAACATTGTAATATAAAATGTACTATATAAATCTATCATCTATCTAACAAATGCTACTATTTCTCACACTATCATTAATCTCACAATACCTCAGACATATACAGTTCATCAAACAGACAAGCTGTTCTATCTATTTCAAAAGCACAGTGACACATCTTTCACAGAACGTTAAAATTAATCAAGCGCAGGTCACGGGGGGTACCGGTTGACTGGTAGAGAATTCTCTGTGCCGTTAAGTTTGCCTTTTGCAGTTCTAATAAGAAATGCAATGAAAATTATAATAAAGAACTAATAAATAAACAACAATGATAATGATATTACAATCCATCTATCTGTTTTTCATAACAAGCTTCTCCATCCTTAGGTTGCCTGGAAGATATTGCTATTAGTGATAAGGCCGCCCGTTGTACGAATCCTTTTTATAAATGTTATCATGTATTATATCTGTGTGTACAATAAAGAATACTCATTTCATTTCATTACAATACTTTAGAAAATCAACGAATTTTCCAAGCAAAATGTTCTGCACTTTTGAAATGTTGCTTTATTAAAAGTTAATAACATTGCTATGATGCTTTAAATTAAATGAGGTACATTATAGTATAGAATAGAAAAATGTTTATCTGATACAAAAACAATACACAACAAGATACCTTAACTAAGATTGGAACACATTTATTTTTATTTTATTTTTTATTTTTTTATTTTGTTTTTTTAGGAAACAAACAATTATACATCATACTTACTTAAAGAATAACAAACAAAATTTACACATAAATCACTTAAGTTTCCACCAATAGTAAATACTTAGCAGCTAAATAAATTTACGGACAAAGAGGAGTAAGTACAGACTTAACAACTAGCATGAACTTAATATAAAAAACAAAAAAAGAAGAATCCAAACAGTTACATATTAAATTAATAAATTCACTTGACCTTAAATTGAGAAGCAGAGGTGTGAAAAATATCAATGGTAGTAAATTTCTTAATAAATGAATGACAAGAACGAAACAAAAAGGTATTACCAGGATATTCAGTATTTGTAGTGGGCACAGAAAATAAGTTTTTAAGACGAGAAGCAGTCCTAGGGCACCTTAATCTAATATTTTCTAAGAGAAACAGAGAGTCTACAATATTTCTAAGAATTTGTATAAAAAAATTTGATCTCTTTGAGTACGACAATCTAACAGGGACGGAATAAAGGGAACATCTTGCTTGCATCGTTGGGCTCTAAATGTAAGGTGTTTACTAATTTACGCATTTTCCTTTGTTACCATTCCAGAAAGCAGTAACCAAATGACCGCAGAGCATTCAGAAGACTCCAACGCACAGCACTCTGAGGAACAAGAGGGGAAAGAGTCAGAATCACCACAGGAGGAAAAGGGACAGGAAGAGTTCAGCTTTGGTATCAGCAATATCGTCACTCAGTCGGAGAAAGAGATAGATGAGGGTGACAAGGACGGAGATATGGATGTGGTGGAAGTTTCATATTCGGCAAGTATTGTTCTCTCTTTTTACTATCACACCAAATACTATGTGAATTTTCGAATCACCAATTTGTTATAGTTTTATTGTCATAGAATTATTAGCAAAAGATGAAGAAAATTCATAAGTGTTCAATTCTTGTTGCCTAAACTGAATAGAAAAAAGAAGTATGGCCAGTATAGGGTATATACTGGATCGCCGAATTTTAGTACTCCTAAAAATTGTCAATGGCATACAAACTTTAAGCCTAAATTTGTTTTGCACAATTTTTTTTCCTAAATGTGTTAAGCCTATTTTTACTCTTTATTGCCGAATTTAAACTTACCAAATACGACAATAAGCGGTACCAATCATAATCCCATTACTAAATTGTAATTCGCACAAAGTTAAAACGCATACAATTTAAGGGGAGAATTTGGAGGCAAAGCACCCTTCCCCCTACCTCCGACCCATCCTTACTCTTGTTTAACGTAAATTCAATGTAAAAAGTTATCTAATCTGACAACTCTTTCACAAAAGAGGTAACAAAGGCCCGCGCGACCGGGTGCGTTATTCCGAAAAACATGCTTCTAAGAATGGGATTTCTGTTGTCTGTTAAAAAAAATTACCACGAAATGTAAGGTTTACATTTCTAACCTCACCTTGAACTACAGAGGTACAGACCTATTGACCTAACCAACACTATTTTTGTTCAGTTCAGTTGACTAACTATAGTTGAAATAATAAATAACTTGGAAAGATATCAAAGTTTGAAATTACTTAATTAAAATAATAAATTAGGGCTTTCAACACTACAGTGTAATCTTCGTAATGGCGAAAAAAAGTTATTCCGATACATTTTAGTGCATTTAATATTAGGGATTCTAAAATTAGGGTTTTAAATTTTCAGGCAAAACTATAATAGTGAGAAAACAATTTTCAGGCAAAACTATAATGGGTCACTTTTAAACTTTCGCGTTCCATTATAAATACACATTTAGACGGGGATTAACGCTAACTACATATTATAGGCATACTACGCATACCTTTTTATACCCGAAGTTTCGACCGAGTTGCACCAGTCGTGGTCACGGGTATATTATAATAGGTCGTCAAGATCGTGCTCACCGCGCCTACGGGGTACATGCGTTGGCGGCGACGAGGTAATACGGTCTCGGAGGGGACGCGGGCGTTGTAGTGAGAGAGCAAGCGAGCTCGCCGCGTGCGGCGGACTGCCAGTCGTCGACAGTTATAAACTATCAACTATTATAACTATCAACTAAATATTACAGGTGTTGGAGGTAACACCGGAACAGATCGGTGATTTACCCACCACGGATGTCGCTGACATGGTGGAAACTGCCGCTGAGGCTGAGCTTTCGAAAGAGGCTGTTGAGGTGAGACATTCATGTTTGATGTGGCTTTCACCAAAATCATCTATATAAATAAAAATGATTGCCGAATGTGTTGATAAGCTCGAGAACGACTCCACCGATTTGATGGTTTTTTTGTTGTGTGTGTGTAATGGTCCAGGATAAGCGTTTTATGAAAAAAAAAAAAGGATTTTGAACAGAAAATCCGGTTCGAAGGACCATCTGCAAATTGTTATCTTGTTTAAAACGTTATGATTGATTGGTGGGGTTTTCAGAAGTTAAGGAATCATGAGGTGAAGTGCGCTTCCAGTATCGGCCTTATCATTTCCTAATTAGGTGCTTATCTGTAGTGAAATAAAATATGGTGAATAAAATAAGATTAATAAGTCAACACAAAAAAAAAATTAGCATTCTTCTTAGCTTGACATTAAGAATTTTTGTAAAAAGTTTACATTAACACATCAATGTGCTAGTTAAACAAAGTCGTTGTTTCAGGATACACATATAGAAGCGAAGCCAGTGCCAGATATAGAAACGTTTAAGCTATCAGACACATCCGACAATGAAGTCGATGGGGAGACCAGCATACTCAGGACAATGCTCAAGGAAGACCTCAGCACGGGTATGTCAAAGTCACAATTGGTTATTTGACAGTTGTAACAATAAAATATGAAATATGTCGGAAATGGTAGGTTATGATTTAACGATAATTATCCAGTAGTTTTTTTTTATTAATATAATTTGTAAATATTTTATTTTTACAAAACAAATTTGCGATTTTTTATCTGTGGATTACAAGACCCGAAACACGGGCTCCCATGATTGAGCTTAATGTGACGGATTGTGACGTCACATTTAACAAAGTATACAAAAACTATCTGTCAGGTTTCAAGATTTATTGAAATGTGACGTCACAGAGCAAAATGTCACGTGACCAACCGTTTTCGCACGACATTTGAAATCAATAAAGAAAAATATGTTTTTTTTTTCTGATAAATAAAGCTTTTTCGAGAAAGAAAATATTGTATGGGGTGTAAAATAAGCGTTTGTAATTTTTCAATACTTTTTCGAAAACTGTCAAGTAGCCAATTCTTCACAATAACCATTTATTACTATCTATATTAATAAAAATCGATTGCCGAAATGTTTGTACGCGCATCACTTCAAAACCGTTTTGCGTAGCGGTGAAAGAATACTACCACCCCCTCTTTGGGTGTCCTAAAAAGCGCCTAACGGACTAAAGACTGCACATACATCCAACAGCATAGAGCGGCGATGGGCTCACCACCTGTCACGCTGAGCACATGTGCAGTCGCTATTTGGTGAAAAGTGGACTATGGTAGAGGACTGCTTTTGCCATCCTCATTGCCTAGTCTCTGACTAACCTTTCGGGGATAATAGTCGTGATTATATGTATGTATACTGTGATACGCCTCGGTGGTCGAGTGGTCAAGCGCTCAGCTTGAAATCCAGAGGTCCCGGGTTCAATTCCCGGGTCGAGCAAAGTGTGTTTTCGGATTTTTGACGTGACAACGTCTTATAAATTGGTTTGCCGGGTGACACTTCAAGAAACTGCGTTACGCTCCGCTCACGTTATGCGCTCACAATGAGAGCGAGCGCCTAAGAGCGAGAGAGACAGACATAAAAAGTGAAAGGCACGCGTCCCTTCCATATTATTTCATCCTTCTTCCTACTATACGAATGAATATTCACATTAAAATTATTTTACCACTTAAAGTCGTTGTCACGTAAAACTTTCGCCCGTATACCGACTTTACAGGCAACCAATTTTTTTGATGTTGTGCCGGGCTTTGTGATCACTACCCCGCATTAGGAGAGAGTGATCACCCATCTATTGTAGCGATGACTTGATTGCAATGGTGGAGGCCTTTGCCAAGCAGTGGGACAGTATACACGCTGTACTTTAATACTGTAATAATTATTTCTAGAAACAACAAAACCCAAAGAGCTGGAGCTGACCAAATCTCCCGCCAAGAAACTGGAGATAACACAGCAAACGTCTGTTCTAAACTACGTCGACCTGGAAGAGAGCTCTGAGGAAGACGGTAATAGCAATACTACCAATTTCCTCCTCCTCCTCTCTCCTTTGGGTGTCGTAAAAGGCGACTAACGGACTAAAGACTGCACATACATCCAACGGCATAGAGCGGCGATGGGCTCACCACCTGTCACGCTGAGCACATATAGTCTCAGTTTGGTTAAAAGTGGACTATGGTAGAGGACTGTTTTTTTTTACTGTCCTCATTGCCTCCCTCTACTGACCTCAATAGATAGGGTATCGCAACTGGAACTACGGGTCCGGTTGTGTTTTCAGAGGTACTACGGGGTTCCGGTTCTCGCCCCCCGCTGGTCGTGCCTTTAACCAGGCGCCTCCGGCGGGATCCGGACATGGGTTGGACTCGTAGTGGCATGTGGTTAGCTGTAGAGCTTGGGAATGTTCGTTTGTCCTGGTATTGTGTGCCAGGACTTCCAAACTCGTGCACAGCGAGCGGGGCCTAGTAGCGGTCTCTGAGGGGCCAGAAGCGAAAAGTCCTGCGGGGAACGTGAGTTTCCCTTATAGTTGGCAGCTTTGTCCGGTGGTTTTCATTGGACATTGGTGTTGACATCTCCGGTACTAGTCTGGATAACTAGTAGAGACGGCCTCCTAGATGCCGTAGGTCTCCGGTCCAGCCAGCCGCGTAGGACGTGGGAACTGGCTAGGCTCCCGGATGGGTTCCGAGAAGTGAGTGTGCTTACTACTCCGCTACCAAGGTGGACACTTGGGAGTCGACTTTAGAGTCGACGACCCTAGCAGTGGCAACTGCGAGTTGTGCCCTTCGTGCAACGAGAAGTGAGCGAGCTCGACAGCTCCGGCTACCTATCTGGACAATAGGCAGTGAACTACACGTGTTCACGGGGATACTCTCCCGAGACACTAGTCTTATGAGTACCGAATGAAGAGCGCGCTGCGGCGGGCACTAATTTGGCGTCAAGACCTAACGTTGGTGGTCTCCTGCGCGAGTGTCTACTGGCGCAGGGACGTCTGGCACTTCTTGCATAACCTAACGGTTGGTCTCGAGGTGCCAGTACAAATAAACTTAGTGAATTAAGGAGAGGGGATGTCCTCATTGCCTATCTACCGACCTCAATAGATAGGGTATCGCAACTGGAACTACGGGTCCGGTTGTGTTTTCAGAGGTACTACGGGGTTCCGGTTCTAGCCCCCCGCTGGTCGTGCCTTTAACCAGGCGCCTCCGGCGGGATCCGGACATGGGTTGGACTCGTAGTGGCATGTGGTTAGCTGTAGAGCTTGGGAATGTTCGTTTGTCCTGGTATTGTGTGCCAGGGCTTCCAAACTCGTGCACAGCGAGCGGGGCCTAGTAGCGGTCTCTGAGGGGCCAGAAGCGAAAAGTCCTGCGGGGAACGTGAGTTTCCCTTATAGTTGGCAGCTTTGTCCGGTGGTTTTCATTGGACATTGGTGTTGACATCTCCGGTACTAGTCTGGATAACTAGTAGAGACGGCCTCCTAGATGCCGTAGGTCTCCGGTCCAGCCAGCCGCGTAGGACGTGGGAACTGGCTAGGCTCCCGGATGGGTTCCGAGAAGTGAGTGTGCTTACTACTCCGCTACCAAGGTGGACACTTGGGAGTCGACTTTAGAGTCGACGACCCTAGCAGTGGCAACTGCGAGTTGTGCCCTTCGTGCAACGAGAAGTGAGCGAGCTCGACAGCTCCGGCTACCTATCTGGACAATAGGCAGTGAACTACACGTGTTCACGGGGATACTCTCCCGAGACACTAGTCTTATGAGTACCGAATGAAGAGCGCGCTGCGGCGGGCACTAATTTGGCGTCAAGACCTAACGTTGGTGGTCTCCTGCGCGAGTGTTCTACTGGCGCAGGGACGTCTGGCACTTCTTGCATAACCTAACGGTTGGTCTCGAGGTGCCAGTACAAATAAACTTAGTGAATTAAGGAGAGGGGATGTCCTCATTGCCTAGTTTCTGACTAACCCTTCGGGGATAATAGTCGTGATTATGTATGTGTGTTTTTATTTATTAAGTCACAATAATTATAAACACCATAACAGATTATATTATTTAAAAAAAAGTTTATATCAATTAACAAAACAAAATATGTACTTATATAAATATAAATCCATTGCCACGAATGGTTTGTTTGCGCATCACTTGATATCGGCTCGACGGATTCGGCAAATTCTTTTTTGTTGTGTTTGTAATATTGTCTGGGCAAGGTTTTGTGTGATTGAACGTTTTTTTTTAATTTGTCACGAGGTACTACGGGATGTCTACGCGCGGACTAAGTCGTGGGCTGTGGCCGCTAGTTAATTGTATACGATATTGTTTTTCTATAGATATCCAGGAAATATCGAAAGACGCCTCAAAGACCAAGGGATCTGCGGAAGGAGATGATATCGAAAAGAACACTACTGACGCCTCTGCTACCGTAAGCGTTGTCGAGTCGGATTCTAAAGTTCGAATGGTAAGTTATAGTGTACATACTAGGGTTCACGATTTCTCGAGCTTATCAATTTCTCGGGTCTCGAGAATTCTCGAGGCTAAGGACCATGGGGAATTTTGTATGAACCCCGTCCCCACCCTACAACAGTCATGTGTGTCAATTTGTTCAGTAGGACCCAAAGAAGCCTAAAGTACCCGTGTTAGTTGCAAAAAGTATTGGGTTTATTTATAATTAAAAAAAAACTTTTATTGTTTTCTTGCTTTAGTTGAAGTTGCTCGAGTGTGTCATGCTCTTTCAAAGTGTCTCTGCGGTGGTGGCATGTGCGTCGGGTCGTTACGTTCCCTAAAACATGGTTTAGCGAAGCGATGGCTGATTCACATCTCATACTCGTGAACGGGTGCCGCCTGTCGAGTCTGGTCTGCTCTTGCAATCTTATTTTGTTGAAAAAAAAAAAATATTCAAAAACAATATATTTTTTGTAACTTAAATCCAGCGTATTTAAAAAAACGTCGCCATAGTAAAAAAATATCTATCCTACTAGACCCTTCAAATGACACTAATTTCAATGGATGGTGGGGACAAAATTTCCCATGGTCCTTTCTCGGGTCTTCTCGGGTTGTCGAGAAATTTACATTTACGTACGTTTTTGCATATTTTTTCGGTTTCAATAATTATGTGATTAATCAACACATTCAGTGGTTTTCCTCTCAAATAAAACTCGTTTAAATTAAAACTTGGAAAAATTAATGGTAGGTATATTTTTTGCGCAACTAAGCTTCTGTGTTGTTGTTTTACAAAAATATAATTAAGTTAAGTAGTATAGTTTAATTATGTATCGTTTGTTATTTTAACCCGTGGAGCGCTCGACGCCTAGGAAAAAAAAAGCGCCTCAAGCGCTCCGCTATATAACAATGTTTTTTTTTTTTTGTTTATCTTCAGAAATAACCTAATTACGTAATTCCTGTATAATGTATCCATAAGTGTTATGTATCAATGTAATCTGCATGAAATTTCCTATCGAAATATCATAAGCTTAGTAAAAAAATAAACTTACATGAGGGTCTGAGGTGATGATTGAATTATGATGAATGTTATCATCGCAGCGTACCTACACTTTCACACCTCAATACACATATTTCCCATACACTTTCACTCAAAACAACACTAACACCACAAAGTTCACTTATTCAAGTATTCACATTTAAAATTTCAGGCTTTGAAGTCACATATTAACTTAGTTATTCACAATAATATGCACCGCATAGGCAAATACCTAACAGCGGCCATCACCGAACTGAGTCCGCGAAATCTCGTTTTTTCGTTGTTTTCATTGTTATTAGTTACATTAGTTATTTGGTAATGAAATGTTATTTTATCTATTTTATATTTTATGTAATCGACAAACTTACAAACTATTACCTATTTATATTTCTTACTGAGGAAAAAACCTACTCGCCATACACGCTTACGAAAAAATCACACTTCAAAAGTTCATGACTTTTTTTTACAAAGATAAACACTGATTCCATAATAACCATTATTTTACCACAATCTACACTCTTTTCCAAGTAATTAAATATACACTTTATATAAGATTACTCGCCGTTTTCGTCGAGAATTCATTTTTACCTACCTACTACAAAGTGAGTGACGCAACAACTGACAAAAAAAACGTTCGACTTTTTTATATAATTTTTCTGACATTATATAAAAAAGTCGAATTTTTCCGACATAAAAGTTACTCCATACAAACCAAATAATAATTCAAGCTAAACGGAAACACCGCTAGTACCAATCGAAACGCTAAAATTTGAACGCCAGTGGCGCGCTGTAAATATGCGCACGTGCAAGAAAAAAAACATGTATCAAACCTGAGTACAATTGACGCTCGACGGGTTAAGTGTTTAAATTTCATTAAAAATTAATAGAAAAGAACAGATACCTAGTAAAATTTAAGATCATTTTGAGATTATTAATCTTGATAAAAATAATATGAATAAAGCCATGTCAATAAAAGTGAAAAGACCTTAATTCACGAAAAAATGGCGTGTACTACACTTCGTAATCCGAACCGTCTGAACTCGACGCCGCCGCCGCGCGTTTAAAACTAACAGCAAACGCAAATAGTTTTATTTTATAATTTCATAGACTCAAATATGATTTCTCGAGTTCTCGTCTTTTCTCGAGTTTAATTACCCGGGAACAAAGCCCAACGATTTCCCGGCAATTCTCGGCTCGAGAATTCGCGGGTATGAACCCTATACATACATACATACTAATAAGAATTAACTTAATTCTACACAATAACCATTTATTGTAATCACAATAGAGTATTAAATTAAATTGGTTTACGCTCACACCAATTATCTAGACCAAGATGAGTATTATTTTGAAACTCGTTAATATGGTAAGATAACGGATAAATATACATAAACATAGGAAAAACACCCAGACCCGAAATCAATTTAGAAAAACAGTTTGTCTCCTAATTGAGCCGACCACGAACCCGGCGAGGTAACCACTCGACCACGGAGGTCGTCAACTAATAACTTTAGTTTTTTTCTTGCATTCTCATCCATAAACTGTTAACTTAAAAATGTTTAATAAAGCTATTTCTACATAATACACAGAAAACATTTGTCCACAGACCCGCATAAATACAAGTGAAATTTCAATCAAGACCGTGACCGCCGCGGACTTTGCTGTGATACCGCAAGTGAAGGTATTCAATATAATACATAGATACATACATACATACAACAATCACGACTATTATCCCCGAAGGGTTAGTCAGAGATTAGGCAACGAGGACCGTCTCAGCGTGATAGGTGGTGAGTCCATCGCCGCTCTTTGCTGCTGGATGTATGTGTAGTCTTTAGTTCATTAGCGCTCCTGTACACGATGCCGCCGCCGCACCTCTACACTGTGGATACGTGACGCGTAGAGCCGCCACCGACGTATACACAGGAGCGCTTAGTCGCCTTTACGACACCCAAGGGCATAGGCAGTATTCTATTGATGAGCTGCCACCGCATAGCACCATTTTTTACAAAAATAGGTAACTATATGTACCCAGAAAAGTAAAATGAGATAGACGTTAAAGTTATAGAAATTAATCAACATTATGGGGACTATTCGTCGTAGCAATGTTATAGTATTCAGTTCACGAACGAAGCGAACTTTTAAGGGTACGTTCAGATGATCAGCGCTCAACGCGCGTTTTGCTACTGCGCGTTTATAGAACGGTATAGAAACGCGCGTTAGCATGTGTACTCCTAGAATAAAATACATGTAGTTGTAAACGCGCGTTAGCAAAACGCGCGTTGAGCGCTCATCATCTGAACATACCCTTAATACGTTAAGTCGTCAAATAATTACTTTGACTTTGTACACGTGCCTGCAGATCGACCCATCCAGAACTGTCAAATTTCTCGAATCGAAATTGATTCTTATTATAGAATCAAAGTTCATAATGTATTGAAGAAATTAGTCATTTTGTGGTAAGTTAAAATGCTGGCGTCTGTACTGTGTAAGCTCATTTAAATGCAAAATTTGTTGCGAACAAATTACAATTCTGTTAAAAAAATATCACAAGCAGGATTGTCGAAAGGGTGCAGGTTCGAAAGCTGCTCGTGGAAAAATTTTCATGATTTCCCATTTTGTAACATGCTAAATGTGAATGCCTACAAGTTTCGTAGATTCAAAATGGTTGACTAAGTAAAGTTGTGAACATTTAGGTTAGTTATATCAATTAATCTTATCTAGTAGTTGGTTTACGCTGCAAGCCGGCGGTATTACGTCACTGTGAAGTCTACCCTCACATTCGAAAGAAATACTATTGCAAGTATTTAACAATCGACAAAGTCGTAATTGCTTATAAATATCATTATTATTGAAATTTTGCATTCACAATGCTATTAGGATAAAATGTTTACTAGAAAAAAAAATCCTGTTCGAGCTTTCCTGAGACTTGTTGTTTTTTTCTAGTAAACATTTCATCCTATATCCATACACCGAGATTTTTCATTGGTTTTGGAGCCAAAAACGTTATAATACAAAACAAGTGTTGTACCTATTTATGAAATAATAATCGCTTTACGAGCTAAGTAAAAAAGGTTGTAAAAGTGACTTTTTGTCGAAAACACGTAGTAACGTCTCCTTATCTACTCATACACCGTGACCCCTATGAACTTTCCCGGCCGGCCGCCTGCGTCGGCGGCGGAGCGTTTGAAGCGTCTCTGTCATTGACTTTCGATCGTCCGGTACTAAGGGTTCTTACATTTTTTATGAATATTTTTTAATGATTTTTTTATGCTCATATTTTTAGTTTTACATGCTAAATAGCTTCTACTGATGATAAACATGAACAGGGTTTCGGTTTCAAAACCAATGAAAAATCTCGGTGTATAGCATTGTGAATGCAAAATTTCAATAATAAAGATAATCTTATCTAATTGTTTATAGCCTCCAGATGAGAAGACATCCCTCAAATTTGGTCTCGAAGTCTTCAATCTAGATTCGGACGAAGAGGATAGTACAACTAAACCCGAGCCTGGTAAGTCTCAACTTATTCTCATAATATCATTCGTGCGTAACATTTATATTATAACCCACAAATATATTCATACACATGCTGACAAAAAAACACACAATTACGCACACGCATATGTACTTATACGTCGCAAGCAAATTTTATTATCGGCATTTTACAAACGGCGCCGTCCGTTTGCAAACGCTTGTTGTTTTGTAAAATGCCGAAGGCAAATTGAAAAATGCCTCGTCATTTTGTAATAATTCTGTACTATTAAACTATCAAAACCGTGTTGCGTAGCGGTGAAAGAATATAACGACGAACGACGAATGTTCAAATATTTGTAAAAATATTTCTTGCGGATCTCAGAGGTGAAAACTTCTAAGATTTGATGAAGCAATGTTGACTAGAAAAAATAACCATCAAGCACTGACAAATTTCGTCGGGTGAAAACCAGACCTCGGTAGCCAAGTGGTTAAGGCAGCCGCCCGGAATGCGGAAGGTGCGTGGTTCGATCCCCGCCTGAGGTTGTCGTCTTTTAGCAGTGTTTAAAATTTTACTTAAGTATATTTAAGCTATAATAAAACGCTTCAATACATTTTAAAAAAACATTAATGTAAGTACATACGTATTTTTTTAAGATATGCTGTAACTTGACATTTCATCTTTTTTTCACCCAGTATCTACAAACTTACCACCACCACAAGAGACTGAAACAGTCTTGGAGCTGAACAAATGCATGAACCTGTCCTGCAAGTCTACCACCAGGGTGTACTTGCGTGCGGATGCTGCCACCATGGCGTATTATGATGCGGCTGCGAGAAGGAAAAAGGCATTGGTTTGCGAAGAATGTGCTGATACGGTGTCTAGGAGGACGCAGGTTCGTTACATTAATATTTGATGAGTACTTTTGTCACTAATAGCACATGAGTAAAGAAACGGAACAGAGACAAAGCTTCATACAACTGCGCCGTCGTGAATCACTCCGTTTGTCCACTGGCCGAGCGAGCGTAAATACTGTAGTAAACCGGTTTTATCCAGTGGCGCGTATGCGCGCGGCTAGTTGACACGCACACATGCGCCGCTTTCTTGTAGTAGTTGACTCGCGACGGCGCGGTTGTATGAAGCTTTGTCTCTGTTCCGTTTCTTTACACATGTGCTAATAGATTGATAGGTATTTAATAAAGCTTATTTTTTTAAACAAAATATTGCATATTATCATTTTATACATACCTTGGTCAATGGTAGGGCTTGTTAAGTCCGCTTGGCTAGCTACCACCATCTAATCTATTGTCTGGCAACAATCTAATGTAAACAGAGTTTAGTATTGTTATGTTCCGACAGTTTAGAGATAAGATAGCAAGTACTCAGTGGTTGAGGATTCCGGGTGAAGCGTGCTTCCAATTTGTCCTTATCGTCACTTACCGTCAGGTGAGATGAGGTCCAAGTGCTCACGACACCTGTCGTCGGCAGATTAAATTAAATTAATTTACGCTCACACCAATTATCTAGACTAAAATGAGTATTCTTTTGAAACTCGTTCTATAAATAGAAGAAATACGCAGACCCGAAATCAATTTATAAAAAACAGGTTTTTCTCTAAATTGACCCGACCGGGAATTGAATCCGGGACTTTAGAGATGGCGCGACGCCAGATCCGGCGTGCTAACCACTCAACCACGGAGGACGCAAATTGTATGATCGTCGTCAGATTATAATTGATTCGTTTTTTATACAAACAGCATCGTCTGTTTCAAATGCTCCATGGTTAGTAAAATTAAAATGCCGATTTTGATAACTTTACTAACTTTAATAAATTTTAAATTGTGGCGCTGCTAACCAAAACAACTACGACGAAGTGAGACATGCCGCTAGTATATTATAATGTTTTCTTCTCCGCAGAGTCTAGTGCAAGGTATCAGGGATCTCACGCCTCTCCTAGAGTTGGATATAAGCAAGATGTCTTCAGAGCTCGTCGAGATATCCGACTCCGAGTCTGAGGACGAAGCTGAGCCGAGTGAGGACGCCAAGGAGACCATAGGCGAGGGTGGCGTCAAGTGAGTACTATTATTATTTACTAGCGGACCCCGTACACCCCCTCCGCCCCCGTGAGGAATATTTAAAAAATATATATTATATAGCCTATGTCACCCGGAGAAAGTGTAGCTTCCCAACGGTGAAACATTTTTTCAAATCGGTCTAGTAGTTTCGGGGCCTATTCAATGCAAATAAACAAACAATCAAATCTTTCCTCTTTATAATATTAACAAGCGGCCGCTCGCGGTTTCACCCGCGTGGTTCCCGTTCCCGTTGGAATATCGGGATAAAAAAGAATGCTATGTGTTTATTACAGGTTATAAACTATCTGTATGCCGAATTTCATCCAAATCCATTCAGTAGTTTTTAAGTGAAATAGTAACAAACATCCATCCATACTTACAAACTTTCGCGTTTATAATATTAGTAGGCTAAAGACAAACTAGCGGCCCGCCCGCGCCTTTTTCCAAAAATTATCTTTTACACAAACCTTGTCCTGACAACAGTGTCGCGTAGCGGTGAAAGAATACTACCACCCCCTCTCTTCCCTTGGGTGTCGTAAAAGGCGACTAAAGACAGCACATATATCCAACACCATAGAGCGACGATGGGCTCACCACCCGTCACGCTGAGCAGATGTGCAGTCGCCATTCTTGAAAAGTGACTATAGCAGAGGGCTGGTTTTACGGTCCTCATTGCCTAGTCTCTGACTAACCCTTCGGGGATAATTGTCGTGATTATAATATGTATTTCATATGTTTTCCTAACACAACAAAAATATAATTGGCCAAATAGGTGCAGCCTTTCTGAAGTGATGCGCGTACAAACTTTCGTAGCATTTGATTTTTATTCATATATACCGAGACATTTTAGTGGTTATTTTCCTGCGGCAGAACGGTTTACCTTTAGTAGTACCATCGGATCATGCGAGTTATTTTTTTGAAAATAAAAATATTTTTGTACAAGTAATCAAAAAAATAATCATCAACTCGAAAGCGTGAGAATATTACTTAGTGCGGGAGCTTCTTTTACTTTAAACATTGATTTCGTGCGGCAAGCAGTACCCAAATACGTCACATCTCGTTTATGAAACTATCGTTTCTCACGCTTTCGAGTTGATTATTTTTTGATTACTTAGTTGAGAACAATAATATTTTTATTTTCAAAAAATAACTTGCATGATTCGATAGTACTACTAAAGGTAAATCGTTCTGCCGCGGGAAAACAACCACTAAAATGTCTTGGTGTATATAAGATTAATCCTGGCCCTATTAATAAGTAACTACCTAGTCTTGCCATAAATTCTGTCCCTCATATAAAAAGTGTAGATTACACTGTGACGCCTGTGACAATCAAGGAGGCAACATCGTTTTTCCTCGCTTCCGTACTATTTAAATCCAAACTTTAGTTTAGACTCAATTTGTGATATTAACCATAAACAGTGATCAACCTTGTGAACTCAGCAATAAAACAGTGTATTCATCACACCTGTAAAACTTATGTCTTGTGAGTGATAAACAATTATAATAATTGAGTAGCTGCGCGTCTTACGATCTACCTGCCAACGCGCATTGTTTGTACCGCGCCGCGTACCTGCGGTGAGTGATAATCTGACGTCACTGCGAGACGCGAACGGTTGCAAGCAGCGAGCGCCGCGCGAGCCGAACAGTTGTGCCTAAGCGACGTGAATCGCTGTGGTGCGCACTGTTTATTTACTCATCGAGGGCTGCTTTGCTTGAGGAAGCGGATCCAACTTTTCTTTTGCGAAGTGCTCGCGCATACAATGTCCTCTAATGCCAACAAATGTACTGGCTGTAACACCGTTATTCAGGGCAAAGACTTTATTAACTGCCAACTTGTAAACACAAGTATGACCTACAGTGTGCTAACATTACACCCCAGCGGTTTAAAACTATGTCGCAGGACACTAAACGCGGTTGGAAATGTCCTGAATGTGTTAGTAGAATGCCGAAATCCGACAACTCAAATACTCCGCTACGCACACCAACACCACAGGTTCCGAACACCGCACTGGTGAGTTGGATCAGGCTGACCAATGCAATGTATATATGGTATACGTAATAAGTCAAAGTGTCCAGGGACACAGGAAAATGTTCAAGTAACGGGTTACGTCACAGAAGCAACCCTTAGCACTGTCATCAAGCAAGAATTTTCAAAATACAATTAAATCTTCTATCAAAAAACTGCTTTCTGAAGAGATGAGTGGCTTCAAAGTACAACTCTCGGAATTTCAAAACTCACTGACGTTTTTCAACAAAACATTTGAGGAGTTGAGAAAAGAAAACAGCGAGCTTAAAAAGGTTCAGTCTAATTTAACTACAGAATTGAAGACCGTAACAAACGAAAATTCCAACCTGAAACAAAACTTGATATCTTGTGAGTCTCGTATCAAACATTTAGAAGAAGAATCTGCACGACAACAGCAATGGTCTCGACTTCAAAACATAGAACTGGTTGGTATACCTGAAACCTCACACGAGGATACTGTCGAGATCGCGAGAAAATTAATTGAACAGCTGGGAGTGCATGTGGTGCTGGATGACATAGAATTTGCTCATCGTGTCCAGCCAAGGCGCCCTGCTAGCGCCAGGGGAGGGCGGGCCATCATTGTCAGGTTAAAACAGCGCGTAACTAAGGATCGAATCGTGGCTGCTGCCCGCAAGCGACGCGGTATAACAGCTAAGGAAATAAGTCTTGGTAAGGAGACTGATATGATCTACGTCATCGAGCACCTTACAAGAGAAAATAAAAGTATTCTGGCATCGTGCACGCTAAAGGCTAAAGAATCAGGTTACAAATACATTTGGACAAAAAACTGCAGAATATTCATGCGAAAAAACGATACATCCCCGCCGATCGTAATCTCTTCTGCTGCAGACCTGGACAGGATCGTTTAGCTTCTCCTTTGCATATTTTTGTAGTAACATATATCAGTAAGCTTTTTAATATTATTACCTTGTTCAAACTTGCACGCAACGCATTCACATACACTTCACACATCTCATTACGTCATAAATTTAAAACTTATCTATGTTTACTATTATTAACTATACTTGTCTATTCGGTCGTCCCTAGTATTTCTGACTGTCGCAAACCTTTTATCTCGCATTATTACATATCGTTATTATTTACGATTTTACACATTTTATCAAATCAATTCCATGCTTAGCTGTTTTAATCAATATGTACTATCACCCCCGTTTCAATCAAAATGGCTGTACAAGGTACACGTGTTAATAAACTTCATTTATTTTATCAAAACTTAAGAGGCTTACGCACTAAAACGAATACGTTCTATAATAATATGCTGCTCTCAGATTGTGACATCGGTCTATTCACGGAGACATGGCTGTGTGATAGCGTACTTGATGGCGAACTTTGTAACAACAAATATAAGGTATTTCGCCGTGATCGCGGTTCCCTGGGCGGTGGGGTAATGGTTCTGTGTTCACAGAAACTGGAAGCATGTATTCGAAATGAATGGCAAAGACCCGATCTCGAGTGCATTTGGCTTACAATCACAGCATCGTCACTAGGCAATAATATGAAAAATATACACTTGGCTGTTATATACCTTCCTCCGAATCGTGACATCTCTCTACGTCTACAACAGTTCTCTGAGATAATTGAACAGGTTTCCTCAACTCATCCTAATGATCACATAATCCTAGCCGGTGACTTCAATCTGCCATGCATTAATTGGAACACAGGTGAACCTGCAATACAAAAAAAAGGTTCCTCGGACCTGCAAACTGCTGCATTGAATTTTATCGAATTGACTTCTTATATCGGGCTAACCCAGTATAATCTTATAAGAAACCATTGCAATTGTACCCTTGACCTTATATTTTCTAATTTTGTACTTAAAATAGACAGGTCTGACTCACCTATAATTACTGAAGACAATTATCACCCTTCGTTGGAAATATGTGCCACTGACCTGTTTATTCGTCCAATTAAGCCTCAGTCACGTTTTAAATATAGATTTATGCGAGGCGATTTCGATAAAATTAATAGAAGTCTGATTAATGAGGACTGGTCATTTATATCCGATTTACCTAGTTTGGAAGACATAGTTGCTCGCTTTTATTATATCTTGTATAAAGTAATTGACATGCATGTTCCAAAAGTCCGTATTTCTGGTTCCCGGAACTACCCTGTGTGGTATAGTAAAGCTCTTGTCAACGCAATCAAGGAAAAATCAAAGCATCATCGGAACTGGAAGCTTCACAATAATCCAATGGATTATCAACTTTTCTCTACACTGAGATCTGAGATCTAAAATAAAGCTTCAACAAGATTCTTGTTATGAGTTATATATAAAACGATCACAAGAAAATATAAAAGCTAACCCAAAACTTTTCTGGACTTATGTGAAATTTCGGCTAAATGGTCAATCAGATTATCCTAGTTTAATGAATTATGACGGAAAAACCTTAGACAATCAGTTGGATATTTGTAATGCATTTAATGACTTTTTTCTTAAAAACTTTAGAGAGCCTGCTGTCAACTATTCTACTACTGTATCTTCAGAGAACATATCCCAACACGTTATTCACTCTATAAATACTACTGAGTCGTGCATACTTAAACTTTTAATAAATTTGGACGATAAAAAGGGAGCCGGTTTTGACAATATCCCACCGATCTTCTTTAAGCGATGTTCGGAATCTTTAGCGCAACCTATTGCATTAATTTTTAATAAATGTCTTAGTCAAGGTTGTCTTCCTGACGTCTGGAAAACTGCACACGTGGTGCCCATACACAAAAAGGTTCCGCGATATCAATTTTGAATTATCGCCCCATATCGATTCTTAATGTGCTGAGTAAAATGCTTGAAAGAGTGGTACACGATCATGTTTATCCTGTGGTCTCGCCTTTAATTCCAGCAGAACAACATGGTTTTATGAAAAATCGATCAACTACTACGAATCTGGCACTGTTCACTGAACAGGTACTTCATGACATGGATGGAGGTCACCAAGTTCACGTGATCTATACGGATTTCGAAAAGGCTTTTGACCGTGTGGATCACGTTATACTATGCCGAAAGCTCTCTGTATTGGGTATACAGGGCGATTTGCTCAGGTGGATAGTATCGTACCTGCGCAACAGAAGTCAAGCTGTGGTTGTGGGAGGTTTCCGCTCTGATTATATTAAAATTCTATCTGGTGTACCCCAAGGCTCAATATTGGGTCCTCTGCTGTATGCTTGCTACTTATATGATGTCACAAAATGTTTTAAATTTTCCGGATTTCTTATGTATGCAGATGACACAAATTTTTTTATGAGAGTCAGAAGTGTCGAGGATTGCATTTGTTTACAGGAAGACCTTAATAGACTAAGTGTATACTATAATGAAAACAGAATCGATATTAATGTTAGTAAATGCACTCACTTATCACTTACTAGAAAAAAAAGCCCTATAAGATATAACTACAAAATACATAGTACAAATATCACACAGTCCTCCTTGGTGAGAGATTTAGGTATCTTAATAGACTTAAAATTAACTTTTATTGAACACATTGAAGCTGTTGTGTCTAAGGCTTTTAAGAATCTCGAATTCGTCTTGAGAGCAAGCCGACCCTTCTCTGATGTAAAGTGTATAAAGATTCTTTACTATGCGTATGTAAGAAGTGTACTGGAATACTGTAGTTGCATTTGGAATCCCCAATATATCACCCATAAACATAAAATAGAGGGAATACAGCGGAAGTTTTTAAAACATTTAAGCTACCGTGATCATCGTAAGTTTCTCGACTACAAAGACTCACGTCAACATTTTAATTTTATGACTCTCGAAGACCGTCGTTGTTTGCTGGACATGACTTTTCTGTACAACATTTGTAATAATAATATAGATAGTCCTGCCCTTGCCACTAAAACTCTTGTTTTTGGTGTGCCTCGCAAACGAACTAGACACACGAACACCAAACTCTTTTGTAGCTCGTTCACTCACAGTAATTATGCTCAAAACTCAGTAGTGAGTAGGATGCACAATACGTACAATAAGATAACTACAACAGTAGACCTATTTTGCGACTCCCAAGCAATCCTTTAGGAAAAGGGTTTGCGAAGTTCTTACAGCGACAGAACATTAGGCAAGTGTAATACGAGTATGAAAATATATAAACAAATAACAAATAATAATTTTAAAATAATCAGACTTAATCATAAAAATACACACACCCCCTCACACCCTCACAAATACACACTTTTCCCTAAATAGTTATAACCTGCGTGCAAGAATTGGACTTTCTTTCTTTTTTTTCTATTTGGTAACATTTAACATTTTTTTTCTCTCTCTTTTTGGTTTGTTTTGTAATCAGTAATCACCCCTTGACTGTTAATATTACAATTTTTACGTTAACGTATATAAAATCCGTTATTGGCTGTTAGTTCCATTGTTTCAAGTAATGTTAATAAATGTAATGAGAGCTGTGGATTTTGAAGAAATAAATAAATAAATAAATAAAAATTACCATAAATATTTAAAATATTCAAAATGACTACCTTTAGCTTTTACACATTTCTCCAAACGTCCTGGCCATTCATCTATAGCCGCACGTACCACATCCAACGGTATCGAGGCGGCTGTCTTCACTAAGTTGCTTTTAACGAATCGATATTTCGATGAGGTTTAGTTGATGATGAGTTAGTTAGTTGCTCGTGTTTTCACCTCTTGTTCACAAAAATGGAGCTTTGTCTTGACTACCAACCCAATTTTTATTATTATTATTTTTAATGAGTTACATTTCATACTGAAACTAGCTTTATCATTTAATTATCGTTTAATTACAAAGTTCTAATAAACTTATTAACTTTTAAAGTACCTACGCAGTACGCTTCAAAACTTAAAGGTAATCTGTGGATACCGTTGTTGGTTACACAATTAGTAATAAGTTAGTATAAAAAACCCTTTGTATACTTATATATATTGTATAACCGTTTGTTATCCTAAATAAAATAATAAAATAAATAGTCACGCCTTCGTAAGATTCTTGACCTATTAGGATGTGACTATCGACTGCCTGCAAAATTATCTGATCATTGGTGGAATGCATATATATATATGCCTGTAATATGCATTCCACCAATGATCAGATATTTTTGCATCATCATATCTTAATGCTGGTGACTGTACTACTGTCATATTATTTATTTTAAAATACCCTAATTTAAGTTGGGAGAGAACTTATGGCAAGACTAGGTATAATCTGGTAAATTCATACGCGACAGTCCTGCGGGTCTGCTATGTAGTGAATATAAATCATGAATGAACGAACGAATAAATAAATAAACGAACGAACAAATGAATGAATGACGAAAAAAGTGTAATGAAATAATCTCCACAGGTTTTTGGAAGAACACCTGGCCAATATTATCAATGCGACGTGGCACAAGTTCCAAATGGACGCCAGACTGAATGAAGCGCAAGACGTGCTCAACGGGGAACTGAAGATGTTGGAAGGTGAATATACTACCCATTAATAGACATCATTTGATTTTTTTTGATTTTTTTTTATTATTCATTATTTATTTAATTTGTCCGGCACAATAAAAAATAACTTGTAGATACTGGGCGAACGAAAGGTCACGTGTAACGTAAAGGTAACCTAACCTAGGTATCCTGTGGTGTCGTATTGTGTCAGAGTTCAATTGCGCGGTCCTGGTCGAGTGACCATGATTAACGGTATTTTTGTGGATATGTTTGATCAATTTTAGTTTCTTTATTTTGACCTTAAAAAATATTAAAAGCTCTAGATAATGTTACTCTATAATTTAAAAAATTATGTGCACAGTTTAAAATATCCTGTAAGGGAGTAGAAGCTTTTGCCCGTATCCCGCCACGAATTTCCATTTTTATATGTACAGTGTCGCGTAGCGGTGAAAGAATACTACCCCCCTCCCCCTCTCTTCTCTTAGGTGTCGTAAAAGGCGACTAAAGGACTAAAAACTGCACGTACATCCAACATCATGTAATTTGGTGTTTGTCGTTAATTGGTGATAAGTGGACTATGGTAGAGGACTGCTTTTGCTGTCCTCATTGCCTAGTCTCTGATGAGGCTTGCTGACCGTCCCGGATTTTCCGGGAAGTCCCGCTTCTGGGTCAATTTTGGGGCGTCCCGCCGTGACCCCTTGCGGGACGCTTTTTGTCCCGGAAATCAGTGTTAATATGATTTAAGTACCTATCTATCTCGTACCAACTACCCTCGGGTTAGGCAGTTGGTCCAAGTAATTTATTACGCATTATTAAAAGAATTATATTTGTGTTCTGTTTTAAAATTAAATAATAAAATTAATTAAATCATTTAAACATTTGTCATACATTTGTGTTGATTTTTTATTACTTAAATGATTAAAAAAATATTTGTATGTACTTATTTTTCTAACTATTTTATATGTAGTGTGTTGTGTCCCGCGTAATATACCCAAGTCCCGGATGTCGAGGTGAGGTAATCCCGAAAATGCCGTTTTTGGAGTTGGCAAGCCTATCACTGACTGACCCTTTGGAGATAATAGTCTATCTATATGTAAATAAAGTATGTATAATCTTTGTTTTTATTACAGAGGACAGCAAAGAGATAGATTCTCTCCTGAACGAGTGTCAGGTGGCCACTGATAAGCTGAGGAACGACCTTTACGCCACTTTCGATTGTGAGCGGCATGAGATACCAGCTGTCATCATATACGACACTCCTACTCATAAGGTAACATGAACTGTTATTTTAATGTAAACATTTGTTACATAGTACAAAACTGTAGTTAAAATGTAACAAACTTTTAAGGCGTTCACCACATGCGCAGATAAAGAGAAAAACAAATTAAAATAAGTACCTACAAAAAAGTTTCACAAAAAATAAAAAAAACAAAAAAAATAAAATCATTTAGACGAGTTTTTAACTTTTAGACCTCTACAATAATATAGATTGAATTTAAAATTAAATGTATTAGAACAAAAGAAATTAATCACATAAAAAATTCTCTCGCTCAATATTTGGGTTGACTTCAGATTTTTTTGATTGGACTTTTATTTTGCGTTTATATTTTTGATAATTGTGTATTTTTATATGTGTTTCCTATTTCAGTACAGCTGTTTGGAAGCTTCGAAGCAGTACGAAACGGTAAGAACATATTTTTCTTTATCTAACTGTTAACTGAGTATGGAATAAAGCAATGTTAAAAATTAAAAAAAATAACCTTTGTGTGGAGATTTGTAAAAGACATCAGTTAACTCAAGCTGTTCAAAAGTTAATATTTGACTGTCAATCTTCCAACAAGCAAATAAATAAATAAATACATATTATATTCACGACTATTATCTCCGAAGGTTTTAGCCGTTTTTGAGCATACCTTAGACTAACAAACAGCAATTGATTTTTATATTTATGAGATAGAGCGGCGATGGGCTCACCTCACCACCTGTCACGCTGAGCACATATGCAGTCGCTATTTGGTGAAAAGTGGACTATGGTAGATAGGGTTGCCAACTATATTGTTAAAAACAGTATTAAACTGTTTTTCAGTATTATACTGTTTTTCACTACATTATACTTGAACTGTTGAACAAAAATAAAGTATCCAAAATACTTTTTTAGTATCACTGTGCACTGGTAAACATATATATACCTGTTTAAAAAGATTCGAACGTTGTCCGCGCGGTATCTTTGAAAAAATAAAATTTGTCCATTTTTCTAAAATACTGTTTATTTTTCATATCTTACCGTAATAGGTCAAGGATCATAAGACCGCCGGCGGTCGCGAAACAATTGATTTTTAATTGTGTCTGGTTTTACGATGCTCAAGGGGTTAAAATACTTTTTTCTTTAAAGTTGGCAACTTTAATGGTAGATGTCTGCTTTTGCTGTCCTCATTGCCTAGTCTCTGACTAACCCTTCGGGGATAATAGTCGTGATTATAAGTATGTATGTATGTATGTATGTAAGAAGCTCACTTTTGTCTTTGTTTTGAATAACCAACAGAGCAACGCTATCAAACGGCGCCTATCTTCCGGCCCCGAGACGCCGGCGAAGCGCCCCGCCATACCGTTGGGGTACGCGCCGTTGGACGCGGATACCAAAGACACGGCAAACGCACAGGTACCCAACAACCCCTCCATACACAAGGGCGGATTTAAGGTATTTTTGTGTACTTTGGAGATTCCATCACAGTACATACTTAGAAGCAAATCAAATTATCAGAGTTGTTAAAATATATGAATAAAATAACAGAAGGGCAAAATTGGACGCTGATGAAGTCCTGGACATCTTTCATAGGAAACTTAAAAAGAACACTATCTTTATGTTTTTTTATTGTTTTGACACTTTCATAAACCTTCCTATACATACTTGAAGTTGTAGAAATAAACTTGAAGTATAGTATGATACCTTACAAGTTTATTTCTAACAGTTATTGTTGAAGTTTTGCCTGTCCGCCCCTTGTGCCTCTCCCAGCAAAAATCCTGGATCCGCCCTTGTACATACATACATACATATCTAGGGTACGTCGGACACCAAAGACAAGACAAACTACAGTTAGGTACAGGTTTTAGTTTATTTAGTTATGTCTTCAGTCACATATAAAAACGAGATGCACAATCAACGCCCTCAAAACTGGCGCACAAAAAGCGTACCCAGTGATTTGTTAAGGTGCCTTAGGCGGTGAAAACGGAAAAATTGGCTGTGTTCTATTAGCTGTTATCCAAAATATATTAGATAATTCGCACTGAAATTTTCAATGTGTATTACAGAGCGTATGCAGAGCGTGTGTGTGAGGGTATGAACGAAGCCAAAACACGATTGGAAACATTTGGCCAAATATCTTATGTGTATAGACCCTAACGTCATTTCCTTTGTATGACGTTATACAAAGTCATACAAAGGAACCAAATTTTGTTGTGACAAAATGAATTCTTAAATATTAAGTTATAAATTTGTAAAATTATTACAGTTCTGATTACCACACTGTTTTACACATTGATTAATCTATTACATAAAAAAGAATTTTAAGCAAAAACCTTAAACTTACCTAAATTATGACGTCATACAACTGGCACTTTTTACACGACGAAATTCACTTCGAACCGACAATCAAAACATCACTTGAAAATTATGATGGCTAACATTTAATTTTGTTAGGTTGGCAGTAGTAATAGCGCTGCCACACGTAAAGACAAATACGGATGCCATCTCCTAGGTTTAGAAGCATCTAAATCTTAGTCATACAAAGTGTGTTATACAGAGGAAGAAAACTTGAGACAAGTTTTCTTCACGAGATTTTGTAGGAAAATTAATTACTTATGATGACAAAAAGTAATCTAGCGAGTAAAACATTTATTACATCAGATAATTCATGTAAAGAAATAGCGACTTTTAAACGGCTTCACAAGTTGATCTATTTTTATTTACAATTAGAAAGGGGTAGGACAAGCAGCTTATGTATGGATTTTGTAAGACAAGAAAAATATTTTTTTTCTACTATAAATTATCAACCCTACATAAAATTATTAATTTCGTACAATTAAAAAGAAATAGTAATATCAATAAAAAATAATTATCATGTTAGTAATTGTTTTCTTTATTTTATAAAGCTACTTTATTATGATGGACAAATTATTTTTTCCCCATGTACAATTTTTATGCAATTGACTCATTTAGCTATTGGCAAGTAAAAAATACAATGACAAGTTTAAATATTAGGTTGTTACAAGGTACAGAAATATATTAAAATAAGTATTAAAAGCACATTAAAATTAACTTGTAACATTACATGATGCATTAGCTATGGGTCCCACACTGGGAAAACCCGAATCGTGGGCACCCAAACAATATAAACAGGATGGCGACAGATCAAACTAAATAAGCTGTAAACTGAATATGTATTGTTAAAAAAGATAAAAGCAAATATTTTTATAGATGATAGTGACGATGATAATAGAAATTATGATCTTACGCCTGTCCTAAAGCATTTTGGCCTGAAAAGGATTTGAATAGTTTCTCTTAGGGCAGCTGTTTCCTTTGAAGTGTAATGCTAATAAAATATATATTTCACAGGATAAGACGACCCCGACTGCCGCGGATGCGTCGAAGATTGATGATGACGTAAGTTGTCCTAAAGCACCTTTATTCATACATACATAAATAGATTCACGAATATTAGCCCCAAAGAGTTAGTCAGAGACTAGGCAATGAGGACCGCAGAAGCAGTCCACTGCCACAGTCTACGTTTTACCAAATTACAACTGCACATGTGCTCAGCTTGGATGTATGTGATAGTCGGTTAGTCGCCTTGTACGATACCCAAAATGAGGGGTTGGGTAGTTCTTTTAGTAAGTCGCTAATCCTCTTATGTGTCAGGAAGACTCCTTAGACGTTACTAACAATTGAAAAACATTGTGTGTCTGTAAAGTCGGTTTACGGACGATAATTTTACGTGATAACGTCATAAGAAAACATTATGGAGTGGAAGAGAGATAGATGCGTCACAAGCCGAACGCTTAGGCGTATCGTGCCTCTCTATCGCTTGTTCTGCGCTCTCGCTTGCACGCTCGGCTCAGGCGAAACGTGACACTTGCAGCCGAACCTGACTATTGCCTCATGCTTTTTCGTGCGTGCAGTTGGCGTTCATCGATTTATAAGACGTAATCACGTCAAAAAAATCGAATGGTTATTCAACAGACTTCTTTAAAAAAAATTGGTTGTCTGTAAAGTCGGTTTACGGACGATAATTTTACTTGACAACGTCATAAGAAAACATTGATGAAAAATTGCATACTTTTTTCTTACTTCACTTTATATACAGTTAACAAAACAGTACATGTGTAGGTTGTGTGCTGCCGCTTTCTCTCTTCTACTCGGACGCTTTGGCCGATGGAGTGGTAGAGAAATAGATGCGTCACAAGCCGAACGCTTTGGCCGATCGTGCCTCTCTATCGCTTGTTCCGCGCTCTCGCTTGCACGCTCGGCTCAGGCGGAACGTGACAATGAGTCGTGCTTTTTCGTACAGCCGGCGTTCATCGATTT
The DNA here is from genome assembly GCA_963921215.1 of Scoparia ambigualis. NCBI lineage: Eukaryota > Metazoa > Arthropoda > Insecta > Lepidoptera > Crambidae > Scoparia > Scoparia ambigualis. Next base: position 25,635,175 of record OY992515.1, on the reverse strand, counting down.
ATAAGGCGTTATCACGTCAAAAATAAAGATAGAAAGATACTAGATATAACTAAAGCATAGAAGGAGTGCTAGACATTTGAGTGTGCACTCCGTTTGACAAACCTTCGAATCACATTATGTAGATCGCTTTTGAATTCGGTATCATAAATGGTGACCGGGTATCCAATTTTTTTTTTTCGCTTTGCTTTTTACTTTTTTAGCAACTTATTTTGTCTCTTTTCTTTCAATGTTTATGACCCATTTGAAAGAATAGGACAATTATACGAGTCTCATTTGGACTCCTTCTATGCTTTAGTTATTATTCTATGACTAAACCGTAGTGGAATCAGCGTTGACATTATACATTTGACGTATGTGTTTTAGAAGAAGATACATTTTTGAAGGAGCTCTTCGTCATGGTGACTCTTGGCTCGCTCTCACACTACCAATCGAAATGCGTGCCTAAACATCTCGGTAGGTACTGTAGATTGGGGTTACTTTGACTGGAGGGGTTACATTGATCAGAACTTCTCTTTGCCAATAAAATTTATTTTTGTGAATCGATTGTAAAGCATAATAGATTGAGAGAAATGTGTTCAAGATCTATGAAAAAAATAATGTGACTTCGTAACCTAAAAATCGACCGCATGGTTAATAAAAAATGTACAGGGGGTGTCATTGATCAACCTTCGGGGTGAGATTGATCAATGATCAAAATAACCCTACGATGTGCCACTTACCAATCAGGTGAGTTTTGACTGCTATTTAATTTCAAATCATAATATTTTCTTAAGCAATAATGCTATTTTGTTATAATATTCTTAGATAAAGTAAAGACTGATTCTGAAAAATCTTTTATTTACCCGATCAAAGTAAGACTTATAACTTCAAAGTTAATCGACCGATTTCTTTTATTTAAATTTTCCGATCATCATTGCTGGGTCTACTTTAATAATTCATTAAAAAAATATGGGTGATCAAAGTAACCCCACTCGCGGTTTAACTTTAATCACACGGTTTTTATTTTTTATTTCTTAAACTAATTAATATTCACTTTTAATAATAGTTCAGTCTAAAGTATATAAAAAACCGATTGCTATATTATTTTTTGATAATTTTAACTCTTTATTTAAAGATTTCACAGCTATCTAAAGTAAAAAAATGATCACAGTAACCCCAATCTACGGTACACTTTTTGTGCGGACGTTTTGAGAGCATTGATTGTGCATCTAGTTTTTTTTTGTGGTCGTAGCAGCTGAGCTAATATTGTTATATTTTTATACATACATTATATATTATACATACATATTTTCATACATTCTAGAAACCGCAAGAAACTTCAAGGGCTGCGGTCAGGTCAAGTGTTTTAAACATGACAAAAATGGAATTCGTGTAATTTACATTTTTAATTAAATAATTCATTTTGTTTAAAAAACCATTAAAAATAACTATTATTTAATAATCGTTTATTTTTAATTGCTTTTTATTTTATTTTTCTTATGTTACTGCTTTAAAATAAAGATACTCAAAGACTATCCAATTAAAATTCACAAAATGTATTATTTAATTAAAAATGAAAAAACCCAAATTCCTTTTTTGTCTTTTTTGTCATGTTTAAAACGCTTGACCTGACCAGCCCTTGAAGTTTCTTGCGGTTTCTAGAATCCACCTTATATAATTACGACTATTATCCCCGGAGGGTTAGTCAGAGACTGGGCTATGAGGACAGCAAAAGCAGTTCTCTGCTATAATCCACTTTTCACCAAATAGCGACTGCACATGTGCTTAGCGTGACAGGTAGTGAGCCCATCGCAGCTCTATGCTGTTAGATTTATGTGCAGTCTTTAGTCCGTTAGTCGCCATTTACGACACCCAAGGGAAGAGAGGGTTTGGTAGTATTCTTTTAATAGGCCGCGACACGGCTCATATTTTTTATACGATTTGTTTTATTAACAGAAAGAAGTATCAGTGCTCCAAGTGTCAGTGGAGTCGGCGCCATCGGAGTTACCTCCATCTGGTGAACTCTCCCGGCCGCCGCTGCGCGCCGGCATGCTGGTGTATGGGATGAGGAACGTGTTCGGGTCCTGGGTGAGGTGTCGGGTGCTGGAGGTGCAGGGCAAGGCGGCGGTGCCAGGGGTGAGTGGATACGTTCATACATATACCGTCTTATTAATAAAAATGCCCAAATGTTACACCTCGGTTTAAAGTGATGCTGTCTCGTTTTTATGAAAGAAGACAGACAAAGACAGCGTCAATTTAATCTTAAGTGTAACTTTCATCAACGTTTATCAATAACAGGGATAGGGTCTAACAATATCAATAAGCGAACGTTTAAGGGGAGCATCTATACACCGCCCTGAGCGTGCTCACCAAATTTGGTCCAAAACTACAGGCTAGTTAACGAGATAATCAACAAAACATTATTATAATTCACCAAAAAATACACCCTTTCCAAACCCGTATAGCTGTACTACATGCACACAAAGATAGCCGAACATGCACACTATACTCGGATCTATCTTTTTATTGACGCTTGCGTGCGTGTTAGTAAAGATACAGCATGTTTCATGATGTGCATTATTTTAATTGATTTTTTTTGTTAGAAAACATAACTTTGAAAAATCACTATAAAACTAGAGCCCATTTTTTTTGTCATTGTATTCATAATGATGTATAGATACCGCCATTGAACGTTCGCTTATTGATTTTGTTAGACCCTAATACTGACTTGCATTGATACATAGAAACATTGTGTCCCACTGCTGGGCAATGACCTCTACTCTACGTTTCCATTCGTCCTTATCCCAGGCCGCTTCAGACCATCCAGGTAAAACATTTTCAAGGTCATAATTCGATCTTCGCCTCGGTCTACTACGCTTCCAGTGTCCGTCACATAGAACCCAATCGTTGGTGATCTTCGGCAATCTGTCCGGGTGCATACGGCTGACTTCGAGGAGTGAGTGAAAGAAAAATCATGCAAATGAGGATACAGCTTGCTCGATGAAAAGTAGCTACTTCAATGATGAAGCCTTTTTTTATTTTTAATGGTTTTTAACAATTTGTTGTGACGCTTATTAATGTTTTTGCTGTTCCCCACAGTGCACCCAAACTTACACCATATGCCGCGTCCGCTTCGAGAACAAAGTGAAGAACCCCAACAAAGTGTTACCTGCGCGCTCGTTAGCCTACTGCGAACCTACCGACGTTAGGTTGACTATCGGTGAGTTATTGTACTTATAGGTAAAAACTTTGAATATTAATTACGTCTGTTACAAGTGAACAAACGCACGCACGCACTTACATCCACACTGACAAACACACGGTACGGACCCCAACAAAGTGTTGGGGTCCCTACCTTCCCGCTCGTTAGCCTGTACTGCAAACCTACCGATGCGGCGACGTAAGGACTATCGGTGAGTTATTGTACTTATAGGCATAATATCTATAGTACCTATAGATATGTTACGTTCTTAGTAAATTACAAAACGTCGCGCTGCATAATTATAACTATAAAACTACATATGTTCACGTGATTCACTAATGTATGACGAACAAAGATACAGTGAGCTCGAGAATAAAAAAGATAGCTATACCTAAGCCATTGCGCTTCGAGTGTGACGACCAACTGTCACGGGCGACTCGCTCTATGACTTGTTTGAAGCAAACTGATTGCGACATGAGACAATTGGGCTATAAATGAGTTTTCAACTCAAGTCGCGTAGTAACATAACTATTTCTTTTATAGGTAAAAACGGTAGGAAATTAATTACGTATGTTACAAGTAAACACACAGGCACAGTGATAAACACAACCGATAGGTACCCCAACAAAGTGTTGCCCGCCCGCTCGCTAGCACACTGTGAACCTATCGACACGTCAGGATGACTATTCGTCGCCTCAGTGCTTGTTTGCCCAACAGACCAATTTAGGCGAAATTGACCTATGAATGTAGTATGCTTAGGAATCAAATTCTACACGGACTTAACCAAGAATAACTCTTATAACTATAACAAATAAAGGAACAAATGACGATTTAAAAAATCAATATCCACTGTTAGAATTTTACTCTTCGTGCTTGTATGTCTTACCACCACAAATTAACCGACATCCAGCATCGAAATTCTCAGCGCGTGCTTGTTTGCCGTATATCCTCAAATAAACCAATCACAGGCCCGCTCGCTTATGACGTCACACCTCATGGTTCCGCCATATTGTTTGTTTAAAATATTTTGCGACGCAAAACAGTGTAGAAACTGCAAGATTTATTTAGTGTTTCAGTGTATTTACAAGTGCTACAAGGTGGAAATTGTCATATAAACTTTGAAAGTTATATCCTGGACCAGATGTGATAAACGATATAATAGCAGCACTGCACACAACGAAACGCAAGTTGATTTTCATTGCTATTGCTATTATTTTAGCTTATGTTATATTTGTTGTACAGGGTGGTTCAGACTCATACTTTTGTCATGCATGACGTATTTAGACTAGCTTTTTAAAGCTAACTTTCTGTAACATGTGGTACTATTATATTTGTTAATTGAAGATATTCCATATTTAAAAAATATATTATTTGTATTAATTGATAAGTCTATTAAATAAATAAATATACAGCGATTGTATTTTCTTAATGCAAACATCGTGTTTTTTTGTATTTTCTTCGTGTTTTATGTTTTTATCTCTTCTTGCAAATGGAAATACGATGATTACGGAGAGGCATTAATAAAAGAGAAGCACTGTAAATGATTTAATTTAATCAAGAGTTGTTATCGATAATTCAGGGAAAAAATTTTTCTTATGTAAAAGCCATAACTTACAATAAATCAAATTGGAATATATTATGTTACATTACAGAACCAGTTTTCAAGAGCATACATACATAGCTCATACAAATATATGCCAGAAGAAGATAAAAAATACATGGAGATCATAAAACAAAAAGCCTTGAAGAAGCCAATTGCTGAGGAAAGACAGAGAAAGGAAGAAAATACAATAAAAGCAGGAAAGACAGGAAATGAAACAAATACAAGAAAATCAGGAAATACAGGAAGAGTAGGTAAGACAGAAAAAGGAGGAAATAAAGCAAAATCCGTAAAGACAGGAATAGAAGAAAATACAGGAAATGCAGGAAAGGCAAGAAAAAAAGGATAAGATGGAAAGACTGGAAGAGCAGGAAAGATAGAATAAATTTTCATGTTGATTTCATAACAATGATAAAAAATGGATTTATTCATTTTAATCCCCTGTATTGTGAAGCGAGGCTATAGGGCAAACAAGTACGCAATACTTTTGGTGGCTGCTTGGCTAACATCTCAAGGGATGTAGTCTATATCCATTAACGTAATTATAGTTTCGTCTTTTTGTCCAATATCCATTTTGAAACCGGTTTCTCACATGCAAATATCAAAGTTTTTTTAATTTTTGTAGATTCAAAACTATATCAGCTACTTTACACGTTAGCTAGGTAGCTACTCTACACGTTTGCAAAAAATTAATACCGTCTGTCACAAGTTATCAGACACACACATACGAATACACGCGCGCACACACGCACACGGATAAAAACACACGGTAGGAACCCCAACAAAGTGTTGCCGGTCCGCTCGCTCGACTACTGCGATCCAACCGAGCGACGTCAGGATTTATTTATTTGTATTGTTTTCCGAGCACTACACACTACACTCCGTGGTCCCCTGACCCTGTAAAGGGTTCGAAACGTCAGGATAATATAAAAAAACTATGTAAATAGTAAATTAAACGCGAGTTAATCCGTAAAAAAGTGTTTCATTTCAATTATTTATTTGTATCAATGGGATGGGCTCACCACCTATCATGACGAACCACCTCAGAGCACATGTGCAGTTGTAATTTGGTGAAACGTGGACTATGGCAGTGGACTGCTTCTGCGGTCCTCGTTGCCTAGTCTGACTAACCCTAAGGGGTTATCCCCTTAAGTCAGACTATTATTAGTATACAGGGTTATTGGAAATACATAGCGATCCCTTTAAGGGGTGATAGTGGAGATCAATAGCTATCAAATTGCCCAGGGCAAAAATGTACCGATTTCGAGAAAAATATTTATAAAGAAATATTTATAATATTAAGAAAAGTGGGTAAGGCTACATCAAAGTGGATTAAAAAATAAATGTACATATTTATTGGTTGTTTTGTGTGTTTTTAGTTTGCTTACACTCTAATACGTAAAAAAAGATCAGGAATTTAAAAAAAGAGATTTTTTTTTTCTAATTTGGTACATTTTTGCCCCATCTACTTTAGGGCAATTTGATAGCTAATGATCTCTACTATCACCCCATAAAGGGATCGCTACGTATTTCCAATAACCCTGTATAACTATCATTAGTTATGAATGTATGTACGAGGGGCGTTCAAAATATTCTCGGTATGTGGATAAAAACAAACAAGTACGAAAAGTTTGATATTTTTATTTTTCAATATACTCCCCCCCTATGTTCATACACTTATAAGATCGATCAATTATTTTTTTTAATCTCTCATAAAAATATTTTTTATCTTTGGTGTAAAAATGCTCCTCCACGGCCGTCTTCAACGCTTCATCGTCAGAAAATTTATTTCCACGCAGATCCTTTTTAAGATTGGGGAACAAAAAGAAGTCGCTTGGGGCTAAGTCCGGACTATAGGGTGGATGAGTAACAGTTTCAAACCCACATTCAACAATAGCTGCCTTGGCAACATAAGCAGTATGGACAGGGGCGTTGTCATGCAGAAGCAGAACACCTTTGGTTAACTTTCCTCGCCTCTTTTCTTTGATCGCATCTCTTAATTGACGTATAACGTTAGCGTAGTACTGCCCTGTGATATTTACACCTTTTTCTTTATAATCGATAAGCAAAACTCCTTCACAATCCCAAAATATTGTGGCCATGACCTTGCCAGCTGACGGGATTACCTTGAACTTCTTGGGATGAGCTGAACCCTTAATGTGCCACTGCATGGACTCCTGTTTGCTCTCTGGGTCATAATGATGAACCCAGGTTTCATCTCCAGTAACTATTTTTTGCAGCACCTCATCGGGATTTTCACCACACAGGTCGATAAAATCTGAACAGCAAGCCACACGCATATCCTTTTGAAGAAGCGTCAGCATTCGCGGAACCCATCTTGCACTTACTTTTGACATATTAAGATGGTCATGTATAATGTCATGTACGGTACCAATAGAGAGATTGGTTACTTGAGCTATAGATTTTACCTTCACTCGGCCGTCTTCCAATATAAGTTTTTCCACTTTATCAATATTTTCTTGTGAGGTAGCCACTACAGGCCGGCCAGGTCTAGGGTCATCTTCAATACTCTCCCTTCCACGCTTAAATTCGCTTGACCATTTTTGAATAGTAGATAAAGAAGGAGCAGACTCACGGTAAACACAATCCATTTCCTCTTTTATGGTTTTTTGATTTTTACCCTGTTTTGTCAAGAATTTTATGACGGATCGGTGCTCTAATTTCGTTAAAATTGTTAATTCGCTCATGGTGTTCATGTTTGTTCGGCAATTGCAGAAAAACAAAAGAACATCTCGGTTCCAATTTTACTTTTTTTTAATGTCAATGGATGAATCTTAGCGGCCAGTAACAAATATATATATAAAAGAGGTTGTAACGTATCAATACCGAGAATATTTTGAACGCCCCTCGTATGTATGTGTAGACTTAACTATATAGTTACACAATCCTTGTTTTGAAGTGTGTTGACATACCACGTTCCGGTGATATTCGCTTGCGCTCCATTCTGACCGCGCGTACGCACAGATGGCGCAGCGGCTAGCGCGTTCGGCTTGCGATCTTGCCCGCTAAGCAACATTCGCAATGCCGGGTCGCCTGATGGGTGACCAATTAAAAACAACTCGAGCTCCTCCGTGCTTCGGAAGGCACGTTAAGCCGTTGATTCCGGTTCGGTTCCGGTTGTTGTCGTAAGATGGCAGTCGTTAAAATCCACCAACTCGGATTGGGCCAGCGTGGTGGGTTATGGCCCAATATCCCCACGTGCTATTGTCCACATAGGAGGCCTGTGCCCAGCAGTGGGACGTTTATAAGCTGATGATGATGATGTACGTACAGCAGCGTGCGCGGAGATCGTGTGCAAACGAATATCGCCGGAAAGTGGTCGACCGGGAACTTCCTCGACTGTGCATGCTTTGAAGCGTAAATGCACGTGTGTATGTAAGTATACGTATGTTGCTAACGTCACGTGTATTTTTGTTTAGGTACCCGCCTGATAGCTCTGTTCAAGGATCCCGCAAACGCGGCTAAAAGGGACTCGTTCTACTCCGGCATAGTCGCCGAGGTACCCAACCCTGTAAACAGCTTTCGGTAAGTGTTTATTAATATTTCAACTGTCGCTGCGGCCGCGCACTGATCAGTGCTCGATGATTAGAATTTCTTTTGTGTCTGGTGGCGCCGTGTTCTAAGTGTTAGCACGCCGGTTCTGGCGCCATCCCTGAGTTTCGATTCCTGGTTGGGTCATTTTAGAAATAACTGTTTTCTCTCATTTGATTCCGTGTCTGGGTGTTTTTTATGTATAATAAGTATATATTTAATTATTGAAGTATGTTTATTAGTTATCTTGCTTCTTAAAAACAAGATTCAAAAGAAGCTTTATTTGGACTAGATAATGATTATGAGAGTGTTAAAATTATTTGATGATGAGTTAGGTATGTAACTGTTTTTTACTTTGTCTGACTTTTTTTAAATTATTTTTTATTTTCTTGACAGTATGAAAAGTCTCATAATGATTTTGTAAATGTACCGTTTTCTCTCCTCCTCTCCCCTCCTTCATTGTCACGATGGAAAGTAATACAAAACAACGAAACTTCCCAGCTACCTAGTGTTCTTTGACGACGGCTACGCGCAGTACGTCCGTCACAGCGACACTCGCCTCGTGTGCGAGAGCGCGGCGCTCGTGTGGGATGAAGTGCACACGTTCTCGCGCGAATTCGTGCGCACATACCTGCTTGCGTACCCTGAGAGGCCGATGGTACGCCTGCACGCGGGGCAGAGCCTTAAGACTGAGTGGAATGGTGAGTTGTAACCTACAGGTGAATGAAGTTCGCGAGCGAATTGGTTTGCGAATATACACTAGGGCTGATAGAGCAGCTGATATATTCGTGTATATTCGTGAGTATTCAGCGAGCGATGCCTTGAGCAACCGATGGTGTGGCTGCACTTTGTCCAGTGAAAATGACGTGCTTAGTGAAAGTGTCTTAAATGGTAGATGCAGTTCGCGTGCGAATTCGTTCACGAATCTGCTCGCGTATACCCCGAGCGACCAAAATGATGCATGAGCAAAATAGCCAGAAATCGTAAGTGTTACTTAGATTGACTATAGAAGCGTTGATGTATGATGCATGAGACTGATGTATGACCGACTGTACCCTGAGAGGCCGACCTGCACGCTGGGCAGAGCTCGAAGACCGTAAGAAAGACGTACTTAAAATGCCATTGCATACTTTAATAGTCACTACCACTGTGCAAATCTAGAAACAACGAATAAAGTGTTCGTTCGCATGTATAGGTACACCTCGAGTGAGAATGACATACCTACATAGTATACCAGTGTGATATAGTAGTTAGTAAAAGTGTCTAAAATGGCAGCATGCAGTTCGCGTGCGAAGTCGTTCGCGAATACTGCTCGCATAGCCCGAGCGGTTAATAGTGCAACTGTGCTTCCACCTTCGGTTTTATCGTCACTTACCATCGGGTGAGATGAAGGCCAAGTGCTTACCCGTAGAGGATTATAATACTTGTCAATTGTTACTATTTAATGGAACAAGTATGTAGCAAAAACAAAAAACATTTTTATTGTCATAAAAATATTTACTTAACAGGCAAATGGTGGCCGTCCCGCGTGATCAAAGTGGACGCTTCCCTAGTCCAAGTTCACTTTGAAGAGGACAACCGCACCGAATGGATATACCGCGGCTCCACCCGCCTCGCGCCCCTGTACTTAGAACTACAAGCGGCGGAGAGGCATCGCGCCAGACCTATGCCAAGGACTAAGGCGCAGCCCAGGGTATGTGTGATAATTATCTCAGTTTTCAGCTAAAAGCATTGTGTTCTGACAGTTCGAGATGAGATTCCGGGTGTCTAAGCTTCCCGAAATCAGGTAATGCATCTCATAGACGCATGCGATATCAAAGGGTCTAAGCCTCTGACAGATCACAACTTAGAATAAGAATGAGACTAAGATCCTTTCTAAACCTCTTTCAGATCGCAGTTTAAGGTAAGAAATGACACTAAGATTCCACCTAAGCTTCTCACAGATCGTAGCTTAGAGTAAGAATGAGACTAAAGTCGGGTCTCCTGCGATTCTGTTTTGTGTTTTCTAACACCTAACATTAAACATCTAACAAAATATGTCAAAGTATGTACGTAGGCCACGCCCATATTTGTTAGATGTTTGATATTAGGTGAGTCTTACTCTCTCTAAGACTCTTCCTGAAGGTAACTGAGCCGGCTAATAAGCATACGGCTCGCCTGATGGAAAGCAGCCTATAGACTTATCATCGCCTCTGTGGTCTACTGGCTAAGCCATCAGTGGTTCAGGATTCCAAGTAGAACATGTATCTACTTGAGTCACCGCACCAAATGGATGTACCGCGGCTCCACCCGCCTCACGCCCCTGTACTAAGAACTACAGGCTTCAGAGAGACATCGCGCTAGGTCCATGCCACGGACTATTGCACAGCCCCGGGTATGTGTGATGTTTATCGCAGTTTCTAGACTTATAATCCAAGACTATGATAGTTAAAGGTCAGGTCAAGAGTACCATAAACCGACGAGCATGTATGAAGAACGTTAGGAGAGTAAGTGAAGCAAAGAATGTGTGTCGGGATCGTGGCAGATGGAAAGCTGTGGTCTTCCCCTCCAGCGGGCCTAGCATGCGCAACATGAGAAATTTTTCTCGACCCGTTTTCTCGTGTTATGTATGTAGACGATATGTCAGAAATAGACATAATAGTAGTTTTTGCTTGTCTGTGGTATTTTTGTCTATAAACCCTAATATGCAACATAACTTTATCGAGTTTTGACAACTCTAACCGAGATAGTTTGTCTTTCCCGCCATCGAAGGAAGAGAGAATATTGTCCACGACATATCTCGTGTATACTAGGCCATAGGTATACTAGGCCCGCTGGAAGCAGGTGTGATGTATGTAAGTATATATGTACTATGGCAGCCCAGGATGAGGACACTACCACGGTTTTCAGTTGGTGAGACACCTGTTCTAAGTCCGCCTAACAAGCGACCACCATCTCATCAAAGCTTGTGGCTATAACACCAATATCGGTAGCATTGTCTTCTTCCGACAGAGATAAGATTCCGTAGTCTCTGACTAACACTTTGGGGATAAAATTCGTGATTCTATGTAGTATGTAAGATTTATTCTTTATTTATTTTTGGGTCCACAGGTTAACATGCCTTACGTGGAGTACACGAGATCGGACGAACAAGCTGACAAGTCAGAACCGCTTGCGTCGTCACCGCAGCAGCAACTGCCGGTGCCTACTGCTGAGGTGAGATTTTAGTTTATTGAGAGTTTCGATTTCATAAAAACTATATCCCATACTAAATCATAGCGGTACTTTAATTTTTGAGCAATGAAATCAGCATGCGAAAAAAACTTAGAGAAAGCCCTTAAGCACAAAAGCCATTATTCGAAACTAAGTTGAACCCCCCATATTATGTTTTTTTGTTGATGAATTTAGATGTAGTACTTAGCCTTAACGGGTTAGAAGTACCACCTCTATCACACTGTATACATCGACATCCTGAATAATTGATGGTATCATCACGTGTCAATACTATCGATAATATTATTGCATTCGATAGTTAAAAAAGAAACTATCAATTGTACAAAACAATCAATACTATCATCGGTAGTATCGCTTAAACTAGCGATTTTTGCAATAGTATCAATAGTATATCTGTTATCAATAGTATTGATCATAAAGTGCTATCGATAGACAATCATAACTATCGGTTACTTCCTTACTATCAATATGTGACACTATAGCCTGACCGCAACCGCTGTACCGCGCCTTAGGTATGCGCGGGTGGTGTGGGGAGAGGGAAGTAAAGAGCATGAACTCACATGAGATTCGTAGTGTCAGACAGATCTTACGATATCGAAGCACAGTTTATTGAAGCTTTATATTTACGAGTATAATTACATCCAATCCGTTTTTGTCCAGTATGATTTTTAGATAAGTACAATTAAAGAACCAATATAAATGAAATAAATCTTTAATATATCTATCTATCTGTAATATAAACTTTCTTTGTTTGCTTTTCTTTTCTTAAAATATTCGGCCACTTTTAAAATGACAGTCTTATCTCGAGTTAATGCACGACCCATTTTTTGATATTTTATCTCATGTGCGTCTGACACACTAGTTGCCGCCCCCCCCCCCCCCCCCCCCCCCCCCCCGCCTCGCCGCTCGCATACCCAAGGCGCGGTACAGCGGTAGCGGTCAGACTATAGTCCAATCTCTATGGTGACGATAGTGACACTAGTGCAATCTCTAATTTAGTGAAACACGATTGCACTTTTATTGTCTATTGTCATCTTAAATACTGTGTTTGATGCAAATAAAGATTTTTTTATTATTATTAAGTATCATTATGTTTTTTTCGCTCATTAAATGAAATGCTATAAGATCTCCCATATTCATCGCCAGAGAGAGACTCGCCAGCGCGCGGTGGCCAAGAAGTCCACCACCCCCGCCCCCGCGCCCGCGCCCGCCCCCGCGCCGCCCCCGCAACACGCGCCCCCCGATAACGTCACTAGCAGAGTCGTGGTGAGTGTATACACAGGATCTGACCTATCGTATGCTAGGTCTTATCGTACGTTTTTTATGCCAAGTGGCCAAGAAGTCTACCACCCCCGCCCCCACAACACGCGCCCCCTGATAACGTCACTAGCAGACTCGTGGTGAGTGTATACAGAATGATGCGTAGTGAGTGTATACGGGGTAAAAGTAAATACCGCTTATGGCAGGTATTTATAATAGTGTTTTTATGGATGGGTGGCCAAGAAGTCCACCACCCCCGCACCCGCCCCCGCGCCGCCTCCACAACACGCGCCCCCCGATAACGTCACTAGCAGAGTCGTGGTAAGTGTATATACAGGATCTCACTTATCGTATGCTAGTTCTTATCGTATGTTTTTATGCATGGGTGGCCAAGAAGTCTACCACCCCCGTCCCCGCGCCCGCCCCCGCAACACGCGCCTCCTGATAACGTCACTAGCAGAGTCGTGGTAAGTACATCATCATCATCGTCACCCTATATATGTCCCACTGCTGGGCACAGGCCTTACCACATATAGAGGTTGAGCCATTACCCACCACGCTGGCCCAATGCGGGTTGGTGAGTTTTAACGACTGCCATCTTTCGACGACAACCGGGACTAACGCCCTTACGTGCCTTCCGAAGCACGGAGAAGCTCGAGATGTTTTTTTTATAGTTTGGTCACCCATCCAGCGACCCGGCATTGCGAAAGTTGCTTAGCGGGCAAGATCGCAAGCCGAACGCGCTAGCCGCTGCGTTAGCTCCTTTACAGTGAGTGAGGTGAGTACAGGGTGATGCTTGTGGGTGATATACAGAGTGGTATGGTAGATACGCACTTTGTGCACTCTGACGCGCGCTTAGAACGCGTTCTGTTTGGAGAATCCTTTCAGTAAAGATTTTACTGTTGTTTTTTTATATAATTTGTCAAATATTATATTTTATCCTCATTTATCCTACCCAGTACTACACGCCCAAAAACGCGGTGAAGCCACACAAGATGGTGGCCCACAACTGCGGGCCGCACTGCCGCCGCACCGACGTGCTTGCGCTCAAGGACTTGAGGACTTACAACCCGTTGGCCAAACCGCTGCTCAGCGGCTGGGAGAGGTGAGTACACACATCTTATCTTATCTTATCTTAGTGGGGCCTGCATTGGTTTCCCTCTCGCAGCAGCACGTCGACCCATTGGGATCTTTTGTGCAACACCGTCCTATCACTCTGTTTCCTCAATGAAAATGATTGCTTGGCAATGTCTCTGAGGGCGAAGAGCCTAAAATCTTCTGGTTTCGGATAGGCCAATCCCAGGAGACTCATTCTTTTCCTAGCAAGGGAGTCCCAGTCACACAGTAAGTGTTGCATAGACTCCGTTTTCTCCCCACATGACCTGCACAAGCTGTCTGTCGCTAGTTGCATTCTATGGAGCATTTGTTTTGTGGCATAGTGCCCGGTCAGTGCTCCGATGATTGTTCGTGCCTGCCTTTTGCTACCTCCGCATATAATTTTACTCCGTCTTAGGGCGTCTCCGCCTATGAAGGATTTTGAGTACACACATACATCACACATATATACACACGCACACACACGCACATATTCCCTACTACACAGACTAAAACGCCGCTGCTGAGCTAGTAGGAAAGGTGCGTTGGTATTATCTTACATACATACATACATACATACGTGAGATATTGAAAGATATCGTTATATATGTATATCGTTCTAAGATAGTTCCGTTATTCGTCTTCCCTCCCCTCACGCATCTTTCGGTCCCGTTCACACATTTCTCACGCTCCGTTACACACAAGTTATTCATCCTCCATTGCCGTCGGTGCAGACTGCCGGCGCACCGACGTGCTAGCGCTCAAAGACTTAAGGACTTACAACCCATTAGCCAAACCGCTGCTCAACTGGTGGGAAAGGCAACACCGTCTTACATACATATACTGTTAGACAAAAAATAAATCAATCGATTAGCACATCACTAATGTTTTGAGGCGTCGGTAGCCGAGCGGATAGAAGCTCGGGTTGAACGCGAGAAATCGTGGTTCAATCCCCATAGCTCCGTTAGACTAACTGACGGGAACCCACTCCGACACAGTTATTTTAGATTGACAGGATGGGGTTAACAGGACTATTATTATGAGGCACATTATTATTAATCTCTTTAAAAAAATGTCACTTTTTCTGTCAGGCTTGATAAATAGTTCTTGTTGCTCTCGCATCGGTCTATTTAGCCATCAGAAGCGATGACATGCAACGGTGCACTGTGGCTGGAAATTCACAGCACCCAACTGAATAGCGACCTTATTACATATTTCTGCCGGCAAGCAGCATTGTTTTAGAATTGCTGGGATCTGCACCATAAATCGTCTGCTATAGACAAAAATGAATGAATGTAACCGTACCTCAGCACTAGTTGCCAAAGTTTGGCAGTAAACCTACCGCGTTATTGGTAGTTTTTGTAAAATACTCTATTGTGTAAGTAGATAATAATATAATAAATGGTTATTGTGAAGAATTGAATTTATTCCTATTAATACGTAGGCAGAGCCGCCGCTTTCCATCTGCTACGATCCGACACACATCCTTTGCTTCACTTACTCTCATAGCGTTCTTCATACATGCTCGTCGGCTTAGGGTATTCTTGATCTGACCTTTAACGAGAACGTCACCGATCTGATCCAAGAACGTTCGCTGGGGTCCCCCTTCGAACTTTACTACGTTTTACTTTTATTTTTGTTAATCTTTATTAATCGTGTGTTTTGTTTATTTATCTTTTGCAGACAAATAGTCCGCTTCAAAGGCCACAAGGAGGTCATGTATCGCGCGCCGTGCGGCCGCCGCGTGCGATCCATGCGCGAATTACACCGCTACTTGCGCTGCGTACGCTCCGATATGGCGGTAGACCTGTTCGACTTTGCACCCGGCACCCACTGCTTGGCGGAGTTCGTGCTGAATACGTGCCTTGTTGGGAAAAAAGTGAGTTTTTTTTTTAATTTTTTGAGATTCAAAAAAAAAATTGTTATTTTTGCGTCTTACCTGAAAAACGAGCAATCGGTAGCTACCACAGCTAAATGTATGTAATAATTTTACGGGAAAGAAGAAGGAAACGAAAGATAAAATAAGTTTTAATATCGATTTTTGTAGACGATTTTTTTCATTTCAGGCGTGATGTACAGTCGAGGAAGTTCCCCGTCGACCACTTTCCGGCGATATTCGCTTGCACACTATCTACGCGCACGCTACGGCACGCACGCGCACAAAGAATCGAGCGCAAGCGAATATCGCCGAAAAGTGAATAGAAATAGAATAGAATAGAATTTTTTTGAAATAGAAAAGCAGATACTTTATCAGTTGGTAAGATAGTGAAAGTGTCATCTACGTACCGCTTATAGAACCTTGGGGTTTACGGGTGCTGTGCTTAGGGCCTGCTCCTCGAAGTCTTCCATGAAAATATCGGCGACAACGGGTGATACAGGGGACCCCATAGCCCAATAGTAAATTAAACGCGAGTTAATCCTTAAAAAAGTGTTTCATTTCAATGTGTAGTGCTCGCTTAAACCTCAGAAAACAATATAACATTACATCAATTATACAAAAAAAATAAAAATAATAATACAGAAAAACAGGAAAAAAAAGAACTGATGAGTAATGTAAAATAAAATGAAAAGTGTGAAGTTAAAGGGCTTTGTTTCAGCATAAGCTGCTGTGTCATTCATGGATGTTCAGAATGACACAGAAACGCTGTTATTCTGACAGGGCGTGAATAATATGGAGCTAGTGACAAGACAAATAGTAACAATATGAAATCAAAATAATTTGAAATAAAAGTGCAAATTAAATAAAATAAAATTATAACACAATGTAAGGCTCACTGAAGCGAGCACGATTCCTTTGCCGAACCCACCGATAACTCAACCTGGCCGTTTTTGGAGAAAATTAGCATTTCATTTACATACGTATCAGTCATGTTAAAAATATTACATAATCCTATTATAAGGCCATGTGTTAAAACAGTAGATGGCGTGGAACGGGACGTGGCAATTCAGCAATTGGCTATTTGACAGTTGTAACAATAAAATATGAAATATGTCGGAAATGGTAGTTTATGATTTAACGATAATTATCCAATAGTTTTTTTATTAAGATAATTTGTAAATATTATAGTTTTACAAAATAAATTTGCATTTTTTTATCTGTGGATTACAAGACCCGAAACACGGGCGGCAAGGGGCGGCCATGATTGAGCTTAATGTGACGTCACATTTCACAAAATTATCAAAAACTATCTGTCAGGTTTCAAGATAAGTTTCTATATTTATTGAAATGTGACGTCACAGAGCAAAATGTCACGTGACCAACCATTTTCGCACGAAATTTGAAATCAATAAAGAAAAATATGTTTTTTTCTGTTAAATAAAGGTTTTTTCGAGAAAGAAAATATTGTACGGGGTATAAATTATGCGTTTGTAACTTTTTAAATACTTTTTCGAAAACTGTCAAGTAGCCAATTGGTCTTGGGAATTGGCATCATGGACGTGTGTTGCGTGTTGTCAAAGTGGTTGACCGGGAAGTTCCCCGTCCGTACGTATGTATTATCTTTGACTTACATAATTATCTTTTCTTTCGCAGGACTTATCGCACGGCAAGGAAAACGTGCCGGTGCCGTGCGTGAACTATTACGACGAGTCGCTGCCCGAGTTCTGTTCGTACAACACGGAGCGCACGCCCACCGCCGGGGTGCCGCTCAACTTGGACCCGGAGTTCTTGTGCGGATGTGACTGCACCGACGACTGTGAGGTGGGGGACTATTCTGTGTGCCTTCTGTGAAATGTGATACATCTCAAAATAATAACTTTTTAGTGCAACGGCCATTGTGTTTAAAAATCTGTATTTCTTTCTTTCTTAATAAAAAATTGTCGAATTAATAAAGGTTTGTGATCACCAAACCGCATTTGGCAAGCGTGGTGATTATATGAGCGGATACCCATCTATTGGCTACTGTGACGTCACACCACAAAAAAACAAACAAAGGACAATGCTCAAAAATAAGCCAGGCCCGGCGCAAAAGAAAAGTAACTCTTATTATAGGTAAAAATAAGTAATTAAATACTGCATAGGAGGCATCATCGAAATCAATGGCTATATGTGTGAAATTGCTATTCTAAGTTTTACAGGGGTATTATGCAGCTGGGAGCTATGGTTTAAAGTGCCATCTGAAACACCGAGCGAGTAATAATCTTCGTCGGTCGGCGTGCACCGCGCAGTATTCGTTGTGATCTGTGCGTTTTTTCCTGTCATTTTTAACCGATTCTATTTTAAACGACTACTTATTGCTTTTTATTTTTGGATTCCGAGTTTGCTTATCGATTGGTTATTGGAGAAAATGGATATAGATAATGGATAAAAATAAGGATTTTAAGAAAGCCGCTACCATTATCAACCGTTTTTAAGAGCCCTACGAGGACAACAGGTGTACCTGTTCATTTAAATAATAAATAATGTAAATAATCACAATCATTTATGTGATTACGTGCTTGAATACAAATTAAATCGACAAAGAGTGGCGTTTATACCGATGCAAGCCGATGTTCCTGAATTGACAGACTTCCCAAGACTAACACATGAAGATTTGATTTTGATTGCTGTTGGCACGTCACGTATCATCTGAAAATCGCCCGCTCTTATTGCAGTGAGCATATCCAGCAAACAGGTGTATAAGAGCTTGAAGTGTTTTGTCATCCTGAGTTAATCCTTATGTCGCATACAATCGAGATACGTAAACAGCAAGACCTATTACACCTACATTCTTTATAAAAGGGAAAATGGCAGGAAATGCATGTCCGGATCGTTTATAATAAATTGAGTAAACTATGTGATATTAAATCAGCGACAGTTGAAAAAGCTAAACATATAATCACCAATAGGTTACAGGCCATGTCATACCTTCAGACCGAGGAAATTGTCAAACATTTAAAGTAGCCCAATATTAAGCACTCACTCACACTATCAAACGCACACCCTCCCACACACGTCAATACACACTCACACACTCCCATATACAAACATACACACACACGCACACACGCCTTTAATCATCATTACTTGCTTTGTTTTCTATATTTGTTTTCTTTTATTTTATTTTCTTAATAATGTTCCATAAGTTTAGTTTATCAAATTTTATTATTATTATAACACTACATATTAAGTTTGATCTGTCGCAAACCTGTTTATATTGTTTGGGTGCCCACGATTCGGGTTTTCCCAGTGTGGGACCCATAGCTAATGCATCCTGTAATGTTACAAGTCAATTTTATTGTGCTTTTAATCTTACTTTAATATATTTTTTGTACCTCATGTAACAACCTAATATATAAATAAATAATTTGTAATTTGTAATTGTAATTTGTAATATTACTGTTTCTGCATTCACGGGAGGAGAATATTGGGCTGCTGCGCCCACGTCATGAGCGTTTTATATTACTTAGGGTGGGCTAGACATGAGGAACAGTTAGAGCATCCCGCATTATTTTCCCGGATCATGTCGTATTAGACGTTAACTTTTAAGCGTAATTATTTAAATAAAAAGAACATTTATACAGTGTTTTTTTTTGTTTTATCTGACATTATTTTTAATGATTAACTTGTAAAAGTAGGTAGTAGAGTGGTAGAGAATATGTATACGCTTTTAAACCGCAACTGTATATGTTTGCTGCTCCTTTTACAGATACATTATGTTACCCCTGTAAAATTTCGAATAGCAATTTCACACATACAGCCTTCGATTTCGATGATGCCCTCTATGCAGTATTTTATTACATATTTTTCCCTATATTTTGAGTTACTTTTCTTTTGCGCCGGGCCTGGGTTTTTTTACCATACTTCATGAGCATTCTCCTTTATCTTGAAACCTGACAGACAGTTTTTGTTTATTTTGTGAAATGTGACGTCACACGAAGCTCGGACAGCACTAACGACAATCGCGACCCTCTTAACCGATCTTTGTAATTGTTGGCATTAAACCTAACCCTATGCTACGCCTTTTATTTAAGTCTTAGGACCCTTACAGTAGCGATGATTTGTATAAGTACAGACGCCCGCACTACAACCTACCACAAAATGTCAAATTTCTTTAATACATTTTGAACTTTATCTCTAGAGGTATAGTGATCAATATCTATTGGAGAAATTAAACAGTTTTGAATAGGTTGATTTGCACGATTTGTGTGTATAGTTTTACAGTATACAGGTTTTACTTTACTCCACGTAACTTTACCATTCCATTTACTTTTTCTACAGGACAAGAAAAAATGCGCTTGCTGGAACATGACATTCGAAGGCGCTAGGACTATAGGCCTGGAGGGCTCCAACATCGGCTATGTCTACAAGCGGTTGCCTGAGCCGTTGCCGTCCGGGATCTATGAGTGTAACTCCAGGTAAGTGATATACTTACAGCTTTGATCATATAAAAACTTGACACACAATCCCATACTAATTGGTAGCGGAATAGTGGCAGCGTTGTGATATACATTTGACGTGTATAGCAGATTTTGAAGGGTCACTTCGTCATGTTGAAACTGGTTAGTTTATAACAGGTATGTCACACTACTATGGTCGGTGCCAAATAAATTTGCGTTACCCCACTGGTATCAAACATTTATTAGGCTAGTTATCATCATCATCAGCCCATAAACGTCCCACTGCTGGGCACAGGCCTCCCACGTGCAAATAGCACGTGGGATAATTGGGCCATAACCCACCACGCTGGCCCAATGCGAGTTGGTGGGGTAAGCCAGTTAATTATCACTATAATAGGTACTTATTTATTATATACGTGTTAAAAGTCAAAAGGTACCTATGCACTTGTATAGATTTAAAAAGAAATGTTTGTGATATTATATTATTATGCTAAGTTTCCGGATCGTCTTGTACCAAGATACGTTTGTTTACACAGGATTCTATCGCTACGGCTTATATTTCGGTTCGACGCGATCCTGTTTCGGCGTGCAGTGGTACAGGGGTAGCGATGACCTTTTATGTACGTTTGTCTGGCACCGGCTATAAATGAAATGCGTAACTAAACATCTCGCTAGGTACGCCTTTGTGCGGACGTTTTGAGAGCGTTGATTGTGCATCTAGTTTTTATATGTGATCAGTGCATTTCTGAATGGAATCGAATATAAATTAATTAGTAAGTTTATCACGAACCCTTAGGGGATAATAGTAGCAGGAGGGTGTCACTCCGCAGTTTAGGTAGGTTCATTTAGCGCGCCTCCGCATTTTGGCCGCCTAGGCGTATGGCAGTAAAGGTTGCCGCGAGCGCAAGAGCACCGAACACCGAGCTCCGAGTCGCTTAAATCGTAATCGTACTTAAATATATCAACCCTACGCTTCAGACGTCTAATCGACATCGAGTAAGCGTTGCTTAACGGAATATGAACGATCGGGCCACACGGTAAGTTTCAATTTCGCGTGAAAGTCGTTAGAGAGTGAACCTTCTGTACGGTAGTACTATTAGTTATTCTGTGATAGTGTGAGTGTATACATGTATGTAAAATAAAATAAAAGTAACAATTCTTTTAACCGTGTCTCATTGTTTTAGGTGCAAATGTAAACAGACTTGCCTGAATCGAGTTGCACAGCATCCGTTGCAGCTAAAACTGCAGGTTAGTAGCAACATTAGTGGCAGCCCATACAAATTCCTCTGCTGGGCAATTTATTTATGTATCTTTTCTTCATTGCAAAGTTATAGCAAAAGACGAGAATTACTAGACCTAATAATAAGATTAATAAGTAAGGTAAAGATTTCCAGAGAAAATCTATAAATGTTCTACATAATTATAAAATGTGATGATCAGATACAGAATTTCTTTTTATCTGTGCACATAATTTATTAAATTAAAGAGTAACTTAATTTAGAGCTACAGATTTAATTAATTTTTTTGAAGTGAAAAATAAAGAAGCTAAAATTGATCAAACATATCCACAAAAATACCGTTGATCATGGTCAATCGACCAGGACCGCGCAATTGAACTCTGACTCATTACGATACCATAGGATACCTAGTAGGTTACCTTTACGTTACACGTGAACTTTCGTTCGCCCGGTATCCACGAGTTTTTTTTATTGTGCTGGATAAATTAAATAAATAATGAATAGTAAATAAATAAAAAAAATTAAAATGATGTCTATTAACGTTACTGAATGATAAAAAAATATTAGTGCACATATAAAAAAAATTCCTGTATAACCTACCAAGCTGGTCCAATGAGGACTGGTGTGTTTTTAAAGACGGTTCAACATCACATCACATCACGCCTGTTAACCGAAGGGGTATTCAAAGAACACAGCTTTCCATTCGCATACACCGAGATTTTTCATTGGTTTTGGAGCCGAAAACGTTATAATACAAATACAAAACAAGTGTTGTACCTATTTATGAAATAATAATCGCTTTACGAGCTAAGTAAAAAAAGTTGTAATAGTGACTTTTTGTCGAAAACACGTAGTAACGTTCTCCTTATCTACTCGTACGCCGTGACCCCTATGAACTTTCCCGGCCGGCCGCCTGCGCCGGCGGCGGGGCGGGGGGTAGGCGGAGCGTTTGAAGCGCCTCGGTCATTGACTTTCGTAAGATCGTCCGGTACTAAGGGTGTCCGTCCGGTACAGTGAATTTTTTTAAATGATTTTTTTATGCTCATATTTTTAGTTTAACATGCTAAATAGCTACTACTGATGATAAACATGAACAGGGTTTCGGCTCCAAAACCAATGAAAAATCTCGGTGTATAATATGTCCTGACAAAATTCAAAAATTCAAAATTCAAAATCATTTATTCAATTTAGGCTACAATAATTGAGCACTTATGAATTTAGCTATGCCATCGGTTCGTATCGTAAGTCCTAACAATGTCCTACGATTACAAGACAACACAACACATACAAAAGAATATCTAATCAAAAAAAAACCAGGTATTGCTCAATTTACAGCATTCGTACCAAAAAAATTTATAAGTTGTTCCTCTGTAAGACCATTCGGCTTTGGAATTCTTTGCCGGCGCATGTGTTTCCCAGCTCCTATAGTCCCGGGTCTTATAAGCGGGGCGTGAAACGGCATTTATGCAGGCCGTCATGAATGGGTGCGCTTGTTACTGTGCTGTTCCATGGTGAGGAGCGCTCTCATTATTTTGGACTACATCGGCTGCTTACCATCAGGCAGGATGTAATAACATAAACAACGTCTTACCGTATGTTCTAGAAATATGAAAAATAAAGATTATTACTACTACATCTTGTGCTTCACTTACTCTTATTTTAGTCTTGTTTATTACACAAAACATGGGAAAGCAAAAAAGTTGCGATTGTTTGACAAGAAAAATTATAATTGCACTTTATGAACGTGATTAGTCTATGGGTTTGGCGCCCCCGCTAGGAGTAAATAAGCTACTTTCACCCCTAGGGTAACAATGTACTATAGAAGAATCGCACGGGAAGTACCGCTCGTCAACAGACCGACGTGCGAGACTGAATTTCGCACGAAAGTATGGCAGCTGGACGGAAAATCTATGGAAATATGTATTATTTTCTGATAAGTCAAAGATAAATAGACAAATTTCTGATGGTAAACTGTATGTGCGACGTTCTGCAAAGCAAGCGTTAAATAATAAATACACCACAAAACAAGTAAAACATGGAGGAGGAAACATTAAAATTTGGGAATGTTTCTCTGGATGTGGAGTGGGCGCAGTGAAAAATTAAATATAATTTAAATCAATTTAAATACAAGAACATTTTGGAAGAAACAATGCTTCCTTATGCTGAGGAGACGTTACCAGTGACCTTGATATTTCAACATGATATAGTAACCCCGTGGCCCTTGGGGCAGAACGGTTCTCGAGTGGCGACCGCGCACCGGAAGACGCAGTGTGGGCAGGCCTCCAACAAGGTGGTCCGACGATCTGGTGAAGGTCGCGGGTAGCCGCTGGATGCATGCAGCACAAGACCGGTCGTGGTGGAGATCCTTGGGGGAGGCTATTGTCCAGCAATTGACGTCTTCTGGCTACAAAAACACTGCTATTAAAAATTAAATTATAACCACAAAAACACTGCCCATTCTGTTAAAAAAATTCTTAGGAAGCAATCAGTTTGATGCTAGATTAGCCTGCAAATAGCCCAGATATCTCAATCCTATTGAAAATTTGTGGCGTGAAGTGACATTTCGACGCATACTGCCAGAAACGCAAATTACCTGATACTCAGATGACCATGTTTTCATACGTGAAGTACCTTATAGGCAATAGACCCGATACGCAAATGACCTGAATTTCTTTCGTGAAAGACCCGATACGCAAATGACCTGAATTTCTTTCGCGAAAGACCCGATACGCAAATGACCTGAGGAGGAGAGACGAGAGGAAGGGAGAGGAGAGGAGGAGGAGGAGGAGGAGCGTATCCGCTAAAATAACAAGAAATCTAAACGAGCTTTACGATGCGTTTGTGGATTTCTTCCCGGAGGCTCTTCCTCCCCTCACAATTCCTATTCTTTTCTTAAACCTATTCATTTCTTAAAGGCCGGCAACGCGTCAGCGATTCCTCTGGTTTAGCGGGTGTCCATGGGCGGCGGTGCTTACTTTGCATCAGGTGATCCGCCTGCTCGTTTGCCTCCTTCTTTTGTAAAAAAAATGTCGTGAAACGCCATTTCTATTGAAACTTGCCAAATTCTAATAGCCTCGCCTCGATGCCTCATCGATGCAGTGCGGCAATTGCAAACATTGGTTATCCTAACAAATATTAATTTTTATTCTTATAAACTACATTGATACCTCCTACATTTACGTTATTCAATTCGTTAAATTAAATTGTTATTTAATTTAATAATATTAGTTTCAGTTTGTGCTCTTAATTCAGTGATTAAAAGTATTAAAACATGAGATAAAGAACTTTTTATTACATAAAAATAATTTATAATGTCAATATGGTTCAGCAAGTCGGATAGGTGAGTATGTAAGTGACGTGAGTAGTTCATGGCATTAATAAATAATAAAAAATTTGATAATTAAATTATTTATGCTGATTATAAAATACATTTTGGAGATTCTGCATGGATAATTTTACCGTTATTCGACGTACCAAAATCATAGAGTTTTATTTTCAACATCATTAGTCGATCATTCAAACCCAGCGAGCGTATCGCTGCCATTTCCCTGTGTGTAACTCTCTCTCTGAACACATGATTTGACGCTTGGCGGCACGTTTTCAGCAGATAGGTTCAGTAGCCGATCTCCCAAGAACTGGAAGATCACATTCTGCTCGAAGTGCAGACAATATTCAGAGAGTGCAAGCGAGTGTAGAGGAGAATCCCGAAACATCAACGCGTAGGCGTTCGTCTCAGCTGGGAATCCATAGGAGATCACTTTAAAGAATATTGAAACAGGATTTTAAAATGTTTCCTTATAAGGTGCATTTAGTCCAGGAATTAAAGCCAACTGATAAACAGCGGCGTCTTTATTATGCGGTTCGGATTCAAGAACTAGCTCGAGAGAATAACGACTTCATTGATCGTTTGAAAATGAGTGATGAAGCTCATTTCCATTTGAACGGCTTCATTAACAAACAAAATTGCCGAATTTGGGGTACGGAAAATCCAAGAGAAGTTCACCAGTATGAATTACACCCCATCAAGTGTACAAGTCTGGTGCGCAGTTACATCACAAATAATTATTGGACCCTATTTTTTTGAAGACGACGACGAATACGCTGTTACTGTAAATGGCTTGAGATATCGCAATTTATTTGAAAATTTCCTAGTGCCAGCTCTTGTTGACAGTCCAGATATGTGGTTCCAATAAGAAGAAGCCACAGCGCATACGGCTCGAGCCACAATGACCGTCCTAAGAGAGACTATCGGCGAGCGATTAATCTCGAGATTTTCAACATTGAACTGGCCCGCTCTCCAGATTTAACAGCTCCAGATTATTTTCTCTGGGGTTATTTGAAAGACAAGGTGTTTATTAATAAACCCATCACAACCGAGCAGCTAAAGGACAACATCCGAGATGAAATACGGTTGCTAACTCCTCATATTCTGAGGAAAGTAATGAGAAGTGCTCTCGAAAGAGCCCGTCTTTGTGAGGCTGAAAATGGTGGTCATTTACGTTGTGTAATTTTTAAAACCTAACTCAAAATTATCTCATTGATTGTTTTTTTAATTATCTCTTAATTAAGATTAATTAAAAAAAAATATATAAAAAAGTTGTCACCAATTGCAACCCCGTCGTTACTTTTGCGCCACCCAGTATAAATAGATTAATAGATTTCATGCAAGTGCAAGTGAAGCAAAGGTTGTGTGTCAGGATCGTAGCAAATGGTAATCTGTGGTCTCTGCCTACCCCGCCGGGAAGTGGGCGTGATGTCATACATATATGTATGTATGTAGATTTCATACATTGTTTTCGTTAGGAGCCGTTCTTAATTCGATGACCACAATTGTATATAAGTATGCTAAGCAGTAGCAACTGCGAGTTGTGCCCTTCGTGCAACGAGAAGCGAGCGTGCTTGACGGCTCCGGTTACCTATCTGGACAATAGGAAGTGAACTACACGTGTTCACGGGGAAACTCTCCCGAGGCACTAATCTTATGAGTACCGAATGAAGAGCGCGCTTCGGCGGGCACTGATTCGGCGTCAAGACCTAACGCAGATGGTCTCCTGCGCGAGTTGGTTTACTGGCGCAGGGACGTCTGGCACTTCTTGAATAACCTAACGGTTGGTCTGGAGGTGCCAGAACAAATAAAAAATGTGATGTACGGAGAGGGGATGTATGTATGTAATTATAATAACCTACTTTGTCTGTTGCTAGGTCTTCAAGACTTTGAACCGAGGTTGGGGCATTCGCGCTTTAAACGATATTCCCAAAGGCTCATTCCTCTGCGTGTATGCGGGGAATTTGCTCACCGACGCGACCGCTAATATGGTATAATTGTACTGCCTTACTTTATAAATACTACAATTATTTTAAGGTATAAGTTAGGTCTTTTTTAGCCACTACAATCTTTTTAAGGTTTAGTGTTCCTGCTCATAATTTTGTACAACTTTTACTATGTCTGAAATCATGAAAAAGAATTGGCTGTTCCATACATTATGTAATACTTAGCTAACTCTATCAAAACGTATGCAACAATAGTTTTTTTATGACTTTCACAATTTCGAAGTGTCTCCTTTAAAACCGTGTCGCGTAGCGGTGAAAGAATACTACCACCCCCTTTCTTCCCTTGGGTGTCGTAGAAGGCGACTAACGGACTAAAGACTGCACATACATCCAACAGCATGAACGGCGATGGGCTCACCACCTGTCACGCTGAGCACATGTGCAGTCGCTATTTGGTGAAAAGTGGGCTATGGCAGAGGACTGCTTATGCTGTTCTCATTGCCTAGTCTCTGACTAACCCTTCGGGGATAATAGTCGTGATTACATGTATGTATGTGTACAATCACTTCAAGCTTTAGTTTCTGGTTATCTTTTTACATAACATTTACTACAGGAACAACTGATAAAAAATCTGTTCCATGCATATGTTATACTTAACTCGATAATTTACTATTAACAATGTCTACCGATTGCAGGACGGCTTGAACGAAGGCGACGAGTACCTCGCCGAGCTGGATTACATCGAGGTGGTGGAGCAGATGAAAGAAGGCTATGAGGAGGACATACCGGAGGCGGACAAACGGCTCGACCGCGTGAGTAGGACACCCACACCCACAGTCGTGTATACATAGTCATTCAAAACAGCCGTCGCTCACTTAACACTGCCGTGACTCACTCAACACAGCCGTCGCTCACTCAACACTGCCGTCGCTCACTCAACACTGCCGTGACTCACTCAACACAGCCGTCGCTCACTGGACACAGCCGACGCTCAGTCAACACAGCCGTCGCTCACTCAACACTGCCGTCGCTCACTCAACACAACCGTCGCTCACTTAACACAGCCGTCACTCACTCAGGCCCTGTCAGAATATCAATGTCGTTGTGGTGTCTGTTCTCAGCACTGCAGCAGCACGAGCCACATACACATACATTTAATTATGTTTTCTTATGTATATATGTATATTTCATATTTAATTTTATTGTATGTACTAAGGTATTTAATTAAATGTTTGTTTATTTTTATTCAATTTTGTGTGTGTGATTGTCAATAGATGTCTTACTTAAGTACTATTCGTCTACGCTAGCTTAGAAGCACCGTCGTACTCCAGCCGTTTTGTACAAAATATCTACAAATTATAAACAAAAACCATTATTAGTTATCGCTAAGTTACTTAATGTTTCTGAAGACGCCTTAAAACGAAGTGATTTCGCTTAATTTTGAAGGCTCCTGGTTATTAAATAAATGACTTAATGCAAAGGAATCAAGCATACGGACGTGAAGGGTCTCTTTCTTTAACCGTTGCTGAAGGGGTGGTGGGGGTTGGTCCGGTTTTGGAAGGGGGCTGCGGGGCGTCGTTTTTCTGTGTTTGGTGTGGGAGTTTTGGGTGCCGCGTCGGCGTGGTGTTTCCTCTTAACTCGTAATCCCTACGCGCGCGCGTAAACCCTGCGCTCCTGACGGACGTCAAATCGATATCGAGTCGGCTGTGCTTATCGGAATATGAACGCTCGGGTCATGAGATAGGTTTCAGTTTCGCGTGGGGGTCGTTGGAGGGTGAACCTTCTGTACGGTAGTAGTATTAGTTATTCTGTGCTTGTACCAAGACGAAAAACGAAACAATTTTAAAACACAAGTTTATGCTTATTAATTTTTGACGTTTTTTTATGCTTAAGTTTTTATAAAAAAAGATATTTGAATGATTAAAAATGTCAACCTTATTGGTTAGGTACTAATGTTTTTCAAAACTCATTTCAGCCGCTACTTTATTTTACTTCAAAAACTCTCCAATTTATATTACTTACCACAGTATCAATACGATAATTGGAAATCATATTACACAATTCTATGACCACGGCTTATATTTCGGTTCGACGCGATTCTGTTTCGGCGTGCAGTGGTACTGGGGGTAGCAATGCGCATTTGTCTGGCACAGACTATAATAGCTCGTTAGATTAGTTATTAAGTCTTAACTATAAGTTAGTTAACTGTTTTTTTATTATTATTAGTATTGACATCAATAAGTGCCTGTAAAGGTTTACATTGAATAAATAATTTGACTTTGACTTTGACTTTGACTTGTTCTGTTAGTGAAGAGCACATAAAATTCCATTGCGTGGTTTGGAAGACTTTAACGGAGCGACAGACACAGAAAACAGGGCGACTTTACTTTATATGTAACTAGCGGCCCGCGCCTCCGTCCGCGCTAACTTAGAAACATCGTCATACTTTAGTCATTTTGTACAAATTATAAACAAAAACCATCTTCAGTTAACGCTCTATCTTTTAGTGAAAACCGCATAAAATCCTTTGCGTGGTGTAGAAGATACTGCGGTGCCACAGACACAGGAAAACAGAACGGCGACTTTACTATGTAAATGGTATACTGATATACTAATATGTAATGATCAGTGATAGGAATAGGCAGACTGTGTTTACCTACAATTCTTGACTTTGACTTGTTCTGTTAGTGAAGAGCACATAAAATTCCATTGCGTGGTTTGGAAGACTTTAACGGAGCGACAGACACAGAAAACAGGGCGACTTTACTTTATATGTAACTAGCGGCCCGCGCCTCCGTCCGCGCTAACTTAGAAACATCGTCATACTTTAGTCATTTTGTACAAATTATAAACAAAAACCATCTTCAGTTAACGCTCTATCTTTTAGTGAAAACCGCATAAAATCCTTTGCGTGGTTTAGAAGATACTGCGGTGCCACAGACACAGGAAAACAGAACGGCGACTTTACTATGTAAATGGTATACTGATATACTAATATGTAATGATCAGTGATAGGAATAGGCAGACTGTGTTTACCTACAATTCTTGACGGCACATAACATGGAGCTGTTAATATATACCACCTTTGATACCGGTATTTTGTATATACCGGTATTTTCCGAAAACTATTAATTTTGCGCAGTTGTTGGAAGTGTTTAAAACTTCATTTATTTATAATAGTTAAAATTGTTCAAAGTGAAATAGTCGTGAATCTATGTATGTATGTTTAAACACTTCCAACCACTGGTACTGGGTAGAATGAGAAATCCCGCAGTTTTCGGAAAATACCGATAAATACAAAATCATCATCATCATCATCATCAGCCTATAAACGTCCCACTGCTGGGCACAGGCCTCCCACGTGGACAATAGCACGTGGGGATATTGGGCCTTAACCCACCACGCTGGCCCAATGGGGGTTGGTGGGTTTAACGACTGTCATCTTACGACAACAACCGGGACCAACGGCTTAACGTGCCTTCCGAAGCACGGAGGAGCTCGAGATGTTTTTAATTTGGTCTCCCATCCAGCGACCCAGCATTGCGAAAGTTGCTTAGCGGACAAGATCGCAAGCTGAACGCGCTAGCCGCTGCACCATCGAGCTCCTCAAAATAAAATATATATTAAATACAAAATACCGGTATCTAATTGGCTGGTATTAATTAACAGCTCCATGGTATGTACCGTCAAGAATTTTAGGTAAATATACAGTCTGCCTATTCCCATCACTGGTAATGATAATGATGATGTATAATATATTTTTGTTCTTATTAATAAACAACAGAAAAATAGCGGTAAGCCCCCCTCCTCCGAGTCTGAAGAGGTGTCCAGCTCCTCGGAGGACACTGAGGCGCGCAACGAGCGCAACGACGACGACTTCAGGCCGATGTGGGCGCCCTCCGCGCTTGGCGTCACTAAGTTCAGGTATTACGTCATCATTATTATCAACCTACACATTATAACACAATTGACCCCCATAAGGGGTGTTTTCGTCGATGAATTATTAATATTGTAGGTACTGCTCCTAAAGTTTTATTACTACATCCCTGGACATATTCTATAAAATAATTAAATAATAATATCACAACTGTCACACCAACCATGCAATCCCAAACTAAGCATAGCCCGAACTATGGTGACTGATGTTTATTTGTTCTTTTTTCTTACCAGTAATAATTGTGAGTGATTGTAAACAACGTTTTTGAAATAATGACTAGACTTACAGTTCAAGAGTACTTTATTTGATTTTTTTTCTGCTGTAGTGTGTGTACGTAATTTTTTCTTTTAATATTTTTCGTCGGACATTCATTAGTCAAGCTACATTCCATAGCAGTTTGATTCACCCATTCTGGAACAGACTGTATACATTCGCTTCATTCTTTAAAAATTAATATACTTTACATATTCCATCCATTTGTAAAGAAACCAAGAATATATTTAACTACCTATATAAGGCGACAGCTAGAAACCGCAAAAAACTCCTAGGGCTGGTCAGGTCAAGTGTTTTAAACATGACAAGAATCATTCGTAGGTACTTATTGTTCATCTGACGCGGACGGGTCAACAGACGGGTAGGTCAATGGCCGGCCGCTGCCCGCGCGTTGTAAATAATCGTTATTTAATAGTTAATTCTTTCATTTTATTTTTCTTGTTATTGCTATTTAAAATAAATTAGATACTCAAAGACCATCCAATTAAAATTTACAAAATGAATTATTATTTCATTAAAAAAGAAAAAAGCACGAATTTCTTTTGTCATTTTTGTCATGTTTAAAACACTTGACCTGACTAGCTCTAGGAGTTTCTTGCGGTTTCTAGCAGTCGCCTTATATATTATGTCAATATAAAAAATATGATGGTACTGTAATTATTATGGAAACAGTATTATTGCAACTACTATGTAATCAACCTTGCCATAAACCTTCATTGCTTATAAGTTATTAATGTACTTA
Source organism: Scoparia ambigualis (assembly GCA_963921215.1). Lineage (NCBI taxonomy): Eukaryota > Metazoa > Arthropoda > Insecta > Lepidoptera > Crambidae > Scoparia > Scoparia ambigualis. Next base: position 25,603,495 of record OY992515.1, on the reverse strand, counting down.
TCACAGAGAAAAGGAGATAGGTAGGTAGGTCTGGGCCTCAATCACACTAATTACCAACGATATTACCAAAACTAAACCTTTACCGTTCAGCCGACTTCGTATAGCGCTATCGCGTGTGTCAAACGCGATAGCACTATAAAAGTACGTCTAACGACTGCGTTTCAGTTGTGGTTTGGTTGAGATTATTTAGCGTGATAGCCCCCCTGATCTCATACAGGCATTGCATACGTAACAGAGGAGATTCCAACCCATGTAAAAAAACTTGAAAGTCTCTTTTTTAGGGTTCCGTACCCAAAGTGTAAAAAAGGGATTTGGAAGGTCCGGTTTTGGAAGGGGGCTGCGGGGCGTCGTTTTTCTGTGTTTGGTGTGGGAGTTTTGGGTGCCGCGTCGGCGTGGTGTTTCCTCTTAACTCGTAATCCCTACGCGCGCGCGTAAACCCTGCGCTCCTGACGGACGTCAAATCGATATCGAGTCGGCTGTGCTTATCGGAATATGAACGCTCGGGTCACGAGATAGGTTTCAGTTTCGCGTGGGGGTCGTTGGAGGGTGAACCTTCTGTACGGTTGTAGTATTAGTTATTCTGTGCTTGTACCAAGACGAATAACGAAACAATTTTAAAACACACAAGTTTATGCTTATTAATTTTTGACGTTTTTTTATGCTTAAGTTTTTATAAAAAAAGATATTTGAATGATTAAAAATGTCAACCTTATTGGTTAGGTACTAATGTTTTCCAAAACTCATTTCAGCCGCTACTTTATTGTACTTCAATAACTCCAATTTATATTACTTACCACAGTATCAATACGATAATTGGAAATCATATTACACAATTCTATGACCACGGCTTATATTTCGGTTCGACGCGATTCTGTTTCGGCGTGCAGTGGTACTGGGGGTAGCAATGCGCATTTGTCTGGCACAGACTATAATAGCTCGTTAGATTAGTTATTAAGTCTTAACTATAAGTTAGTTGACTGTTTTTTTATTATTATTAGTATTGACGTCAATAAGTGCCTGTAAAGGTTTACATTGAATAAATAATTTGACTTGACTTGACTTGACTTGGACCCTATTAGGCTTGGGATTGAGCTGCTTCCAATTTCTGCTTTTTGAATGTTTTTTGCTTTTTTTTTATATATACACATTGACTTTAATGAATTTTTTATAAACATTTGCTTACTTTGTAAAGTTTTATATTATTTTATTTATTGTGAATGTGAAGACGATGTGGGTCATTTTATTAATTTTATTTTTTTTATTTTATTATTCTCTCTGTTCTATAGGAAACGCCGACCTCACCTAGTTTAAAAAAAAAACATGATTGAGGTGTAAAAGTGTTTGTACAAACCTACTTACAAAATAACATCATTTATCATTTATCTATTACTAAGACTCCACGGTCCGTCCGTCTGTCTGCCACTAGGCTGTATCTCATGAACGGTGATAGCTAGACAGTTGAAATTTTCACACATGATGTATTTCTGTTACCACTGTAACAACAAGTACTAAAAACAGAATAAAATAAATATTTTAGGGGGTTCCCATACAACAAAAGTGATTTATAGTATCTAATGTTGTATAGATAATGGTACGGAACCCTTCATGCGCGAGTCTGCCTCGCATTTGGCCGGTTTTTTATTTTTGTTTTACATACATACATTTAAACACGACTATTATCCCCAAATGGTTAGTCAGAGACCGCAAAAGCGGTCCTCTGCCATAGTCCACTTTTCACCAAATAGCGACCGCACATGTGCTCAGCGTGACAGGTTGTGAGCCCATCGTCGCTCTATGCTGACTATGTATAGATGTATGTGCAGTATTTATTTTTTGTTTTTGTATCAGTAGTCCTTTTTTATATAGCTGGGCATGATATTTAACATAGAAAAATAAATAAATACAATTGTTGTTTTATCAGCAAACACCTCCGTAAGCGAGACAAGAGGAAACAGAAGCAAGACAAGGACGAAAAGGCACAGAAAGAGAAGGAAGCAGAGTTAAAGAAACAGGACGACTGCATCACCATCAGCGACGACGAGGAAGGTTGGTGCATTAGATACGTACATTACATACTAATTGGAATATACTCAATTCTTTACAATAACCATTTATTATAATTATAATAATGTATTTTATAGGGATGGGCCGAAATTCGTTTCACATTCGATTTTCGAATTTCGGCATCTTGAACCGAACTTCGGCATTCGGCCGACATTCGGTTCAAATGCCGAACTTTCGGTACAAGAAAATATTGAAATAAAACTTGATCTTTTCTTACACTCATTGTATTTACAACACGAAAATATATCTATTACTTTATTTACCTCGTTAATTCACTTAAAATCACGTCGATAATTATGTAAAAAATAACGCGATTGTCGCGTGGATAACGTATTTCCTAATGACCTGCGGGCCGGGACGGGAGACGAGGGGATTTTTGCCGCGGGTTGCGGCTGGGTTGCGGGCGGGATGCAATACCAGCAATTGAAGGTAGCGCGTAAACAAACTAGTTAAAACGTAAAAAGAACCAAACTTCGGCCGCATTTTGATTTTTCACCGAATGTTCGGCCGAAGTTCGTATTCGGTTCAAACAACATTCGGCCCATCTCTAGTATTTTACCACAACCACCAAAAGCGCGGTAGCTCAACTGTCAAACTTCGGCAACTAGTGCTGGGGTGCGGTGACATTAGGAATGTGCTAATCGATTGATATAATTTTAGTCTAACAATACAGGGTTAATTTTATACCCCCCGTCAATTTTTTTTACGTGATCCTATTGCAGCAGTGTAACTAAATAATGAAATAAAAAACATGTTTTTTTTTACATTTTTGACTCAATTTTTCTTTAAAAAAAAATTGTTGTGCTAGGTGACAATAATTTTAATTTTTTTAGGAAAAATTGAGACATAAATGTAAAAAGAAATGTTTTTTATTACGCGCGGCCTATCGCGGTTATCAAAGCGCATGCGCGTGACTGCTATTATTCACCCCGTGCACCAATGACAGCGCGCCGGCGCCGTCGCGTCGCTTTGATCGCGAGGGTGAGCGCACGCACCTAGAACTATACTTGTATGATATAAAAGACAGACAGAAAATTGTATTTAACAAAAGAAAACATTTATTATTTTTACTTAAAATATTTTATTATTATACTTTTTATCCCGTATTTTCTTTTGGCGGGGGGTCCAAAATTATCCTTGTACACATACATACATATGATGCATGCATACATACATTATCAATAAGGACGGAGGAGCGATATGTTTTTTAATTTGGTCACCCATCCAGTGACCCGACATTGCGAAAGTTGCTTAGCTATCAAAATCGCAAACCGAACGTCTTAGCCGCTGCGTCATCGTGCTCCTGTAGTGTGTATACTAAAGTATTACATTATATTAGCCCTCACTGACTACGACTGACGCTGTAAAAGCCTATTCCTTCCTTAAAGGCCGGCAACGCGTCTGCGATTCCTCTGGTTTTGCGGGTGTCCATGGGCGGCGGTGATTACTTTCCATCAGTTGACCCGCTTGCTCGTTTGCCTCCTTCTGCTATACAAAAAAGAAAGGGAGAAAAGAAATGACCTTGCTGAGTTTCTTGCTGGTTCTTCTCAGTCTTCGATCAACAATACCAACTAGATAACGCGTCACATACAAAATCAAAGCTTAATTCTGTCTGAAATAAATACTTTTTCTCTAGCAATAAATTACTCCTGTCACTTAAAAATGAAAAGACGTCAATAACATTTAGTGGTGAAATCAACCTTAAGTGGCAACAAATAAAGTACTTTTGCCTGTTATTGCCTTGCAAGGAAATAACAGTTTACTTCTCAAGTGTGCTGTTATTTACCGAGACATATTTTTAGCGCCGACCTGACATCTAGTCGTATTGTTGATCGAAGTTCTCAGTACAAGGTCTCCCGCCGTATAAACTCACGAACCGATTGGCGTTATGACATTCATGAGTGCCCAATTATCGTAGCCTAAACTGAAAAAAAAAAATTTTAACAAAAAAAAAACCGACTCCAAAAAATTTGACTGATATAAATGCACTAAAACGTAAAAAATAATTGCTTAGTTTAGTTTGTTCAATTTACTTGCAATATTAACCTTTATTCTACTCAATCTTATAATCTTAAAAAATATTTTTGAAGTCGGTGCCAGCCAAGGTAAATTTAACATTAACAATAAACGACATACTATATTATTATTAATATTATTATATTAGCCCATATTGTCCCATTGCTGGGCAAAGGCCTCCCTCCCCCCCTTCCAGTATTCGCGGTCTTTTTCGTGTATTGGCCAATCCTTCGCGTAAGCATCAAGCTCATCTCTCCACGTCCGTCCAGCCCCCTTACTCTTGAAACCAATCGCTATTGGATCGGATTGGTATTGTGAATTTTCGTACTCCTAAGTTACGATACCAGAGCTAATATGGATTCATATTGCGTGGATATTGAGTGAAAAAAATACAAATTTCAATGCCATTTACTTCACCCAATACGAATCCAAATTAGCGCTGGTGGCGTAACTTAAAAATACGAAAATTCACAATACTAATCCGATCCAATAGCAATCGTCTTCGAGAGTATGGGGGCAGGTCAGCCTCGCTGTCGTTTAACCCAATTGTCGTTTTTATTTGTAAATATGTTTAATTAGCCTTTAACAGTTGTCGTGTTTATTGGTAAATAGATTTTATTAGGTATTGCTACATTGTCGTATTAGGCTGGCACCGACTCCAAACATATTTTTTAAGATTATAAGATTAAGTAGAATAAAGGTTAATATTGCAAGTAAATTGAACAAACTATACTACGCAATTATTTTTTACGTTTTAGTGCATTTATTTGAGTCAAATTTTTTGGAGTCGGTTTTTTTTTGTTAAAGTTTTTGTTTCTTTTTCGTTTTTTAGTGAATTGTTGCGATCTATTTATCAAAAGCGAATATTGGTAAACCTACAGAACGCGCTGCTCGTATGAGACAGCGCCGTTTAAATGCGACAAGCGAAGAAAACGAGAAATGCCTATCGCAAAGTAGGAAATTACATCCAAAACAGACTGCAAGTTACCCAGACTTACTCGTGAACGCTGTATAGACCCCCTACGATGATGACTTGCGAGTTACTAGGGTTCACCCTTAGGCAAACTACAGGGACGTTTTTGACTTGCTGCAGTCGTAGATCATAGCCAAGTCACCATTGATCTGCTCAATCGCTTCTAAGAGGTTCTCAGCCGCGGCCTGAGAGTAAATTTGTAAGTCATCGGCATAAAGATGTTAAGAAGAATTTAGATTAGAAGTGACAGAATTAATAGTGTATTTTTAAATTCTAATAGAAATGTTTCGGAAGGAGTGATAAAAAGTGGCCATGTCACTATTTGTCCTTCAGCTATCTATGTGCAAAATCGGGTCGATGCGCAAGTGAGAGACGGACCAAAAAACAAACACGCTTTCGCATTTACAATATTAGTTAGGAAGGATTTATTGCCGGAGTGGATCTCATTCGACTTATGGCTGAATATACCAAAATCGCTATAGGTATGCCTACAATATTTGAGGAGTTCCCTCAATTCCTCAAGAATCCCACCATCAGAACTGAGTTCTAGTACCTGCCTTCTTTTGCTTCGTCATAGTCGCTTAATTATCTTAATCGAGATATCTTATCGCCACCCGTGAAATACTTATCATTGAGGGTTCCAATGGCATTCTGTGGTCTCCTTCATCAGTTCCACTTCATCAAATGATACTTTCTGAATGCAAATGCTTGACTTATTGCTAAAAATACCAAAACCGCTATAGGGATGCCTACAATATTTGAAGAGTTCCCTCAATTCCTTGAGGATTCCATTATCAGAACTGGATTTTGATAAAAAAAATGGGACCAATCTGGATGTATATCCTTTCAAATAAAAAAAGAATTTTCTAAATCGGTGCATAAATGACGGAGTCAAGAGGTAACAAACATAAAAAACATACGACCGAATTGAGAACCTCCTCCTTTTTTGAAGTCGGTTAAAAACTGAGTAACCGTGTCGCGTAGTTGTGAAAGAACACTACCACCCCCTCTCTTCCCTTGGGCGTCGTAAAGGGCAAGTAACGGACTAAAGACTGCACATACTACCAACAGCTTAGAGCGGCGATGGGCTCACCACCTGTCACGCTGAGCACATATGAACTCGCTATTTGGTGAAAAGTGGACATGGTAGTGGACCCTCATTGCCTCGTCTCTGACTAACCCTTCGGGGATAATAGCAGGAGGTGTCACTCCGCAGTTTAGGTAGGTTCGTTTGGCGCGCCTCCCAGGCAGGCCGCCTAGGCGTATGGCAGTAAAGATTGCCGCGAGCGCGAGAGCACCCAACACTGAGCGCCGAGTCGCAACACTCCTAATCCCTGCGCGCGAGCGTAAACCCTACGCTCTGTGACGTCATGCCGTCAAATCGATATCGAGTCAGCGTTGCTTAACGGAATATGAACGCTCGGGTCACACGATAAGTTTCAATTTCGCGTGAAAGTCCTTAGTGAGTGAACTTTTTGTACGTAGTACTATTAGTTATTCTGTGATAATAGTCGTGATTGTGTGTATGTATGTAAACTCGAAAAAGTCTGTCCCACTGCTGGGCAAAGGCGTATTTCTAACTGACTTGACATTTATTGCAACATCGTCATCATCACCAGACTATTAACGTCTCACTGCTAGGCATGGCATTTAATAAATCGCATACACACGCACGCAAGCACGCACACGCATACTGCGTGCGTGCGGGCGATTTTATCCACTAATGGGCCATTTGACAGTTGTAACAATAAAATATGAAACATGTCGGATATGGTAGTTTATAATTTAACGATAATTATCCAAAAGTTTTTTTTATTAAGATAATTTGTAAGTAAATATTTTATTGCGATTTTTTTATCTGGGGACTACAAGACCCGAAACACGGGCGGCCATGATTGAGTTTCGTGTGACGTCTCATTACAAAGTAAACATAAACTATCTGTCACGTTTCAAGATTTGTTTATTGTGGTGTGACGTCACAGGACTAAATGTCACGTGACCAGCCGTTTGCGCACGATATTTGAAATGAATGAAAAAAATATGTTTTTTCTAAATCCCTGAAGTACGGCATGGCATTAATACATGCCATATTTACATTTAAAAAAATACCTACTCGTCCCTCAAAGCAAAGTAAAAAAGTAAAAAAATTATTGTACGGGGTATAAAATAAGCGTTTGTAATTTTTTAAATACTTTTCCGTAAACTGTCAAGTAGCTAATTGCGATCCTGGGGTAATTGTGTCCAATACAGTAATAAATAATAAATAAATCAATTTATTTTCTCTCTACAATAGGTACTTTTAATTAGATCATACATCTTAATTAGATGGTTACAATATATTACATCAGACCTGGGGGGTTACTCTCGAACGCAAACTCAATCTTAATACAATTCCAATGCGATTAATATGTATCGATATTGGGATAAGTAAAGATAATTCCGGAACGCCATCTCGATAATAATTTGTTCAATCAATTTCCACGCAAATTAATTCCAAAGTAGCGCTATTGTCGCTTACAAAAGAGCCATTTGACAACTTTTAGATTTGTGATTGGAAATTGATTAATGCAATTCTGTTTCAAGAGTAGCCTACCTGCATTGTGAGAGACAGGTGCCTGATATTGGTAAAAAAAACCTATGAACCTGTGTCATAGGTTCTTTTAACCAGGGCCTATAAATACAGTATTAGTGTAATTTTTTTATTGTTTTCAGTACGCGAACCATCCCGCTTCACGGCACAAGCCGGAATGGGATCCAGAGAATTCAAATCTAAATATATGTAAGTGTGACTGAATAACTTTGATGTGTGGTGGCGGCTCATCAATAGAATACTACCGCCTCCTCTCTTCCCTTGGCTGTCGTAAAAGGCAACTAACGGACTAAAGACTGCACATAAATCCAACAGCATAGAGCGGCGATGGGCTCACCACCTGTCACGCTGAGCAAATGTGCAGTCGCTATTTGGTGAAAAGTGGACTATGGTAATTAGACTGCTTTTGCTGTCCCCATTGCCTAGTCTCTGACTAACTCTTTGGGGATAAATAGTCGTGGCTATACATATATTATGTAATAAGCATGTTTATCCTTTATCTAAACAATAAAAACGAAGTCAAGTATCAAAAGAAGCTTAACTTGGGCTAGATAAATTGGTGTGAGAGTAAAAAGTTATCTTAAATTAAATGCAACTTTATCTTAATTATTTTTCATCATTAAATCCGACTCAAGCAGACATCGCCGAAAAGTGGTCGACCGAAAAATTCCTCGATTGTATGTAATAAATTAAAAAAAAAAAATTTTTTTTCGCTCACCAATTATCTCTAGACCAAGATGAGTATTCTTTTGAAACTCGTTAATATGGTAGGATAACGGATAAATATACATAAACATAGAAAAAACACCCATACCCGTAAACAATTTAGAAAAACAGTTTTTCTCTACATTGACCCGACCGGGAATAGAACTGGGACCTTAAGAGATGGCGCGACGCCAGACCCGGCGTGCTAACCACTCGACTACAGAGGTCGTCAAAATGTATGTAGGTATGCATGTATGTAGAATTAATAATATTTTTTTTGGTTTTCAGGTCGGTCCGCTCGCATTTCGGCAGGGACGAGGCGTGCTACATTATGGACGCTAAGGTTCAAGGGAACATTGGACGATATCTCAACGTGAGTATTTTATTTACGTACCTACGCCAACAAGGTCAATCTACTACAAAAAAGTCAAATTTTGTTAATAAACTTTGAACTTTATTTTAAGGGTATAAGAATCAATATTGATTATAGAAATTTAACAGTTTTGGGAGATACAAGGAAGTCTAGGTAACAAATTAATGACAATGACTTAAATTCGCCGTGTCACATAGCGGCTATAGAATACTACCACCCCCTCTCTTCCTTGGGTGTCGTAAAAGTCGACTAGCGGACTGAAGACTGCACTAACATCCAACAGCATAGATCGGTGATGGGCTCACCACCTGTCACGCTGAGCACATGTGCAGTCGCTATTTTGGTGAAAAGTGGACTATGGCATCAGCCGTTCTAGCATGCGCAACACGAGAACTCTTCTCGACTCGTCTATCGACACTAAAGACACATGGATGTGCTTAGAACTCTACATAAAATGTAAAAAATAGACTTTGTCTCAAACCCCAAGCGGTCGCATGAGACCGCACCTACAAAAACACACTTGAGTTTGTACTGTGTTTTCATAGACTTGCAGACTACTTTAGTATAAACAAGTTTGGTTATTTCGGTTCTGTGGTTCATCTTATGTATTGTTATCGCAAAATATCGCATAGTCTATGCTCGATTCTGTCAAATTTGACGTTGACAGTTAGTGTCAAAAAAAATCCAAAACTGAGGGGTTAATAGCAGTTTTTTGCATAAACTGTGGTATTTTTGTCTACAAACCTTAACATGACGACATAAAATGATTTGTCGTCTCTCGTCCGCGACATATCTCGTGTTGCGCATGCTAGGTCTACAGCACATGCGAGATTGGGCCATTTACCAAATAATCATTACTATTGATTGTTTGTACAAAACAATCGATACTATAGATAGTATTGCTTTTATCAATAGTATAACTCATATGTTTGTATGGCGATGTGCTCACCACCTGTCACGCTGAGCACATATGCAGTTGCTATTTTGGTGAACAGTGGACTGTGGCATAGGACTGCTTTTGCGGTCCTTATTGCCTAATCTCTGACTAACCCTTCGAGGATAATAGTCGTGATTATATTGTATGTATGTATTGCTCATAAAGTGATATCGATACTATTGACACGTAACGATACTATCGACAAAGTATCGATACTGATCTATCGACAGTCAACATTAGTAGTATGTATTCCTATTTTCCCGCAGCACTCGTGCCAGCCCAACGTGTTCGTCCAAAACGTGTTTGTGGACACCCACGACCCTCGCTTCCCGTGGGTGGCGTTCTTTGCGCTAAGCCACGTGAGAGCGGGAACGGAGCTCACTTGGAACTATAATTATGACGTGGGTTCGGTCCCTGGAAAGGTACGTTGAATTGGATATTACTCAGGGGCCGTCTATTAATCACGTTATGGTTTTTTAACCCCCTCGCCCCCATGGAGACACGTGGTGAGGTTTAAGATTACCCCCCTAATAAATTTCACAACTGTCACACCAATTATTCAGCCCCGAACTAATGTTACTGAATAACGGATAAATTCACGACGGTCACACCAATCATTCAGCCCCGAACTATGGTGACTGAATAACAGATAAACATAAATAAATACTAATAAGCATCCGTGACTCGGTCACAAATGCTCGTGCTCACCACACCAAATTTGCCCCTACCGGGATTCGAACCCGTGACCGTTGGTTGCGCAGTCAGAATCGCTGATCACTGGACCAGCCGGCCGTCCGTCCATAATGTGTACCTTTTTAGTACAAATATTATTATAAAATATTAAAAAAAATAACGACCGACACTCTGCTCTTCGGAGAGATCGTGCTCGTTTAACGAAAAAATAAACCGCGTCGCGTAGCGGTGAAAGAATACTACCACTCCCTCTCTCCCCTTGGGTGTCGTAAAAGGCGACTAACGGACTAAGACTGCACATACTTCCAACAACATAAAGCGGGGATGGAAAGTGAACTATGGTAGAGGACTGCTTTTGCTGTCCTCATTGCTTTGTCTCTGACTAACCCTTCGGGGATAATAGTCGTAATTATTTGTAGTAACTCATGTGATTATGTCACTACACCCCCTCCCCTTTTGATGTTTCGACATTTTATCCGAACCTTCCTCCCCCCATTCAGGACTCACTGGATAAACTTCAATGTGTGCGCGTGTTGAGTACACATGTTTTAGATATAGATTAAGATCTTATACTTTATCTTTCTGTGTGTATTATTTAGTCCTATTTGTTATGAGTTTGTAAATTTTAATTGCTATTTGTCACTTACTTATTTTTACCGCAGGTACTGTACTGCTACTGTGGAGCGCACAACTGCAGAGGGCGATTGCTGTAAGCTGTCACGTGACACGGAAAGGGCTGGTTGAAAAAAGGAAGGAACAGAATCGAGAATCGATTGGAGCAAAAGTATGTCGTATTACTTGTGACTTAGGCTGTTTTTGACTGTTGTTCGTGTTAACTTTAGGTTATGTGAGAAATGTCTGAATTTTAGATAGGTAGATTGTAATAAGGTTCATATTTCAATTCATACTATAGCCTGACCGCAACCACTGTACCGCGCCTAGGTATGCGCAGGTGGTGGGAGGGGTGGGAAGTAAAGAGCATGAACTCACATGAGATTCGTAGTGTCAGACAGATGATACGATATCGAAGCACAGTTTATTGAAGCTTTATATTTACGAGTATAATTACATCCAATCCGTTTTTGTCCAGTATGATTTTTAGATAAGTACAATTAAAGAACCAATATAAATGAAATAAATCTTTAATATATCTATCTATCTGTAATATAAACTTTCTTTGTTTGCTTTTCTTTTCTTAAAATATTCGACCACTTTAAAAATGACAGATTTGATTATCTCGAGATAATGCACGACCCTTTTTTAGATATTTTATCTCATGTGCGTCTGACACACTAGTTGCCGCCGTGAGCGATGACGGCGGAATGACAAAATGGAGCAACTGTTCCCCCCCCCCCCCCCAAGCTCTTTAGTAGCAAGTGGTAAGTAAACGATTTAGTGGGCAAGTGAACAAGTAGAATAGAATCGAGTCTATTTTTTGAGTAAGTAACCGCCCCTCCCGCACCGCTTGCATTCCCTGGTAGGCGTGGCTTCTACTAAGTTGTCATTTAGTTGACGTGTGGACGCAACAATTTAGTGAAGTGTTTAGTGAAGTCGTGAAGTCTCGTGTGTGTGACGAGAGCCGGTCTTGCCGCGATGTGTCGCCGCCGTATGCACTAAAGAGTGCATAAGTAAATACACGTGTAAACGATCGACAACTTGAAATTAAGTTAAAATTAACTTAAAATTTAGTTACCTACTTGACAACTTAATACGTGTAAACGGCCCATTAGACTAAAATAGGTCGTATTACATGCGCTATATACAGGGTTAATTTTGGACCCCTCCCCGCTCCGCCGCTAATTTTTATTTTTTTCACGTGTGATCCAATAGCAGCAGTACAATCAACAATTTTTTTTTTAACATTTTTAGTCTCAACTTTTCTATAAGAAAATTTAAATTATTGTCACCTAGCGCGCGGCCGCCGCGCCAGCCGCCTCGTTATCAAAGCGCATGCGCGTGACCGCTATTATTCACCCCCTGCACCAATGACGGCGCGCCGTCGCTTTGCCCATGATGAGGTGAGCGCACGCACCTAGTAGTCTAAGATCCAAGTATAGAACGACCTTCACCGGGAAGGTTAATGGCCGAAAAGTATTTTATATCAAATTTAATATGTTAAATAATATAACGCGAGTGGGTTGGCTGAAAAATTTCAGTCCAGTGCCTTTAATGACTAATTTAATATAAAAAAAATAATATTTTTTTACATTGCACATTTGGTGTGTGTGTTTGTAATGAGCTTATCTATATGTAAACATAAATTTTATTTATTTAACCAGACGGTTGCAAATTACTAATATTGACTTACCCGTTTACACCTGCCTACCCAATGTTATGACAGGAAAAAAATAGTCAACGTAATGTTTGCATATTCTATAGGCTTCATACTTTCGATTGTTACCTATGTAATTTATTTATTATCAAAACAAGTGCAATGTTTAAAAAAAATTTTTTTTTAATATTTAATTAATCATTGGACTGAAATTTTTCAGCCAACCCACTCGCAATATATTTTTAACACATTAAATTTAATATAAAATAATTTTCATCCATTAACCCGCTCGGTGAAGGTCGTTGTATACTCGGATCCTCTACTATAGCAATATAAGATATAAAAAGCAGGCAAAAAAATTGTATTTAAACAAAGGAAACATTCATTATTTTTACGTCAAATATTTTTTGTTTCCTTTTTTACCCCATATTAAAATTAGCTTTTGGCGGGGGGTCCAAATTTAACCCTGTATATTAATTATCAACCCTCATGTATATTGATGCTATCTCTTTGTCAACGGAAGTGGGACAACATTCGTTCTCACCTACGTTTAACTTTATTTACCCCATGTTTTGGAATATACCAGAACTCATGGTAATAATCATTATAATATTATAATAATATAGTCGAATCACCATAGTTAAAAGTTATATTAAGTGATCCTGGTAGCGTTGTTTAAGTTCCTACAAAACCTTTTTGTCCATAATTACATGTCTCTGGAATGAGTTTTTCTGGAGTCAGACAAAAAAAATCAGTATTATCCTCTATTTTACCTGTTTTATTTATAACACAGTTATATGTGGAAAGGTCAAGGTCAGGCGGAATGTTCACCTTTCACCCTAATGGAAAGCTTGAAAAGCACAAAGTGAGCACAAAACGAGGATTTATTCGCAAATTGTCAGATTCGCAAATAGTCAAGTCTTCAGAATTTCTAGCTCTTTAGTTTTAATAATAATTAAAGTCAACTAATTAATAGGTAGAAAATATGCCTATGAATTAGTTGACTTTAATTATTATTAAAAATAAAGAACTAGAAATTCTTAAGACTTGACAATTTGCGAATAAACCAAAACGAGACCTTTTGTTATGGACTGATCTTCTAAAACAAAAAAGCTTATTAAAAGTTCATACTCTGTCAATATTTAAGATTCTGCTTAATCTAGTTTAAGGATTCTAATGCAAGTGTACCCAAAGCTTATCTAATGACTCAATGTAATCTCGATATTGAACTGTTTGTAAATAATTTGTGTATTTGAGAAATAAAATGTAGATCGTGAATTGGTTGTTTGATTTCTAATCATTAATCTCCCCGCGCTCCCCGCGCCAGAGCGGCTGTGCTAAAAGTGGCTCCGTACGAAAAAAATCATTGTAATAGTAAAAGTTACCTTAATAAACTTATTTCTACATCTAGTGAAAAATAAACGTGTATTAAATCGAACTGTGAAAACATTTTGCTCAAATATGTGAACGATTTAGTGATATCAACAAAGATAAATCGATTCTTGTTGTACTAAGAACAGTGACCAGTGAATTATTTAAACAGTGTAGTGGTAATGCAGCTTCATCAATCGAAACCGGTTATTCACGACAACTAGCCGACGACGATACGAACTTAAAAATTCGCCAGTGTTAATAAGGCTGCGTTGGTCCATCGGTGACAGCGAAGGACTCGAAGAGCCTCACGCACACGATCCATGGGATCGAACCTCAGTGAACAAATTTAAACTAAACATTTTTTATTCTCTTTTTTTACATACACCTTGACATTTTGATATTTAGTTTGAACTTTTTATTTTTATGTAATTTTATTTTGAACTGTAAAGTGATTATTGTTCGTGACAAGTGCAACGGTAGTAGAGAAGGACTCGTTTCGCCTATCGCACAAAAAACATCTTTGAACTTTTTATATTTATTTTAACACATACTTTGACATTACGATTTAGTGCTACTTTTGTTGCATTGTAAATGCAATTTTATTTAACTTTTTGAACTCTTAATGGATCACAATTTGTGAAAAGTGCAAAAGATAAGTTGATTTGGCCAAATAAAACTATATTTTGTAAACGATCTACTAAACCATAACAATGGCTAGCAAAGTGAAAGAAAGCAGAAAGTCTGTCATATGCGAAAAGTGCAAGAAAAGCAGGGAACAAAGGGAAACTATATTGTGTTCTAGATGTAAAAAAAACTACGATTTCCATTGTATAGGTTACTCTGAAAAACTGTATAGATTAATGGAACCTAAAAAAAAACAAGAGTGGAAATGCAATTGTTGCTCGTTAATCATTAAAGGGATAACATTACCAAGTTTAACCGCCAACACAGAAGCTGACAATAATATTACACTGCGGAAGAAAGCAATATTAACGGAAAAGTCAATTGCGTCATCTTCACCTAAGCCCAGCTCGTCTATTTCATCACCAGTATCGTGTAAATCTGTCGGCATTGACAGTGAGGAAACATTTGAAGATACCTATACGGATTTTTTATCTAAAAGCGAAGACTTTTCAACACTCAATGTGTCTTTACTCAATAACGATATGCAAGAAATGAAAAACGAGATAACTGAACTAAAAATTAATCTCTCAAGTACACAAGTTGAATTGGAAAATACAATAATTGAAAATAATGAATTCAAGAGAGAAATACATAGATTAAATAGGGAAATACAAGTACTAAAAAGCATATGTAGAACACCCATTGATAAAGTAAATATTGAGAAGAAGTGTACCAAAAATGTGCAAACTTTCACTCCATTGAGAAGTCGTGGACCCAGACGCACATCATGTACTCCTCCAGAATCTTTGAGTGATACTGAAAACAAGAATTTTGAACTTCTCATGTTTTTACAAAATAAAATTAAAGATACACAAAATAAATTATTGAAAGCAAAAAACGATATTAATAATCTTGAGGCTCAAATTGAAGAACTTAATATCAAGCTAAGGAAAAAAGAACCAAAATCTCCTACCAGTACTCCTGAAATCATGACAAACAATAATGAGGCGATTCCCTTTTCTAAACCGAAGATTGCCATCATAGGAACACAACAATGTACTGGTATGGCAGCGGAACTCAAGAAAATGAGAATAAATCAAAGGAACGAAGACTACCAAATATCAGCTTTTATAAAACCATTCGCGCCCACTGAAGAAATCCTGAAAACATGTACTAACTTAGAGATAAACATGAACGACAAGGTGGTTCTGTGTGTAGGTGAAAATGATAGCGACCCTATAGTGACTGTATCAGAACTATATAATACACTTAAATCGCTACAACAAACAACTATCATAGTTATAAACGTTATCAATAGCAAACATGTAAATACTGAATTACTTAATAAGCAACTACAAATAATATGTAAAAAATTTAAAAATTGCCACTTTCTAGATACTACCTTTTGTTATTACAATAGTTCCTTAAAAAATATGTGCTATGGTCTTAACTTGTTAATAGATTATATGCATTATAAGAAAACATACTTGAATTACTCCTTCATCAGAAAACATATACATGCATATAGATAGATAGCAATATAGATAGACATATAGATAGCAAAGCTATGTATCATCTACCTACATACAAGCAGACGTATATACTAGATTACTTTTGCCCAACTCAAAAAGAAAACCTAAAAACCTACAACAAAAACAATCTTTTTCGTTCCTAACAACAAAACACCTAATCTTGGCGCGGTAAACACAAATTCAAACTGTTTTAAATTGATACACCAAAACATAGCGGGTTTGCTCTCTAAAAGGGATTTCGTAGAAATAGCGATCTCTGAGTTACAGGATCATAATTTAGAACTTGATGCTCTGTGCTTCACAGAATCATTCATAAAAAAGGGTGAGGAAAAAATGCAAAGTTCCTCAATTATAAATTAGCTGCAAATTATTCAAGGATGATAAACCGCGGTGGCACATGCATCTTACTTCGAAAGGATCTTACTTGTCAGGAAATAAAATCATTCGATAAGTATTTGCTACCTGGTGTGTTTGAATGTTGTGGGGTGAGCATCCCTAAATATAAAATAATAATCCTTTGTGTATACACTTCAAATAATAGACATGCTCATTCGTTTTTAACCAGACTAGAAGCAGTTCTACACGAACTATTTAAAAAATACATGTTCTATAAAATAATAGTAGCTGGAGATTTTAACATAAATACTTTGGTGGACTCCAAAGCATCTCAACACTTCAGGGACGTGTGCAAATATTTTGATTTGAGTATACACATAAATGAACCTACTAGGGGTAATAACTGCATCGACAACATTATAAGTAATGTAAAATTAGCTTCTGGTGTGACCTTGCCTCTGTATTTGTCCGATCACGATACCGCGCAAATGATATCGTTTCCTATAAAAGAAAACAAGAGTGTCAGATATTGGTTCACACACAGGAGAGATTATAGTATTGAAAACCTATCGAAGTTTCGTGGGTATATACGGGCTCTATCGTTTTCCGATGTATGCAGTGAAACAAACATGAATGCAGCATTTGATAGGTTCCATGAAATTTTTTGCATGCTTTATGAATCTTGTTTCCCAATATTGAAAATTAAAATTAAAAGTATGCAGCCAAAACCAAAATGGATCTCAAGGGGCTTAAAAATTGGCTCAAAAGTTAAAAGAATGCTCCGTTTTAAATTTTATAAACAAAAAACCAGTTACAATAAACAAGCTTATATGAGATATTCAAAAATATTACGAAAATGTATAACAACTGCACAAAAAAATTACAACAACAAGTATCTTCAGCATAGCCAGAATATTTGTAAAGCGTCATGGAAATTAATTAAAGATGAAGCTGAAACGCAATTTCCGCAATCGCTTATTTTGAGCATAAAACATGAAAATAATGAAATTACTAACGGACATAAAAAAGCAGAAATATTCAACAACCACTACATAAACTTGACTGAAGATAGCTTCGCGTATGATAATATTAAAAAACGGAAAATATTATCCACAATTGACCCTGTCCCTAATTCAATGTTTCTTGAACCGGTAACGTTAGCAGAGACGATTAATATTATTCATTTATTAAAAAATTCAAATTCTTGTGGATATGATGAAATAACAACAAAGGTATTAAAGTTTTGTAAATGTGAGATAGCACAGGTTCTTACCTTTTTAATAAACCTATCTTTTGACAACGGTTGTTTCCCTGATGCTCTCAAACACTCTATTGTTAAACCTATTTATAAAAATAAAAATAAATCTGAAGTTGAAAACTATCGACCAATCACATTACTATCAATTTTCGATAAAATATTCGAGAAGGCCATGCAAAAGAGATTGTTAAACTTCTATAAAAAGTTTAATGTCTTGACTCCGGAACAATTTGGCTTTCAGAAAGGTAGGTCGACTACTCTTGCATGCTTCAACCTAATTCATAATGTTATTTTAGGTCTCGATAAAAAACAGCATACTACTGTACTCTTTTTCGATATGTCCAAGGCGTTTGACTTTGTGGTGCATGAAGTACTACTAGACAAATTGGAAAAATACGGAATTCGTGGGCGTTGTCTTTCTTGGATAAAGTCCTACCTAGACAATAGACAACAATGCGTGGAGGTTTATAGCATGAACGACGCTAATGTAGCTGTAGCAGATCGATCGGGCTATAAAATCAATAAATTTGGCGTACCTCAGGGCAGCGTGTTGGGTCCCATTTTATTTTTGATATACATCAACGACTTGCCAAAAATTACTAATAATCAATGTATAATGTTTGCTGATGATATTTCTATTATTGTTAAATCAAATAATTTTGACGACTTAGAGAGTTATGAAAACGACATAAATATGACAGTTAATAATATAATTCTATATCTCAATGCTAATAATTTGAATGTTAATTTAGGTAAGACCAATTTTGTTAATTTTAAATTAAGAGGACGCTCAGTAGCAGATATAAATGTATGTTATAACGACAAAATCATTGCAAGAAAGGACAATATCACATTCTTAGGAATAGAATTAAATGAAAGTTTAAACTTCGCTACTCATGTGCATAAGGTCTGTAATAAAATTAATAGATTCGTCTATGTCTTAAGGCGATTAATAAAGAAAACCTCTCTCAATGTGACCTTGTCGGCTTATCATGGTTATGTCGCTTCAAATATAGCTTATGGGTTAATATTGTGGGGAAATGGAACTGACGTTAATAAGGTATTCGTTGCACAAAAAAAGTGCATACGAGCTATATGTGCCAAAGGCCCTTTTGAATCTTGCAGACCGTTGTTTGTTAAACTGGGATTGTTAACAGTTCCATGTATGTACATTCTAGAAGCCTTTAAATTTGTAAACCAGCATCCCGAATTGTTTATGCGTGCTAAGGATAGATATCCTCGAAATACAAGAGATATGGATAGACTTGTATTAGACTTTCGCCCAAACACTTCACTGTACCAAAATGGTTGCTATGCAATGTGTATTAAAATATATAATAAACTCCCAAAGCAGTTTAAGTGTGGGCCTTCTAAATTAATGACAAGAAAACTGCACATTTGGCTTACAGAAAAGTGTTTTTATAGTGTAAGAGAGTTTTTGACTAATTAATGATAATGATAATAGAAAAAAGCTCTTGTCACCTGTCACATCATTTTTATTTCAAGTATTTTATTTTATTTTGTAACAAGTCTTTTGACAAATTACAACAGTTTATAAACTTATTTATCGAGAAAACCAGCTAAAAATATATCAAAAACATATAAATATAACTACCACAATAATTTAAAAATGAGAAAATCAACATTAACAAAATTGAAGAATGGTGACGTATGTCAACACAATATGCCATACAAAAATTGATCAAACATACAATCACGGACCTGAAACAATAAACATAATGTACTAAAATAAAAATGAAAGTATGATACTACGAAGAGCAAGACGAAGCGCACGCCCTCCATCATCGCCCGCTCCGCCGACCGTAAGCTCCTCGTCTGATGATTTTACCAGAGACGAGTCGAGCAGCGTGAGCGGGCGATCGCCGTCTCCGCCGCCACAACGACCTGCGCGACGTGGACGACCACCGCTGCCGGCACGCTTGGGATCAGTGGGGCCATCTGCCCCGCGTACGACCCCCGCTACCGGTGGTGTAGTGCGCCGCATGCGATGGACTCAACAAATAAATGAGAACTGCATGCGCGCCTACTACAGGGCAACAGAGGGAGGAACTAACCTTACTGCGTATCGTGTTAGGATGCTGTCTTTGTTTCAGGCCCTTGAACCGACCATAGACGTGTCTGCCCAACGATTGTCGGATCAAGTGCGGGTGATCCAGCGTAACAACTTGCTGGATCAGTCAGCACTTGATCGGCTACGCCTGGAGTCACAACGTATTTGTGCGGCTTCTTCTTCGGTGCAGGATCGCGCTGCCCCACAATTACCGGCCGTGACGCCGGTTTTGGTGGCGCGAGTAGATCCGGTACCCGACGATGAAGATTTCATAAATACGAATGTAAGTACGCAGGCGAATGAGCAAATGAGGAGCGCTTTGAACGATGCTATTCTACAGTATCGTGACACGCGTAACTCTAGGCCGCGTATACCTTGTTTGCCCACGAATAGACATAATTTGGCGTTAATGAGTGCCTTGAACGATTTACTGGTTCCTTATCTTGGAACCAGTGAAAGTTTAATTGATACCCACTCGATCCTTTATTGTGGGGCCATCACGGTGTGTCGCGTTGCTCGTGTCAAATTCCAGGATTCTGACCGAGTACCGCGGCGAACCGGGACTGCCCCTGCTTGGCAATTGAGGATCGAGGGGCGTATTAATAAGTTCAGAACACTCATTGCAAAGCTAATTTGCTTCAGAAATGGCAATAATCGACCTCGCGTCATGCGATTCGTCACACAAGCCTTTGTTGGGATTGATGTTCGTCCGGAAAACTATATGGCTTGTGTGACGGAACGTATTGACTTTCTGAAGCAAAAAGTCTATGCGTGGGCAAACCGTATACGTCGCTACAGAGTGCGTGTGGACCGATACCAACAAAATCGCCTCTTTCAAAGTGACCAAAGAAAAGTATACAGACGTTGGGAAGGAGCTGATCAACGTGTGAGCGACGGACAGCTACCAGATGTTGATGCCATGACTAATTTCTGGCGCAGCATTTGGTCGATGTCCGTCGAGCACACGGAAGGTGAATGGATGAGTGTTGTCAGTGACGCGTGTGAACCTATCGAGATCATGCAGCCTATAAATATAAGTACAGCTGACGTAAGTTGTGCAATCCGTACGGCCCAAAATTGGAAATGCCCAGGACCGGACGGATTGCACAACTTCTGGATCAAATGGTTTCGATGTTCACACGAGTTACTGGCAACGCAATTCCAAGAAGCCATAGAGCTCGGCTCACTCCGAGGTTTGTTGACTACTGGTGTCACTTTTCTGCTCCATAAATCAGGTAGTACCACGGAACCGAAAAATTATAGACCCATCACGTGCTTACCTACATTATACAAGCTCCTTACATCCATTCTGAGAACAAAAATTAATACGCACATTGTTGCAAACAATATTTTGGACATGACTCAGAATGGATGTAGGGTTGGGTCCCGTGGTACTAAGGAGCTTCTCCTCATTGACATGACCATATGCCAGAAGGTCCGGCGTGGCAGAGGGACTCTCTCTACAGCCTGGATTGACTATAAGAAGGCCTATGATTCGGTGCCGCATTCATGGTTGGTGAGGATTTTAGAGTTATATAAAATTGATATAACTTTAAAATCCTTTTTGATATCATGTATGCGGCAGTGGACCACGGTCTTGAGTCAACCAGGATGTCGAGATAGTGTTTCTGCCACGCAGGATCTTATAAGGATAGAGCGTGGCATATTCCAGGGCGACAGTCTGAGTCCTTTATGGTTTTGCCTAGCTTTGAATTCTCTCAGTACTTTGTTGAGAAATTCAAAGTTAGGCTGTCAACTGCGGAGAGGGGGTGAAGTTATATCGCACTTGTTGTACATGGATGACCTCAAGCTTTTCGCACCAAACCGCCAAGACTTGGTGAAACTGCTGAAAATTACTGAGACTTTCAGCAGTGCCATCAAGATGGAGTTTGGTGTGGATAAGTGTGCGGTTATGCATGTACAGCGTGGGAGAGTAGTAAATTCAACCAATTTACAACTCTCCGAAACGATAAACTTCAGATCTCTCTCCGAAGTTGAAACATATAAATATCTTGGTATGTCACAGTCTTTGGGTGTTGTGGATGGGGACATAAAACAGTCATTACGGGAGCGATTTTTTTGCCGCCTAAGAAAAGTATTTAACAGTCTTTTATCGGGTGGCAATAAGACGCGTGCTTTTAATGGCTGGGTTATGCCTCTACTCACATACTCCTTTGGCATACTAAGATGGACTCAGACCGAATTGGACGCCTTGGATAGAAGAGTCCGTCAAATGCTCACGACTTCCAGAATGTTACACCCGCGCTCATCTGTTATGAGGCTGTACATCCCGCGGAGATGTGGGGGTCGCGGCTTTTTAAATGCCAAGGACCTACATAACCGTGAGGTGTGCAGTCTCAGGGATTATTTCCTTAACAGTGAGTGCGGGATGCATTTGGATGTCGTGGCAGTTGATAGACACTTTACGCCGCTCTCCTTGGCAACAGAAAACTGGCGCAAACCAGTGGTGCTAAGCACTCTCGATCGCAAGGACATATGGAAGAGCAAGGTGCTACACGGGCGCTACTATCGGGCTCTAACTGGGCCTGATGTAGATTTGCCTGCCTCGGTGAACTGGCTACGTTTCGGTGACCTCTTTAGGGAAACCGAAGGTTTTGTCTGTGCTATTGAAGATGAAGTTATCAAGACGAATAACTACCGGAAATATATTATGAGGGACGGTACGGTCGACATCTGTCGGGCATGCCGCCGTCCGGGAGAATCACTCCGACATATTATTTCCGGTTGTTCTCATCTTGCTAACGGAGAGTATTTGCACAGACACAACCAAGTAGCCAGAATAATTAGCCAGCAACTTGCTCTTCGATATGGCCTTGTTGAATCAGAGGTGCCGTACTATAAGTACGTACCTGCGCCAGTTCTCGAAAATGGTCATGCAACGCTCTACTGGGATCGCTCTATCATCACGGACAGGACTATTGCCGCTAATAAGCCTGATATCGTGGTGATCGACCGATCTCAGCGCCAAGCAATATTGGTTGATATCACCATACCTCATGACGAGAACCTCGTGAAAGCCGAGAAGGACAAGCTCAGTAAGTACCTTGACTTGGCTCACGAGGTTACCGCCATGTGGGATGTGGATTCAACCATTATTGTACCGATAGTCGTTTCGGCACACGGCCTTATAGCGAAGAGCCTCGATCAACACCTAGAGAGGCTCTCGCTGAAAGGTTGGGTCAAGGGTCAGATGCAAAAGGCAGTACTCCTTGACACGGCACGTATTGTCAGGAGGTTCCTCACTCTGCAGCCCTAACCACCGATAGCTTGGGTCTACCCCCGCTGCCGGTGGCAACCTAGGTTAAGTTTTTTATAATATTTTATATTGTAAATAGGTTTTTATATAAAATATTGTAAAAAATTAAACTTAAGAATTATGTTAAATAAAGATGATAATAATAATGATAATGACATGAAATTTAAATAATAATAACGTGATATGACAATGATACGATAATTATAATGACATGTTATGATATGATAAAAGTATATGATATGCAGTGATAATAAAATACAATATTTGAAAAAAAATCTTGCTTAAAAAGAATATTTTTGCATGTTAATTTATTGTTAACCGAATAGAGAACTGTAATGTATCTTATTAACACCATGTGTACCTATTCTAAGCAAATAAAATAATTTGATTTGATTTGATTTATTGTTGTTTGTTATTTAAAACATTTGTAAGAGATCAATATTGATATTTTTTATATGAGTCGTGCGCGTAGCCAGTGGCGGTACATTCATACAAATACAAGCCGAAAAGCCCGGCTTGCCCTAACCAAAACCCATTTACACTATACCGGTGAATCGCAATTAATTACTTACAATCACATTATTTTTTCGAATGTTAATTATTTTTATCGATCAGTCACAATAAAATAAATTTTCAATAAAATGTTCGTAAAGCAAATCGCTAAACTACTCAACTGCGTTTAAATATATCTTACGAAGTTTACATCACCTTTACGTCTCTCTCGCATAACTTGACTTGCAACCGGGCTTCGTGAACTTTATATCCGTTCTCTTCTAGCATCAACAAAAGTGCTACTTCAAACACATAGTACTGCATGAGTTTATATAGATTGTATGATGAATGATGAACTTGTGAAGCTGGCTTGCTCACCTATGAAATTAGTTACACACGGCAGCGGTGGGTGGGTGACAGACTTTTTTTTTACGTGTCCATGTCTACAGCTTCCTCATTCGACATAGAGAAATTCTAAGCATGCCATATTTTTGTGCATATTATGTGCAATCAAACGTGTCAGTCCTAATTTTTGTGCCACCACAACTTCGTTACTATGAGTTGTTTTATGTGTGTAAGCTGGAGACACGTCACCAGCTCGCACACGCCCGTTAAGACAAACCAGTGAGGATAGGATTTTAGACTATAGCCAGAAATTTTGTGCATAATTTGTGCACTAGGAACAAAAAAAACTAACCATCATACTCAAATACTGTTGAAACTACGATCATAAAACTGTGTGCGAGCTGGAGACACGGGTCTATGGCTTGCACAGCTGTATCTTCGTAATTGTTTAGGCCACGGTTATGAATTATACCTCAAAATTTTGTGCCTAAATTGTGCATAAGGCACAAAAATTTTCAAAACTTTAACTCAAAAGGTTTTTGAGCTACGAACCACTAAGTATGTGTAAGCTGGTGACACGTAACACGGGCTAACACATGGTGAATTACTGTAACTGTATAAGATAGCGTTTCGTTTTAAAGATCAACTAATACGTTATAATTTGTGCAAACACGAGGCAAAATTTTAAATCTCTGGACCTCTTAGTTCAAAAATTATAAGCCAAAAACTGTTTTCCCGCCAAAAAAATCAAAATAATGGCTCGGAAGTGGCTAAGCGCGCCGTTGCCGTTCCGTGCGCTACACGATTGCAATCGAGTTTGAACTTAAGAGCTAGCAATATTTAGAGTCATTTTAATTTGCGCTCTCGATTGTTTTAATTTATGTACCGAGAATTTAAGACTAGGAGCCGTTTGTTAAAGCGATGCGCGACGCGACTAATTTAGATTCACTATAGGTACCTAACTAACCTACCCTACTTTTTATTTTATGGCCCCAGTACTAGTGTTTCACTATCGATAGTTCATCTTGAAAAATAGTCGATAGCGCGAATAGTCCTATCGAAAATATCGAAATGCTGCGATACTATCGATAGTATCGATGGTGTCCATGTCTACAGCTTCCTCATTCGACATAGAGAAATTCTAAGCATGCCATATTTTTGTGCATATTATGTGCAATCAATCGTTTCAGTCCTAATTTTTGTGCCACCACAACTTCGTTACTATGAGTTGTTTTATGTGTGTAAGCTGGAGACACGTGTCACCAGCTCGCACACGCCCGTTAAGACAAACCAGTGAGGTTAGGGTTTTGGACTATAGCTAGAAATTTTGTGCATAATTTGTGCACTAGGAACAAAAAAAACTAACCATCACACTCAAATACTGTTGAAACTACGATCATAAAACTGTGTGCGAGCTGGAGACACGGGTCTCCAGCTCGCACAGCTGTATCCTCGTAATTGTTCGAGCTACGGTTATGAATTATACCTCAAAATTTTGTGCAGAATTTGTGCATAAGGCACAAAAATTTTCAAAACTTTAACTCAAAAGGTTTTTGAGCTACGAACCGATAAGTATGTGTAAGCTGGTGACACGTAACACGGGCTAACACATGGTGAATTATTGTAACTGTCTAAGGTAGTGCTTCGTTTAAAAGATCAAATAATACGTTATAATTTGTGCACACACGGGGCAAAATTTCAAATCTCTGGGCCTCTTACTTTATAAATTATAAGCCAAAAACTGTTTTCCCACCAAAAAATTCAAAATAATGGCTCGGAAGCGGCTAAGCGCGCCGTTGCCGTTCCGTGCGCTACACTATTGCCACTTTTAGACTAGGAGCCGTCTGTTAAAGCGATGCGCGACGCGACTAATTTAGTTTTACTATAGGTACCTAATAACCTACCCTACTTTTTATTTTAGATATCTCACACACGAATGTCTTAGTTATTTTTTGTTGTTGAGACAATTAAATAATTAGATTTGGCATAATGATAAACATTATGGAGGACTGCAGAACGACAAAATGGTTGCATACTTGAGCCTAATTCGATAAAGAACGGATGCTTTCCAGCAAACTAATCGCTATCGACCGTCACAGAATAATATTTAACCATTGAAAGTAATTTATTTTAATATTAGATTGTATTACTTCCCATGGTTAAATGTAAATAAATAAATAAAAATAAATGTACTCTATGGCGATCGGGGACTTTGCGATTAGTCTGCTGGAATGCCCCCAATGTAATGCTAGGGCCACATTATCGCGCTAGCGCGAAGATTTGCGTTGTCGCGAAACGTCTGGCCAAACACTTCGCGTTAGCGCGTTGTATCATGGCGTTGACGCGCCGCGCTGTTGGTAAATTGCCGCACATCAAGGATTTTTTCGCGATAAAATTCGTGCGGCCACATTTCCTTCGCACACTTTAGTTGACTGCGAGACAACTAGAGGTGTGAACGTGTTCCAAATACGACTATCGATATTATTCTGTTTCGATAATTATGGATTGGAGTAACGATAAAGTATTAAAAGTAATACAATATTACGAATTAATAATTATTAAAAATAATAAAGATGCAATAAATAGTAATTATTTGCCGACATGTAATAAAGCGCAATCACCTCTTCCATTTTTTCCGATAAAATTAGGAGTAGGCGATACAAATCGTATAAGGTTACTGAAACGTATTTATTGCATCAATATCGTCAAATCCGATATCGATGCGTTATGAAACTATACCTATTTTGAAAAACACTATATCGCGTCAGGAATGCGGTGTGCGTTGAGATCACTATATTGTACGTGATCGAATTCAAGAATATTGTACCGTATCGCTGATATTTATTGAATTATCATTAATCTGTAGTTTTTAACAAACAAATGGGCTTGTAAAAGTTTAATAAAATAAAATTATTATAAACGTTCGATGCGTTCTGAAACTATATAGTGAAAAATGTACTGTACTGTAGATATACTGTTATCACCGATATTAAATTTATGTAGCTATAGTTTAACACTTTGCAAGCGGGCATTTTATTACGCGCATCTTTCTGTGCGCCGGCCTTTTTTCGTCATTATTGTAAATTCTATAGAAAAAGAACTATAATAAATATTAATTTAATTGTGTTCTATCTAATCGTTCTGCTGCTTACCTATACTAACCTCCAGTTATGGCTTCTTTATGTAGATGTTGTCCATCCGCAGTAGATCACCTAGATTCAATAGTAGGCGTACCTTTGTTATCTTATGAGTAAGTACCTAAAGTTATTTTCAAATGCTAGTAAGTAGGTAGATGTTAAATTTTATATGTATTTCAAACCCAATCCACAGATAACGAAAAAAAAGATATTTTTAAATTACAAAACGTTTTTATTTTACCAGTAGTAAGTAATTCTTACTTTTTCTATTTACAAGTTAAAAAGTTTGCAAGTTATATTGATAACTTGCAAACTTTTTAACTTGTAAATAGAAAATAGAAAAAGAAGAATTGTCTTCTATGTGTTGATGGCTGACCGACCCCTTGTCAGAATGGTTGATGGTTTAGTTATCGTAGCGTAGTAACTGTTTTTTAGTTAACGTGCCAAAACTAAAAATTCTTCATCCTATGGGAGTACTTGTCAAGACGAATCAAACGAGCGCAAACTTGATGGGGTTGTGTAGTATTATTATAAAGTTCCTGTGTCCTTTTTCCGGCTCCATCATCAGACCCTGAACACTATTTCTCGATAAAGTACTCGTCAAGGCGATTCAAACGACCCCGAACTCGTTGGGGTAGCGTGGTTTTATTATAGAGTTCCTGTGGGCTTTTTCCGGCTTCATCATCAAACCCTAAACACTATTTCCCAACAGAGTACTCGTCAAGACGATTCAAACGAGCCCAAACTCGATGGGGTTGCATGGTTTCAATACTGAGTTCCTGTGGCCTTCTTCTGGCTCCATCATCAGACCCTGGACCCTTTTTTCTAACAGAGTATTCGTCAAGACGAATCGAACGAGCCCAAACTTGATGGGGTTGCATGGTTTCAATACTGAGTTCCTGTGGCCTTCCTTCGGGTTCATCATCAGACCATGGACGTCGTCTAGTCGTCTCCCGTCAGAGTGCTCATCAAAACTAATCAAATGAGCCTGAATGGGGTTTCATGGTTTTCTTACAGAGATCCTGTGGCCTTCTTCCGGCTGAATCATCAGATCAGCTCAATGACACCATAATATTGCATTGTCATCCTGTTCTGACCTATGTTCAAAGTTGCAAGTCTAGCTCATCGGGAAGCTAGTATAAAATTGTTTGCATTTGTCGACAAATAAATAAACAAATAAACGAGAAAGCTACCTAATAAAAACGTGGTAATAAAAACATACAGGCAGACTAATTTTATCACTACTTATCATATTAATGAGGTTATTGTAAATACTTAAAACTAAGCATAGCGATATTTTATGAACATTCTTATATAAAATAGACTGCTTTTATTTTAAATTAACCAATTTCCTATATCAGCAGTCTCCTAGTCTAAAATTCTCGGTATAGAAACGAAACGATCGAGAGCGCAAATTAAAATGACACTAAATTAAGCTAGCTCTCAAGTTCAAATTCGATTGCAATAGTGTGGCGCACGGAACGGCAACGGCGCGGTCGGCGCGCGTTTAGCCGCTTCCGAGCCATTATTTTAAATTTTTTGGCGGGAAAACAGTTTTTGGCTTATAATTTATAAAGTAAGAGGCCCAGAGATTTGAAATTTTGCCTCGTGTGTGCACAAATTATAACGTATTATTTGATCTTTAAAACGAA
This sequence comes from Scoparia ambigualis, assembly GCA_963921215.1. Lineage (NCBI taxonomy): Eukaryota > Metazoa > Arthropoda > Insecta > Lepidoptera > Crambidae > Scoparia > Scoparia ambigualis. The sequence continues at coordinate 25,574,774 of OY992515.1, read as the reverse complement.
GCGCTATCTTTTACAGTTACAATAATTCACCATGTGTTAGCCCGTGTTACGTGTCACCAGCTTACACATACTTATCGGTTCGTAGCTCAAAAACCTTTTGAGTTAAAGTTTTGAAAATTTTTGTGCCTTATGCACAAATTCTGCACAAAATTTTGAGGTATAATTCATAACCGTAGCTTGAACAATTACGAAGATACAGCTGTGCGAGCTGGAGACCCGTGTCTCCAGCTCGCACACAGTTTTATGATCGTAGTTTCAACAGTATTTGAGTGTGATGGTTAGTTTTTTTTGTTCCTAGTGCACAAATTATGCACAAAATTTCTAGCTATAGTCCAAAACCCTAACCTCACTGGTTTGTCTTAACGGGCGTGTGCGAGCTGGTGACACGTGTCTCCAGCTTACACACATAAAACAACTCATAGTAACGAAGTTGTGGTGGCACAAAAATTAGGACTGAAACGTTTGATTGCACATAATATGCACAAAAATATGGCATGCTTAGAATTTCTCTATGTCGAATGAGGAAGCTGTAGACATGGACACGTATCGATGGTGAAAATTAAGTAATACTATTGAACTTGGTCGATACTATCGATTCTATCGACATACGATACTATCTATAAACTATCGACGTGGTTCGATAGTATCGATAGTTTTGCTTTAGAAACTATTGACGAATTTTCGATACTATCGAGTGAGTATTGTAAATCTAATCATATGATGTGATAGATGACCTACGTAATTACCAGCTATATTACCTTTTATGAGCAAGCAATGGTATCGAAAAATGTTCGACTATCGATGTTGAACAACCGTTACTATCGATCGATTGATTTTTTGCAATACAATACACCATGTACAATAATTCACCATGTGTTAGCCCGTGTTACGTGTCACCAGCTTACACATACTTATCGGTTCGTAGCTCAAAAACCTTTTGAGTTAAAGTTTTGAAAATTTTTGTGCCTTGTGCACAAATTCTGCACAAAATTTTGAGGTATAATTTATAACCGTAGCTTGAACAATTACGAAGATACAGCTGTGAGAGCTGGAGACCCGTGTCTCCAGCTCGCACACAGTTTTATGATCGTAGTTTCAACAGTATTTGAGTGTGATGGTTAGTTTTTTTTGTTCCTAGTGCACAAATTATGCACAAAATTTCTAGCTATAGTCCAAACCCCTAACCTCACTGGTTTGTCTTAACGGGCGTGTGCGAGCTGGTGACACGTGTCTCCAGCTTACACACATAAAACAACTCATAGTAACGAAGTTGTGGTGGCACAAAAATTAGGACTGAAACGTTTGATTGCACATAATATGCACAAAAATATGGCATGCTTAGAATTTCTCTATGTCGAATGAGGAAGCTGTAGACATGGACACGTATCGATGGTGAAAATTAAGTAATACTATTGAACTTGGTCGATACTATCGATTCTATCGACATACGATACTATCTATAAACTATCGACGTGGTTCGATAGTATCGATAGTTTTGCTTTAGAAACTATCGACGAATTTTCGATACTATCGAGTGAGTATTGTAAATCTAATCATATGATGTGATAGATGACCTACGTAATTACCAGCTATATTACCTTTTATGAGCAAGCAATGGTATCGAAAAATGTTCGACTATCGATGTTGAACAACCGTTACTATCGATCGATTGATTTTTTGCTGATACTATCGACTTCTAGACTTTTAAAGACATCTAGATACTTTTTAACTTTTAGAGACTTCTAGACCCCATGCATGGAGACCTCTAGACTTTCAGAACACTTGGACTTTTCGATATTTCGAGAGGCTTAGATATTTTTAAATACTTCTAGAGACTTTTAGCTTATTTAAGACTTTAAGAGACGTCGACTTTAATTTAAAAAGAAATGAAACATTAGCCGTGAGTAGTAATATTTTATTTCACATTGACTCCTTTACTAGGATATTTTAGAAACTTATAGACACTTCTAGAGACTTCTAGTAACTCTTAGACTCCTAGAGCCCCGGCATGATGTAGGCCACGTTATGCCGCGTGTCCCTGAGCAGCCGCGGCGGCGGCGCTATCTCGGGCACGGCGCGCGCCACGCCCAGCAGCGGGCCCAGCGCGCACAGCAGCGTGTCCAACAGCACTGACACGGACCCGGATACTGCTATTTGGCAATACGACACAAGATAGGTACTTCTAGAAACTTTGAGACTTCTAGACTTTTAAAAACTCACATATACTTTTTAACTTTTAGAGACTTCTAGAGACCAGGCATGGAGACCTCTAGACTTTTAGAGACTACCTAAGATTTTATTTCTAGAGGCTTTTAGATATTTTTAGAGCCTCTAGAGACTTTTAGATTCTTTAAGACTTTAAGAGACGTCAAGACTTAGAGGCATTAATTTCAAAAGAAATGAAACAAAAGACGTGATTAGCAAAATTTTATTTCACACCGACTCCTTTACTAGGGTATTTTAGAGACTTCTAGAGACCCTAGAGCCCCGGCATGATGTAGGCCACGTTGTGCAGCGTGTCCCTGAGCAGCCGCGGCGGCGGCGCTATCTCGGGCACGGCGCGCGCCACGCCCAGCAGCGGCCCGAGCGCGCACAGCAGCGTGTCCAACAGCACCGACACGGATCCGGATACTGCTATTTGACCCTGCATGCAAAAACATGGATGTGATACTTTACATACGCACACCTAGATAAAGACTAGCGCAACTCGAAATAATTCAAAAGTGACTTATTACCATTACAGGAATCTGCGTTCATAACTACATAATCTCCAAAGACACCTGTAAAAATATCATAAATAAAGGAGACCCGGCGTTTTATGCTTGCATACTTTTTAAATTTTTTAATCTGTTATTCATTATCTATCAGGCAATAACTGTCAAAAAATGACAGTAGTTGACAAATGACAGCCGCTAGCTGTCTAGGCAGCCATGTTAGACATTTTTAAAGTAACGTGTCTGTTTTTGAAGTCTTAGTGTTTCCATATTAAAAAATATTAATAATTAAATAACTCTTATCCGCGATTCGATAAAAATAAGACAAAACTTGGTTTAGGTAGCAAATAATATTAGCTTTACTTTATAACCAAATTATATTGTATACAAATCAAGCATTTTTTCTATGGAAAGTGCCGGTTCTCCTGTAGGTGGTGCTATAGCCTAGTATTTTTGACTCGCTTGGCCCCACAGACCACTTATCCCATAGACGTCGCTTTCAGTGAGTTTTACTAAAAGACGCAATCGTAAAAATTCAGCGGGGTGCGGGGGTGTAACTCTGGCTGTGATTGGATATTTAAAGGTCAAACTAGTGACATCAAATGTATTCGAATTAGTAATGTGGTAGGAGTCGATATTGATATCGATGGACTTTTTTCGTACTTGATGATTAATATAACGGTGTTAATAAGTTAATAAAATAATTATTATTATTTAATAGGAACTAACTTTTATATCAAAACTCAAGTTAAGATAGATATTATATTTTGTCAATCTGTTTGCCATAATCAGTTTCGGAGTAGTTTAAAAAAATAAATATGTAATGGCCGGTTTTTCAAAGGTCAGGCAAAACTTATTTGGTAGTTAGAGTTAATACAACCATTTTGAAAATGTTTTGTCATAATATCATATCATTCATTGTTTTACAAGACATTTTTAGATTGGTCGCGTAATATTTTATCAGACGGATAAGTTTAACGATTAAGACGATTAAGATTTTTTCCAAGATACAAGATCTTGGAAAAAATATTTCTAACAAATCGGTATTTGTACTTGGTTGGTTAATTGCTTGATGTTTTATAGTTTTATTATTGGAGAGAGAACTATCGGAGATATGCATATCTGAAGTCGTTGGTATTTCTTGATAATTTTGAGTAAAATCCTGCAACAACAAGTATAATGAAAGTTTTAAACTTATCAAAAAAAAATAGAAGTTAGATTAGATTAGATCTTTATAGGCTGGTACTTTAAGTGACAAAGAAGATATCATCGATGGTCTATGCTGTAAGGTGGTAACTGGCCTCATTGGTGAACAATATGAAGTTGTGGCTGAAGCAAATTCACCTTGTGAAAAACCCTTAAACATTAAAAAAGGTTAAAATGAATATTTACCTAGTCGCATTATATTGAAATGCATATTTAAATTGTAGGTAGTAGGTAAGTACTTCATAGTTAGTTACTTAGCTCACTCACTCACCACAGTTGGAAGCATAAGCGTGGGTTCAGCATTACTAAATAACAGTCGCCGCTTTTTCATTAGTTGATAGCTATCCGCGGCAAAAATGTCGTGAGCATATAACGCTATATTTGCTTGTAGCTTCTATCCATTTTATTTTCAAGTTTGGGCATTTTGGAAACCTTTTACAACAAAAGTTAGTTATCTTTAAATAATAAATTAAAATAAAGAAGTTAAAACAAAAAGTCAGCATTGAATATTTTGATAAAAAGATAATGATAATTTTAAACCAACTAAAACTGATTATACAATGCCAATAACAACCTTTTTAGGTTTTTTTTAACTTTATTTTTAGTACATATACACTAAACTTTCCGTTCGGTTACGAAAACTCGAGGTATAGAAATGATATTTTGCTAGAAATTGCTAAAGTCAACATTACATTTTACGTGAAAGCTTCTTATTGTTATTTTTGAATTTACCAAAATACACCAGTGAATTTGATTTCGTTCTCATAACCGAATAATGTCATAATGGTAAAACAAAGTACTAAACTTAATAAAAAATTATCGATATTTGTAACAAATTTATCGTCAAGTTGTAGGTTCTAACTTAGGCAACACTCACCAAAACAGAGGGAGATAGTGCTTTATGCATTTACAACAGAATGAAAGGGACTTTTAAAAAGACATCAACGCGTGCATTTTTCTTAATTTATAATTAAATTTTTACACCATTTTAAAATTTATTCTTTTACGTCATAAAATTGTACTTACCGATGAAATGAAATATTATCTTTTTGTAAGCTAGAAGTTTTGCTTCACTTTCCACACAATTTAACAGCGCAATACGGCATATTTATATTATTAATAGATTTTTGAATTTTAGCGTGCCGCGGCGCTGTCAAACTATGACTGAATCTAGGTTTGGGGGCGTGTCACTTACATATGCAATGGACTGCATATGTAGTATGAGTGACGTTACCCTCGTATGCGGAGTCTATGGGATAAGTGGTCTGTGCTTGGCCCACACCCCCCGCCAACTACAGTAACGCATCACGAATTGCGACATGTCAGCCGAAGGTGTAGGTGCTATTAGTACACGTAAAGACTGGATCATTTCGAGTTAGGCGTGTAATCGTGATTAACCGGGTTTTGAATACGTAAATTATTTTTAATTAGACTGGTCTGACTATTTGGACTTACTCCAGTGTTTGTTTACAAATGTAAGTGTAGGGGAGCCGATGGTGGGTAGCTTGGATGGAGATGGATGCCACATTGAGGGAGGCAAAGGGAAGATCTTCCTCCGAGCTGGGTGTTATAGCTCGGGGACCGAGGTCCAACGGGTGTTAGTTGGAGGTGCTATGTATAGCGAAGGAGGTGGTGAAACTTCGCTACCGCGATGCAGGCTTCCCATACTATTTTACTGTTGTAGTATGGAGATGTTGCTGAGTTGGCTTTTGTGGCGCCATCTGTTGACACGGTTGGATGGTGTTTGCTTCGTGTCGTACTATGTGCGGCGTCATGCAGGTAGGTGGCGCCGCCACATAAGTAATTTTTTTTACTAACTGAAAATGATTTATTATTGTGGAAATTATTTTATAATATTGAGTCAGTCAAGTACTGCTGGTTAAATGAAAATCGCCCTTATTATTGTAACTATAGCTGCTACGGTTCATTTGAATACAGGAATATTTTCTTTTGTGTTGTGGTTGTATTTATGCCCGTGATTCAAAAAATATTATTTAAGACAGTTCTACTTAGGGTGGATTCGACCAAACTGGAATTAGACTTACTCCGAGATTACTTAGTCTATACAAATTCGGCGTTTAATCTAGGAATAAGACCTTATTCCAGTTTGGTCGTTTTTGTTTTCTGGGTTAGCGTAGTCTTCGTGGCTAAATCAATTTAATGATTTATTTTTCAGAAGATGTAGTGCCGAGGTTAACTATTGCTTAAAAAAGGTATGGAAGGTCATTCAAATGAATCTGAGTGCAATGATGTAGAATTGGAACCTCAAGAGAGCACATCAACACCTTCAACAAGCACCACAGCGATAACAAAGCCATAGCAAATGAACCAGTGGGCAATGATAATGATATGTATGTATGTAAGCAGGACCTCGATGGCGCAGCGGCTAGCACGTTCGGCTTGCGATCTTGCCCGCTTAGCAACTTCCGCAATGCCGAATCGCCTGATGGGTGACCAATTTAAAAAATCTCGAGCACGTTAAGCCGTTGGTCCCGGTTGTTGTCGTAAGGTGGCAGTCGTTAAAACCCACTCACCCGAATTGGGTCAGCGTGGTGGGTTTTGGCCCAATATCCCCCACGTGCTAGTCCACGTGGGAGGCCTGTGCCCAGCAGTGGGACGTTTATGGGCTGATGATGATGATGTACATGTGTGTATATGTGGAAGATTGGCATTTAAATGTAGATTACTATTAATGTTAACATTAAAAACAAATGTTTGAAGAAAGCAAATTCACCGCAGTAATTATTACGAATAAGAAAACACGTGCTTGCCCATTGCCTCCTTTGCTCATTGCTCCCCACGACATGCGTCATTAGCGACTTGTTTGTGCTTCAGTATAAAAAAGGTCATGCGCTAGCGCCTTCGGGGCATTCTGTATTCAACTGCGGAGCATGACGGAGCTCTGATTGTCGACATAGTATTGAGGTATGCTATGATGGTGTGACTAAATTATGTATTTTAGTACATAACTGTGTACGTTACAAGAAATAGTAGTAAGTACTAATTTTCATCATATAAAATTCCAAATGGCGTGTTATTTTAATAAATTGATATTACTGTAATTATAATTAACACTAAATGTGTGTATTTTATTACTGTCCGCCAATTAATCTGGTTTTTATGAATATAAATTGATCAAAATCATTACTCTCTTTTCTTAATCTCCCACATATATGTATGTATGTGTGTATGTATGCACGCACCTCGTGCTCCTTGAGCCGCGAGCCTATGATGGCGAGGCTCTCGCCGAGCAGCCGCAGGTGCGCGGCTATGTCGGCGGCGCCGCAGCCGGGCGCGCGGTACGCGGGCGCCAGCGATGGAGACACCGGCTAACATACAATAAATATACATAAATAAAAAAAAACAAAAAATATACCTAACAATGCTTCCTTAACTTACTTTAATAGAACCCTATGGATTTTTCTCTTACTTGATCTCAACCAGACAAGAATCAAAAAACTAAGAACAATAACAGGGTAAAGATACAACACGCGGCTTTCATGGAAATTGAAGGGCAGAAACAGGAATAACTTAGTTAACTATGTATGTATGATAAAAAAGGGGTTGAATATAAACGCCTTTGCTGAGTTTGTCGCCGGTTCTTCTCAGTACTAGGTCTTCCGCCCTACTAACTAACGAACTGATGGGGCAGCGACTGTTTTAAGTGTCTAATTATTGTAGCCCAAATTGAATAATTGATATTTAATTCTGGATCTTACACAAGAAAGTGAGTTGGGCCCAGTATGCTACCTTGTGGAACTCTATAGCAAAGCTGTGGGCCGATACACATTACCAGTTTGATGCACCGAAATCTGTTGTAACTCTTTTAGTTTTTCCTGTGGTTATGTCAAATACCAATGTTAACGTTTAAATAATTATGTAAAAGAATGGAGACCGTGTCAAAAGCTTTTGTTAAATCGGGAAAAGATTTTTCCGTTATCTGAACTTGAAACTATTTATTCACAGTGTAAGCACTGCATCTACCTCAACCTCCTTATCCTTATGCAGCTGATAATGAATAATAATATCTAATTAATTACTATACCACAAATAACACAACAATAAGTTTATAAAGAAAAAATGTATTGAAAGAGCAGTATTTTTTCCGAAAATGAAGCACAAAGCACATGTTATCGACTTTCACACAACGCATTCTTAGTAAAACATACGAACGAAATAAATTAAAGAGCAGTTTAGATAGTTAATACTTTAACTGTAACATAATACAAACATTTACAAGGCATAACAATGAGTGAAATGGCAAAGTTACAATTTGACAGTCTTATCGCTTTAAAGCAATTTCTGCCAAACAAACAGTTTACAGTTTAGGATAAAATGTTCACTAGAAAAAAAACAACCAGTCAACATTTTATCCTATAGCATTGTGAATGAAAAATTTCAATAATAAAGATAGTTTACAGTTTAGTTTAGAAACAGGAAAAATTTTAAGTTAGGTTGATAATTTTAGTAAAAGTGCGTAAAGATCAATAAATAGAATAACACTTACCACAAGCGCCTGTTGCGGCGGCGAGGCGGCCTGCTTCGGCGGCGCGCGGTTAGCGGGCGGGCGGCCGGGGCCCGGGTGGGTTGGCCGAACGGCTACAACACGATTGCATTATAACGTTTTAAACTTTCATGGTCACTACAATAACTTTTAGGAAAAAGCGGGATTATTACCATGTTTTTGTTTGTGCGCCATTTGTCGCCATGATCACGAAGTTTACTCCGTGATAATGGCGCATGCAACTGCGCCGAAATATCGGAGACTCAAAACGAACAACAAAAACATGGTAAAAATCTCGTTTTTACATTGTCTGTTTTCAAATATAATTGAAATAAAAAAATAATATTGAAACATTGATAAAAAAAATATATGCAGGCATAGAAGGAGACGGCGGGATGAGCTAGACTCCTACTGCAACGACTGGACATCAAGAGCTCTGAGTTTGTACAAGTTCCTTGAACGTATGTATGATTACACTCACTAGGATTGGAGATGATCTTGTTGACCTGCGGTTGGCTTGTCTGCTGTCCCTTCTGGATAGCGAACCTCTTTGCCTTGCGCTTCCACAGATAACGCTCGTTGTAGTTCACCTGTGTAGTATAGAAGAAATTAAATCAAATGATTTTTTTATCAAGAACACACTAACACTATTGTACATATTTTTTGATATTCTTTGCGTCAAAAACCGTGTTGTGTAGCGGTGAAAGAATACTACCACCCCCTCTGTTCCCTTGGGTATCGTAAAAGGCGACTAACGGACTAAAGACTGCACAAACATTTAACAGCATTGAGCGGCGATGGGCTCACCACTTGTCACGCTGAGCACAGTTGCAGTCGCTATTTGGTGAAAAGTGGACTATGGCAGTGGACTGCTTCTGCGGTCCTCATTGCCCAGTCTCTGACTAACCCTTCGGGGATAATAGCCGTGATTATATGTATGTTTGTACTTACGTTAGCCCACATCTCGCCGAGCCTCTTCGATATGGCCGAGAAATCCATGTCGGGGTGTTTGCGGAGGAGCTCGTTGCGCGCTTCCTTCGCCCACATCATGTACGCCGTTATACGGGTTTTACCTGTCGGTAAATTGGTGGATATGCTACTTTAGAAAATAACATATAAAGTAAAGTAAAGTAAGGCCTGTATACTGTCCCACTGAGTCATCACTACAATTTTTGAGTATTGGTTAACCCTTAGCCAGGCAGTGATCTTATATGACCACCATAATTTGATTTTTCACCTATGAGGGTGGCATTTTCTGTACAGAAAAAACTCTCTTTATTAAATAAATAGATTAAAAAAAAAAAATTGATTTTGAACTTTATACCCCTGAACATAAGGTCGAAAACCAATGAAAACTTTTAACATGCTGTGCCTGTTAAATGGTAATCACCATGCTTGCCAAATGATTGGTGATGTTAACAAACCTAGTCTATGAATAAAAGAATCCGAAAACACACTTTGCCCTACCTGGGGGTGTATTGGTTAAAACATATGGATATGGACATGGGCTTCATTTGACATTTGAAGGCCATATTTTGTCCTTATATGGGCATATTATGGGCTTCAAATGTCAAATGAAGCCCATGTTCGTATTCATATTTTTTAGCCGATAGGGGGGTAGCTGGCAATCGAATTGCTCAGCTCATTGCTGAAAGTTTATAATATTTATTGGTGCACACAGAAAAAGTTATTTATTTATTTACCTTTATCCTTTCTTTGTGCCTTGGCTCTCCCGACAACCCTGCCATCTTTCACAATCAACTTCTTCTTACTGCTTTTCTCCATCATGTACAAGGAGTTTGCAGGGGTACGAGTGGAACCCTCGTCAGACGCTGAACTGTCGGACTCCATGCTGTAAAATTAAATTATTTCATTTTTGTTGTCATTTGTAATGCAATGTTTATTGATGCATACAAATTGTACCTACATTATCGTATATCTCGTATTACACTGTAAGTTTTGTTACTTAGGAGGACTGTTACTTAACTATTTAGATGTTGATTAACTGTTATTTTATTAGATTTTGAAGTCAATAAGTTCCTGTAAAGGTTTATATTGAATAAATTTATCGACTTTTTTAATTTTTGATAAAAGAAAAAAAAATGCTGTGCTACAGAGGACTAAAGATATTCAATTGTTAGCGAGAGCTCATATGAGTCTTTGTGAGATGGAGGAAAGGGGATATAAATGTCCCACTGCTAGGCGCAGGTATTCCCACATGGACAACATTACGTGGGGGTGTTGACTGTTGGGCCATGGCCCACTACACCAGTTCATTTGTCTTTGCGGGTTACGTATTAAACCAATAGCAAATTATGTAATTTAACATATAGAATTGTACCGCAGATTGATTAATATGGAGTCTCATAGCACTTGTATGACGCGCGACATCCTCCATGGTCGAGTGGTTAACACACCGGGTCACACACAGAGAAAAACTGTTTTTTTTTGTTAGTTACCATATTAAAAAGTTTCAAAAGAATACTCATCTTGGTCTAGATAATTGGTGAGCATAAACAAATTAAATTAAATTTTATAGCATGTTGTTGCGGAAAGACCATGGGTGATACTCAATACAAACTTGTTTTTACTACACTTAAATAATTATCAATATGAAAAATTGTGTTGTTGTGATTTGTTTTTATGATGTTATCTCAACGTAAAATAAAAATATGAGTTTTCGTATGATTCTTATCTATATTTACTGGATACTTAATACAGATTTTGTACAATGCAATAGTTGTGTGATATAGTGGCAATTTAGATTAAACGAAAGTATAATTATGATATTTCATTTTGCTAACAACTATGGCTAACATTGTGTGTTATAAAGTGCTGTAATTTTCTACATATTTTGATTTTTTTGTTAAAAATGATTATAAACATTAATCAATTTGTAGATTATTTCATCAGCAACCATTTTTTATTTACAGTTAGACATATGTACTTTTAGGTCACTATTTATGCGGGCCGGCCACTTGTAATGGTTGTTTATTTTGGTTCCTAAGTTAAAAATCGTTTTGTGAGTGGTTCAGTGCCAGTGTTTATGATTCATGTGACTGGTGCATAGTAATGTAAACTAAAAAGTTATTATGTCAATTGTGTTGTGTGTCGTTTGTTAATTATTATAACAAACAGTAAAACCAAAGGTTACCTTTATGAAATATTGAAAACAAAAGAAAATCGTTGCAGTGCCATTACAAGTAAGCTTTATTGTTCATTGTAAGTAGTTAACTACGTACAAAAACTCATACAGAAAAGAATGCGATAATCTTGTATAGTTATTACGCAATAAATATTTTTCCCTAATCAAAAAATAAAAAAGTGATATAAGTATCACAAAATGCCTGACATGTAAAGCATTTAATGCTTTAGGGTGGCTGGTGCGCCACGGGTTAATGACAATATAAGATCAGCTTTCATAATTAATACAGTCCGATTCAAATAGAATGGCGTCCGTGAAGTTAGTCACAAGTTGAAGCGCACAAAGCGAATTTTAGGTGTGTCCCCCCCCCCCCCCCCCCCGCTAGCACACCGAAACCCGCGGTGGCCCTCCCGCCGCTCGGCACCTGCGCACTGCGCCACTCGCAGCTAAATTCACAACCGCCATCCTAATTGAATCGGACTGTACCAGACGCAACGGCAATTTAATTGTTAGCAACCGTGACAGACAAGGCAATATATTTAATATTGTATACCTATCGTCCCGGTTATCCCCGTTGTTCTCATAGTAATCAGATTCGCTCCCAGACGCCGTGCCAGCATCGTCCGGTGGCCTCGGAGTCGCTTGAATGGCAAAATCCTGGACCTCTTCCTGACGAAAGCCCGATATGGCTTTTACAGGTGTTTGCCTGCGAAACTTGGTATCTATGTCGTCGGGAGACTCAAAGTCCATAAGCTTTGAGCTTTTCTTCCTAACTCGACCGCTACGCGATATTCCAGTGACTTCAAGGTCTGAAATACGGCGCAAATTGTTATTGGAGGGAAAAATGTTGTGGACGCAGTCAGTAACGCTAAAGTTTGTAATAGCTTACCGTCTTGCATGTTCATTTGCGCAATTTTAACGTTCTAACTAGATAATATGGTAAAAAAACGTCTTGAACAAACAGGAATTTCTAAATAAAATAGACAAGCGACGCAAGCAAAACTACAATACAAGCAAGCCTCTATTTATACAGTGTTTCTTGGTTGATTAGATTTTTTTTTGATGTACGTATTGCAAGTTGTTGTAACTTTTTACGTGAAAATAACACGTGATCATACAATGTTTAGCAGAATTTATTGTATAATGTGGTGTAAAGGAACACGTTGGCTGTGACATTATTTTTTTTAATTCTACTTCTTTCATTTTTTTTTTATATTAGTTCCATGAAGGAACAGGCTAAGGTCTGAGCCATACTGCCTAGTCATTAGTTTTTTATTTGTTTTTTTCCCTTGATGATAATGAGTGGTGATTAAGATGAATGATAAATGATGTTCCTCAAACCCCTTGAGTCCTCAGTAAAGATGTGGGACTTTACTGAGGTCTCACGCGGACTACTTGAGAGAATTTGAAAAGTGATGTTGCCTGTTTTGTTTCATTTGCCAACACTCATGCACGTTCACAAACACTTAATAATCCACTATTATTTCACATTAATATTCGAAAAAACACAAATGTTAGAAAATAAAACAAAACTACAGACATGACGCTTCACTTTCCCGCCAAGAAGTCCTCTACTTTTTTCATTTGAATTGAATCAAGAAATTGTTATTGCTAGACCTCCCTGCCAAAATGTTTAAGATGAAGAGATTGTTGTTAACTCGGACCAAATGTAATGTTTGGTCCGAGGTTGGTAACATGTTACTTGATTTGTTTTTAATTAAACATATTGACCTCATATAAATAAAATTTTAAACACTGAAAAAAGACGACAATCTCAGGCGGGAATCTCTCTTTTTTCCGTGTTTAAAATTTTAGTTAAGTATATTTAAGCGTTAATAAAACGCTAAAATATAAAACATTAATCTCATATAAATATTTACCTAATTACTTCAATCACTAATACTTTTTCATCGCCTTTCGCCTATAACCCTTAAACCCTTTACCGCATACAGTATCATATATGATACATTAAGAGTTTTCACAGATTAATAATTTTTGAGCCTTGTATAGATAGAATGTGTTGATGGCTGATATCTATACTATGATTGTATCCGAACACGGAAAAAACATTGGCAGATTTATATCTTGTATGTGGGTTGTTATTTCTGTCACAGAACCTACCCAACCGCCATTTCTGACAGTGAGTACGGTTTGTGAATTGAAAAAAGCCTCTTTTCGCTATTTATTCGCTCATCTTAAAAGTATTTTAGTGCAAACTAAAAGAATAATGGATCCCAAGAAGTTTTACGGAAAAACATGTAAGTAATAGCAAATTCTTCTTGATGAAAACCAGTCTAGAACTTTGTATCTGAAATAATACTCTATGCAGTTAAGGTCAATTTTCGTTTTCAAATATGATACTTCATGCATTAGAGTTTGTATCATTGCTCGGTCAGATATGAGACTACATGCATTCATGGGTTCATCCCATGTAATAAAAAATATGTTTTTTTTTTGTGATTTGGTATTCTTATTTACCGCTAGAATAAAACTTTGGGATTTATGTAGGTTTATGTAGGTACTATTTGCTATTTTATTTATTTTCAGATATACTCAATTGGGGCGACAAACGGCAGGCATGCAAAAATTTTTCACACATGTCCTACATTTACTGCAGTAAATGCTAATGTTTTTTTGACTTAAACAAAAAAAGGAATTGTTTTAAGGGGTTTCATCTGGTTTTGAATTAAATATTCCTTTAAATGATCAATATTTTTCCTTTAAAAAAAGAAATATTTATATAAATAAAAACACTTACGTTAACTGCATGTTGTCATCATCATCATCATCAGCCAATAAACGTCCCACTGCTGAGCACAGGCCTCCCACGTGGACAATAGCACGTGGGGATATTGGGCCATAACCCACCACGCTGGCCCAATGCGGGTTGGTGGGTTTTAACGACTGCCATCTTACGACAGCAACCGGGACCAACGGCTTAACGTGCCTTCCGAAGCACGGAGGATCTCGAGATGTTATAAATTTTGTCACCCATCCAGCGACCCGGCATTGCGAAAGTGGCTTAGCAAGCAAGATCGCAAGCCGAACGCGCTATCCGCAGTGCCATCGAGCTCCTCTGCATGTTGTATCATATAAGATTTGTTACCTTGACTGCATGTTGTATCAAATGTGAGATTTTGGGTTTCAGGTCTATTATTTTGGTCTTTAATGATCAAAACAAAAAAACATTTTTTTTTAGTGCACCTATTAGGCCGTAGAATCACGTAAATTAATTTGAGCCAAATCAAAAAATCCAAGCGGTAAAGGGTTAAAACTTGTGTATATCGTTGGCTGTATATGCTGAAACTTTAAGCATTCTCAAAGTGGAAGTCGAAACAATAAAACAAAAAACAAGAAAACGTCAAGTTTTTGTATGTCACTGTCACTGTCAAAGTCTCGTCCCGCTGTTGGGATGATATCATTCCGGTATTAAAATGGTAACAAAACATTAAATTCACCCAGAAACGTAGTTTTTAACATGAAATCATGGCCGACCGTCTCCGCCAGCTCGCACAAAGGCTGAAAGACAAAGTGCACCTGCCCCAACTTCCTCAGATGACCACGAATGGTCGGGAAAAAGTAGATCAACTCTTGGCTAAGTACCATGTCCCAGCAAAGCGAGTAAGCGAGTTAGCCGAAAAGTTGCATCATGAAACTATCACTAAGAGAGTCAGAGAGCTTGTGTCCAGGTATGAGAAGTTCACGGGCGTGGAGGAAATATTGGCGATACAAAACACCGTAGTGGAAGCACAGGTATGCGATGACCTCACGTATTTATCATTCATTTTCTTGACATAAGTTCAAGGTCGGATAGTTACATGCGTTGCTCGGAAGCTATTCTGATCCGACGTGTGTGTATACGTTAAATTGTATCATGCTATGCGTACTTTTTGTATTTATAATGCTAGCAAAGGAGATGAACGACGCCGCCGAGGTCGGTCCAGAAAAAGTTGGCGAGACGATCACCAGACTGACTGGCATGAGGTGACAGGCGATAGAGATGGATAGAACTATTTGAGAGAGGCCTTCATCCCATCAGGGCCCTGATTCTGTATTGCAATCTATAGATTCCACACCTAAACCTTACCGTGCACAAACGTCAAACGCATACGTTTTTGGGAAGATATCGTAACTTTTTAAGGAATTGACGTGGTTTTGAAACAAGGAATCGTTACAGAATAAGGGCCCAGTAAGAAAAAAATGCTAGCAACATGCACATTTTTTATCTTGAATCTGTGTACCTAATCTGTCAAGTTAACTCCACACACAGTCTTGTAGGTATATAAAATTTAAAATCACTAAAAGATAAGAATTGCATCAGATGAAAAGATAAAATTATCTAAATGACTTTCAACTTATTTTTGTGCCTACAAATTGATTTATATTGCAACATTGTATTCTAAGAAACATACTTGTGGTTGTAATATTTGGATCGAGTTTGTGTAATAAATTATCATTCTATTTTAGAAATGTCAAAAAAGATTGCTTCACACATATCAGTGAAGTCACAGTTCCGACACAGTACCTGCATAGTGAAAAATATTCTTTCATACATTCTCTATGAATTTTGTCAAAACTAATACGTCCATGAGTTGCCGGTGTCGGCACTGACACTGAGAGCATTATTACTGACAAGTGGGGATGTGTTCATAGAGAATGTATGAGAAACACTGTGCCAGTACTGTGTTGGAACGGTGGCTTCATTGATACCTATGTGTGAAGCAACCTTAAGCTGTTTGGTATAGATAGAGGCTCACTAAAAGATGCTACCTCCCCATCTCTACTCTTGGGTGTTGTAAAAGGTGACTAACGGACTAAAGACTGCATGTACATCCAACAGCATAGAGCGGCAATGGGCTCACCACCTGTCACGCTCAGCACATGTGCAGTCGCTATTTGGTGATATGTGGACTATGGTAGATGACTGCTATTGCCGTCGTCATTGCCTAGTCTCTGACTAACCCTTCGAGGATAATAGTTGCAAATATGTATGTATGTGAATTTTGTACATAAACTTTTCTATACTACAATTGTTTTCAGGACCGCTTCATGGCGGCTCAGGAGCGGCGACGAGACCTTGGTCGTCAGGTGGCCAATGTGGAGGCGGGCCTTAAGGAGCTGCACTCCGAGATACAGAACACCATGAAGGGGGACGACAAGTACCTGCATCTGTGCACTGAGGAGCATAAGGTATTTTTTTTTATGTCGGTTCTTCAACCGTAAAGGGGGTTAGGCAGTGCGGGGTCCGCGGTAATACGTATGCGCCATTTACATTTTTATCTAAAGGTTCATAAAAATGTTTAGTTTTTTGGAGATTCAAATCAGTCAAGAAATCGAAAAAGTATGAACCTATGTGCGCGGGTGAAACCGCGAGCGGCCGCTAGTCTGAAATATTTTAAATGACATCTAATAGAAAACAGCCAATTTTTCCGTTTTCCGGCTCACCACCGGTGATGCTGAGCACACGTGCAGTCGCTATTTGGTGAAAAGTGGCCTATGGTAGAGGACTGCTCTTGCTGTCCTCATTGCCTCTTTTCTCTTCGGGGATAATAGTCGTGATTATATGATGTATGTTGAATAACGAGACTATGTCTATGGCTAATTATCCAATAAATTGTGTCCTCATTCACACAGCTGATACTCCAAGAGCGCGCACTCCGCGCGTTATTCGCCGACGCTGAGCGGGAAGAGCGCGAACAGTTCGCCACCATGTCGGCGGCGGTGAAGCTAGGCCACGAGCGGGAGCGCGCGCACGCCGAGCGCAACAAGTACTGGTACATCGTCGCCTCTATATTCGGTGAGTGTTGCATATACATACGACGGTCTCGAAGGATAGCGTCATATCTACAAGATTGTATAGCAGATAAAGTAATGATTTTTAGTCTTAGGGTGTTACCAGACCAATCGATCGATCGTCGATCGACGGCATCAATCGATGGTAGAATGGATTAGTCGACGTCGATCGATAGCGTCTGCCAGACCTATCGATCGATCGATGGTAAAATGGACGAGTCGACGTCGATCGATAGTTTCTACCATACCAATCGATTGATGATCGATCGACAATCGACCGGTAGAATGGATTGGGTGTTAGATCGAGCTGTTTGATTAAACGCGCCAGCCGCTTCACTTTTTTTTATAAAGGACATCTTTTTTTTTGGGCATTTTCTGAAAGTGCCGGCCAACAAAAAAAAATGGTACGTATTGTTAGAACAAGCCATTTGGAGAAGTAGTTAATATGGAACAAAAGTTGTAGGATTGCTTCGAGCCAAGTTATACAAGTTCGAAGATTCATCATTTTCATTGATTCCTAAAATTTTTTTTGGATAAACAGAACAGACGATGACCCCACAGCTTTTGCGCTACAACGACATTTGCTTCAGATCATTAGTTCTAGCAATATCTAACATTATTTTATGTTTCCCAGCCCCAGCACTTTCAGAAATCAATAAATGTATGAAAATGATGAATCATCGAACTTGTATAACTTAGCTCAGAGCAATCGTACAACTTTTATGCCATATTAACTATTACTCCAAATGGCTTGTTCTAACAATACATACAATTTGTTTTTGTTGGCCGGCACTTTCAGTAAAGGCCCAAAAATGTATGGAGCCTGAATGATCTCCTTTATTTCGTGACCATGGATACTAGTCGGAATAATAGAGTTCATTGATTATGCTTAAAGTAGATGATAATATGATAATATGAACGTTTAAATGCTAAATGATATTCCCCCCAATCCCCTTGGGAAGCACTTTAGATTGAGCAACACGGAAAAAGGGGGGAAGGGGAGGGGGTGCCACAGTGCGGAAATGCATAGTTTTCAAAATATTTTCATTTTGAGGTTATGTTAAGTTATTTCTTTAGGTTATTTTTAGAAAAAAAATATTCTACAAAGTAAAACGGCCGCATCCAGATTCTTCTGCGTTTGCGTCTCCGTAATAACAGTACGAGTAACATCGTACTGGCCAAGAACAACGAGTCCTCTTCTGAATACATTTCGAAAGAAACTGATGAAATATAGCCGGGGTTAATCGATCAACGTTGACCGACCGACGATCGATGGGTTATACGAACGGTATCTGTCGATCGATCAAAGCTACCACACCTATCGATCAACGTCGACCGACCGTCGTCGATCGATTGGTTAGTCAAACGGTATCCGTCGATCGATTAAAGCTCCCAGACCAGCTTCAACGATCAGTCGATCAACTTAGATCGACGTTGATCGATGCCGTCAATCGACGATCGATCGATTGGTCTGGTAACACCCTTAGCTAGTCGCTATTTAGTGAGTATTAAATTGATAACCTTACTTTTTTTGTGTTTATCTGCAATCAGTAGTCAACTATAAGCTCTTGTGTATATGTATATGGACTATAAGTAAGTCTGTGTGCTCTTGTTAGGTCGAGCGCGTCCTCCAGCGAGGGCAGCTACTCATTACACTTTGGAAGACAATATTAGTGTAATTTTGTCTTTTCTTTTAAGACGTTTATGGTAACTACGCCTGATTAAACCCACAGCACGGGCGTTCGGGTGTTTGTCGAGTCGCTTTTTGTATTTTTCTATGGAAGACTCTGAATCTCTTCTTTCACAGTAGCTATATTTAGATTTTTGTGGATTACGGTGTTTGTTATAAACCAGGAAACCTGAGCCATTGTCCTTAATATTACATTTTGCATTCTTGCAACATTGCGATGTTTGAATTGCTAGCACTCCCCCAAAGTTATATGCGATACATCTAGGTAGGTTTTAAAATAGATTTATATATGAGGAGTTTGTTATCTATGGATAGCTTGTTTCCTCCCAACATCCAATAGAGCTTTCATCTATGTCGTATATTGATTTCGTATTTCTTGCTTATAATATGCTGATTCCACGTTAAACGACGATCCAAGTGTAGGCCCAGATAGCTGAATATGGTATTTTCTAGGTGCACAGGAGGGCAATTTGCTCTCCGAAGTGTGAAAGTGACGTGCACAGATTTTGTTGCGCTACTTTTTATTTTCCACTTTGCATCCACTTGGTAACTGCGTCGAGCCCTTGTTGTATATGCTCTGTAGCTGCATTAGGATCTTTGTTGCTCGCCATTATTGCAGTGTCGTCGGCATATGTACGCCCCTCAGTGGCGCGAGCACTAGGCGTGCTGTGATTGGTCCGCCGCATCGCTACGTAGGCCGAGAGTTGCGGCGCGGCAAGTCAAGATATAATGAGGTGGCACTGCGGGCCGCAGAGACACAGTCATTCATCGTCCGACGCTCAAGAAGAACACTAGTAAACTCGCGAAAGATCATTCTGTAAATAGTAGCTAAGTCAACATTATTGTAACTGCGTTGAATAAACCACCTTCTATCAAGATCAGTATTTATTTTCGGCGACCTTCAGCAAAATCTACAGTCTACTGCTACCACCGAGCTATCACCTACTTCGTTGCGCACCGATTGTACGCAACACTGGCTTTGCGGCAGTGGACAACATAACTTGATTTTACATGTTATTGGCCTGGCCAACTGCTACCTATTTATTGTTCAATGTGTGTACAGTCGAGGAAGTTCCCGGTTGACCACTTTCCGGCGACATTCGTTTGCGCTCCATCCTTGCGCGCGTGCGTACAGTAGCGTGCGCTTAGTAGTCTACGATCCGAGTATAGAACGACACCGGGCCGGTTAATGGATGAAAAGTATTTTTTAATACAGTTGCTCAAAAAGTGGCGTATTGCAGAGTTCTCTTTTCCAACTGTCAAAATAATGTCTATTAAAAAGAAAAAACCAACCACGAAGCTTTTACTAAAAAAAAATCATAGAAGTTTTTATGATTCATGCAAATATTTCTAAAAAGAAGCTACTAATTTGTTTCAATATCAGATTTGAATTTGAATGAGTTAGGTTAGGTTTCATTTCATTTCATCTCATTAAATTTCATTTTCATTTCATATCAATAAAAAAATTCTACTGAAGACTTGGCTGTATGGGCATAGTTCCCTTTGCCTACCCAGAAATATGTGATTTATAACCTTTTTAAGAAGTAAATGATTAGTTAGTTGAGTTTATTGTGTTTTTATTATTTTATTAAATTGCTTTATTTTTTCGCAACTGTATTAAAAATTGTTGTTCAGTACACGTTTGGAACCGTCATTGCAACTTGTTCCGACTGTCAACCCTCACCGTCGGCTGCGCCTCGGCTCGGGTAGACATTTGTCGGAACTCTTTGCGATGACAGGCTTTCCGCACTCGTAATGAAATATACTATTATGGCGAATGGGTTGGCTGAGAAATTTCAGTCCAGTACATACCTATAATGATTAACTTAATATTATTTTTTTTCATTGCACTGGTTTGGTGTGTGTGTGTGTGTGTGTGTGTTTGTAATGAGATTATCTTTATATAAACATGAATTTTATTTATTTAACCAGACGGTTGCAAATTACTAATATTGACTTACCCGTTTACACCTGCCTCCCCAAGTTATGACGGGAGAAAATAGTCAATGTTTGCTTATTCTATAGGCTTCATACTTTCGATTGGTACCTATGTAATTTATCTATTATCCAAACCAGTGCAATGTTTAAAAGAAATAATTTTTAAATTTTTTATTAATCATACACTGGACTGAAATTTTTCAGCCAACCCACTCGCAATATATTTTTTAACATATTAAATTTGATATAAAATACTTTTCATCCATTAAGAGGCCTATTACATCCCGAATATGTTTTTATATGCCCATTTTCGCATTTTGTAGTAATTTTGCAGTTGTATTTATCGTTTTTATCGAAATAGGATAATAAATTGGTGCATAATATTACAAATCTCTATTCTGTGAGCATAAGTTGAACTCGGATGGCCGGCGCATCGCATTTTGTAGTAATTTTGCAGTTGCATTTATCGTTTTATCGAAATAGGATAATAAATTTATAAAGTAACAATTACTCTGGTATAAATTTTGTAGATAGGAGAAATTCACATTTAACTTAAAGCGATTTTAGAAGTTTTTTGGTATAGAATAAGATTTTTGTCCTATAAAAAATCAATGATATATTCCGAGGCCGCTACGCACTAATAGTCGACTAGTATAAAAGATAACATTATAATTTTTTTATTTCACTTGTTTAGAACAGTAGATCAATCGATGAGCTCAAAAAAGTGCCTTCGCGCACTTTATACAAATCTTTCTCTGCATTTTTTGGTTTAATTAATATGTTAAGCAAAATTTGCAAAAAACGAGGCCGCTTCGCACTATTCCAATAGCTATTTTACACTATTCAATAAGTCATAATTGTTAATGTATTTTTGTTTCTGAGATCCATAACGCCAAAATTGGCCACTTTACGCAAAAATCACAGTCGAGATGTAATAGACCTCTTAACCGGCCCGGTGAAGGACGTTGTATACTCGGATCCTCTACTATAGATACAAGGTGTGCAAGCGAATATCGCCGAAAAGTGGTCGATCGGGAACAACCTCGACTTTTCAAGTGTTGTTGTTGGTCTTTCAAATGATAAATTACTAAATATTTATCAAACAGGTACCGTGCTCGGCATCGCCGGCTCCACAATCAACAACCACCTCAAAATGGCGGAGTTTCGTGAAATGATGGAACAGCAAATGGCTCGAAGCGCGAGTGTACTCTACACTATAGCGGGCGGCGGCACCGCCAACCGTGCGGACATAGCGGACGCTATGAAAACAGAGTTCCAGTATCAGGTGAGAACCGCGTGTGAAACGACATGTTGGTTGAAGCGATTTGTAGATAAAGATCGGGTAACAGGTGAGAAACGCGTGTAAACATATGTAACATGATTGTAGCAGATGGTTCGTAGCGAGTGTGACACGTTTA
Source organism: Scoparia ambigualis (assembly GCA_963921215.1). Classification (NCBI taxonomy): domain Eukaryota; kingdom Metazoa; phylum Arthropoda; class Insecta; order Lepidoptera; family Crambidae; genus Scoparia; species Scoparia ambigualis. Next base: position 25,552,366 of record OY992515.1, on the reverse strand, counting down.
CAGACTTTGACTCTTATTCCATTGTATTAACCTTTAACTGGTGACCTGCCTGTCTCTCAGTTTTGATATTTCTCCACGCCGTTTCGTCGCTTCTACCCACCCGCCTCAGTACCCTCCGCATTCACGCCGCACCTTCGCTCAGTAGTAGGCGCACCCGCGTATCGATGCTCGTGTTATCTGTGTGGAGCTCTCACCGTCCCACAGACGTCAGGTCAGTGCTAATGTATATTTCATCTATGTGTCTGTGGGAGATTAAGAAAGAGAGTAATGATTTTGATCAATTTATATTCATAAAAAGCAGATTAATTGGCAGACAATAATAATATACACACATTTAGTGTTAATTATAATTACAGTAATATCAATTTATTAAAATAATTAGCCATTTGGCATTTTACATAATGAAAATTGTTACTTACTACTATTTCTTGTAACATACAGTTATGTACTAAAATACGTAATTTAGTTACACCATCATAGAATAAATACTCAATACTATGTCGACAATCAGAGCTCCGTCATGCTCCGCAGTTGAGTGCAGAATGCCCGGAAGGCGCTAGCGCGTGGCCTTTTATACTGATGCACAAACAAGTCGCTAATGAGTCATTAGCGGGTCATTAACGAGTCAAATGACGCATGGCGTGGGGAGCGTGGCAATGGGCAAGCACGTGTTTTCTAATTCGTATTAATTAGTGCGATGAATTTGCTTTCTTCAAACATTTGTTTTTAATGCTAACATTATAGTAATCTACATTTAAATGCCAATCTCCCACACGGCCATTCTGACGAGCAGCAGGTCACCGGTTCGCGAATAATGTAAATAATAAACATCAGATTTTTCTTTAGACAGCAACAAAGAAAAACAAAATTAAATTTATCTTATAGGCCCTCAGTCTTAAATATGAGACATAAACATTTTTATTCCATACAATATTATACTTATAACGTAAACAGTAGCATACATACATTTTTTAAATGTTTACATTATTTTTCTCAATATATTATCTAAATATATTATCAATTAATCTAAATATATTACCTTTTCCATTAATAAATCCACCCAGCAAACCAAATTCTATTAAAACTACATACATGTAACAACTCATCCTGATAATGTTTATGCACTCCACTCCAAAAAGTCAGTGATATCAGATACCTTGGTATTCATTTGGATGAATCCCTAACGTAGAAAACCCAGGTAGAGTTTTTGTCTACCCGCATAAGAAAGTTAATTTGGTTATTTAAAAAACTTAGAAATATACTTAAACCTAAATTGCTGAAAGTTATCTATTATGCTCTTGCCCAGTCTGTATTAACCTACTGCATACCAGTCTGGGGTGGGTCATGCAAAACTACAATATTAAAGTTGGAACGTGCTCAGCGATCATTGCTGAACGTTATGCCAAAGAAACCTTTTTTGTATCCCACACTAAATCTATATAAGCAAGCCCAAGTTATGACAGTAAGACAACTATTTATCATGCAAGTTACAATACGTCAACACAAACTCTTAACCTACAATGCCATAACACAGCAGCCCAACACTTGTAGACCGGCAAAAGTATGTCATATCGACAAACACAACACCATCTTTATTCGACGTCATGCAATTTTTCTCTCAAAACACTTGTATAATAAATTAAACACGGCACTCAATATCTATCCTAAAATTATTCATAAATGCAAATCCATCATTAAGAACTATTTATTAGAGCTAAATTACCACGATACAGAATCACTGTTAAGATGACAGGTAAATTGAAATATACTTACACACTTAAAGGCACCTGCACCTACTCGCACACAGATTCACGCGTTTACAAACGCATGTTCACTCACACAACACACACACACACGCTTACTCACATACACCATCATTTACACGTGCAAACACCCGCTCTCTCACACACACACGCTCACTCGAACCCACACCATGCATGTACATGCTCACACACACCATATATGTACACACGTACACATAAACAAACTCACATTAAATTTTTGTGTCTTTTTATTATTACTGTTATTTTTTTTTCTTATATTATTATCTAAGCTATATTGTTAGACGTAGTTATAGTTCGGGCGGGGATCCTGGAGACCTGAAATTCACGTTTATCCTATCTTGGGCTCCATTCCTCCCAATATTATATGTTTTCTCACTCCAATCTCCCACACGGCCATTCTGACGAACAGCAGGTCACCGGCTCGCGAATAATGTAAATAATAAACATCAGATTTTGCTTAGACAGCAACAAAAAAACAAAATTAAATTTATCTTATAGGCCCTCAGTCTTAAATATGAGACAAAAACATTTATATTCCATACAATATTATACTTATAACGTAAGCAGTAGCATACATACATTTTTTAAATGTTTACATTATTTTTCTCTTTATTATCTGTACATCTTTTAAGAAAAAATCTCTGCAGTATTCTATTTGAAAAAGCGAAAAACATAATACGCACTTAGCTCGCATAACTACCAAAGGAAACGCACAACCAAACAATTCGCATTTTTAGTAAAATATAAACCAAAAACATAATCTAGATATCAGAAATATCGACTTTAAAAAGCAAAGTTTACAGCTTACTTTAAAAACATGAATAAAAAAATAAAAAACTTAGTGTCTCATCAAACCTCTTACAATTTACATCCTTAGAGATCTGAATAAAAATATTTTACAATATTTTAAAGATTTAGGTAAGATAAGAATTCTACCTAAGTTAAACACATTATTTTTTCAACGCCTCGTTATCTTTGTATTCATTTGAGCGTTAAAAATATTACGAATCGGGGCCCAAGCTATCGTTAGCTATAATTATTATTTAAACCTAACCTAACAATTTATATCAAATATCACATAAATAGCCTCAGTAAAAAGCCATCGAGTGGCGCGGCCAAAAATAAATTATCACATAGTAGCCTCGGTAAAAAGCCATAACATGACGTGGCAAAATAAAAGTAATCACATAAGCCTCAGTAAAAAGCCATAACGTGGCGCGGCAAAATAAAAATGATCACATAGTAACCTCGGTAAAAAGCCATCATGTGGCGCGGTCAAATTAAAGTGATCTCTAGCCTCGGTAAAAGCCACAATTTAGCGCGGCAAACTAAAAGTTCTTATTGCTCAATGTACAGCAAAACATCTGGCCAGGAGTTCACAGTACATAAAGAAATAAAAACACAAAAATATCAAAAAATTATTCTTGCTTTTCTAATGAAAACGATAAATATGACTTTATAAGATATCTTATGAAATCACATAAGCCTCGGTAAAAAGCCATAACGTGGCGCGGCAAAATAAAAATGATCACATAGTAACCTCGGTAAAAAGCCATCAAGTAACCTCGGTAAAAAGCCATCATGTGGCGCGGTCAAATTAAAGTGATCTCTAGCCTCGGTAAAAGCCACAATTTAGCGCGGCAAACTTAAAGTTCTTATTGCTCAATGTACAGCAAAACATCTGGCCAGGAGTTCACAGTACATAAAGAAATAAAAACACAAAAATATCAAAAAATTATTCTTGCTTTTCTAATGAAAACGATAAATATGACTTTATAAGATATCTTATGATATCAGACAGCTCAGTACCTCTTTCAGAGGAAATTGCCTTACATGATAATAGGAACATTATGTTCCAGCATTTTGTATTGTCATACAAAACCCATCCGCTCTCACCCACCCGTCGTGACTTTAACAGATCCATAATCCAGTCAACGAAAAGATATGCATAATATATGTGTTATTTGTTGAAGCTGACAGCTGAAGTAGGTAGAACCTCCGCCTTAAGTACCAGCTGTGCGATTCTCTAAGCTAAAGCCTTAATAGCTGCGGCTGCCGCAGCGCTGAGAAATGACTCTGTCTCTTTCATATTCATAGAATTAGAAAAAGACAGCAGATCACAGCCATGCGCGCAGCGTCTATGTGTCGCTTAGAGAATCGCATAGCTGGATCCAGCCGATCAGACATGTTCTGAATCTCCAGGCTGATGCTCTTGACGCAATATTGTGTTTCTAGAACTCAGGGAAAACACCAAAAATAATGTTAGTGGCAAATGAATAGCATGGATTATCATGTAAGATGTAACGTTACTTACACAAGATATAAAGTACACAGAACTGTCAGCTAGCAACATATTTATTTGCTCAGTGCTAGCAACAATAATCCTATTTTCACTAACTGTCAATTGTGTAATGTCAGAGTATACTCGTCAGAGTTGCATAATAATAAGTGCGCACGATCGGAGGGTTAGCCTCGACCACGTGCTTTGTATGTAAGTGATATGTGCATTGTCAATCTATGGCATTAATTCTATTGTTCAACCAAACTAACTTTACAAGTTTAAGGTCAAAAAATTAAGTAATGAATTTGTGAGCGTAATTACTTGGTTAATCCCACTTCTGATGTGGGAGATTAAGAAAAGAGATTAATGATTTTGATCAATTTATTTTCATAAAAGGCAGATTAATTGGCAGACAGTAATAATGTCGCTAATGACGCGTTGGTGGTGGTTAATGGCGTGGGGAGCGTGGCAATGGGCAAGCACGTGTTTTCTCATTCGTATTAATTAGTGCGATGAATTTGCTTTCTTCAAACATTTGTTTTTAATGCTAACATTATAGTAATCTACATTTAAATGACAATCTCCCACATGTCTGTAGTTCGTCACCTCTCAGTTATTAGTGTACACAACTTCATAGTGTCTGAAAAACGTCGCAGCAGTGGTATATGTGTTGTTTTTGATATAGAATGTCTAACGATGAACAGCCGAGCTCTGCTAGAAGAAGAAAAGTTATTAGGCAGCGTGATATATGACACGAGTTCTTAAGAGAGAGTGACGACGAGTGCAGCTTATTTGATGACGACATAGGCGATCCTGACTTCGTTTTAGAAAGTGAACATAATACATAGGTCACACTATAAGTTTTGCGTAACTTAAAAAAACAACATGTTATAACCAAAATATTATGTTTATTGCTTTTCAAAACACTCTCCTTTACATTTTAAACATTTTTCATGCGATCGAACCATTTTTTATAACAGGAGGACCACAGATCTGAAGGCATGTTTTTTACGTGCTGATTGAACGCTATCACTGCCTCTTCGGAGTTGGTAAAAGTGAAACCTCTCATCAAATCTTTGATTTTGGGGAAAATACAGAAATCACAGGGTGCTAGGTCGGGGCTATGCGCAGGATGGGTGACGAGTTGTACTTTTTCGGAAGCTAAAAATGATTTTGTTTTGTTGGCCGTGTGTGAAGAAGCGTTGTCATGATGTAGGAGAACGCGGCTTTTGGGTCGTCTTTCGCGAACTTTTTCTAACACCCTGGGTAAACAAATGGTAGAATACCACTCGGCATTAACACTCTTTTGATCTTCAAGCGGAATTGTACAGATGGGACCCGTAGCTGAGAAAAAAACGCAATCTTTTTTTTTACCAACGTTTCTCGCCGGCCTCACTTTTGTTGATTGGCCTGTTCTCATTTTCAAACACCCATTCACAAGATTGCTGCGAGCGAGCACCATTCCACGCGAGCCCGCTTTTGCTCCGCTGTCAGTTCATGAGGGATCCAACGACAACAAAGTTTCCGAACTTTCAATTCTTCGTGTAAAATTTTCTGAATTTGACTCATACCAATCCCCAATAGTCCTGGAATTGTCTCATAGGTAATCCGCGGGTTTTCTTCAATTAGCCGCTTAACAGTAGCCACATTATTTTCGTTGACGGCAGTTGAAGGCCGCCCTTCACGAAATTCGTCATGTAAAGAAACTCGACCTCTCTCAAATTCAGCAAACCATCGCCTTACGGTGCTCAAACAAGGTGCTTCTCTCCCAAAAGCATTTTGAAGACGAGCGGCACAATCTTGGGGAGAGAGAGAACTTTTAAAATCATAAAAAATCATCGCTCTAAAATCTTTTCGACTTAATTCCATTGTCGTTGCGTACGTAGAACTTTGATGTTTGATAAAAAACAATTGACAAATGATTTCGCGCCAATTGTTTTTTTAATTAATAAAGGTTGCAACGTTTAAAAAAATATAACATTCGAAATTCAAATAGTTCCGATTAACTAGAAGTGCTAAACTTTTAGTGTGCCCCATGTAGCGAATTTGAACAGTATGGAGACGAAGATACTAGCACGGCTGTTGAAGAACAGCGTCTTGAGGAACTAGGGAGATCACCTGAAATAGACCTTGACGTACAAGCTACAGGGGATTCAAGCAACAGTGGTGGGCCGTCTATAGAAAGCGGCACAGAGTAACAGTGGCTCCCACGAGCCTGGCGCTTACTGGGGACGCAATATATTCAAAAATTCAAAATTCAAAATATTTTTATTCAATAAACTCAAATAATAAGTACTTTGAATCGTCCAAATATTTTACCTACCACCCATTCAGGACGTCATTTTTTAACTGTGGCAAAGAACGGGCGCAAGAAACCACAGCGCACAGAAGCAACGACATTTACAAAAAAAAAGATATGTCGTTACCAGGTCATAAAATACAAAATAATAATTTGAATGTAAAATATACGGTACTATAAATTAAATATATACAATTAGAAATAGCTTTTGGAGTACTTGGAGCATTTCAGTTCAGAGCCAAGCTGTTTTCTTCTGTGTAATCTGACACTATATAATAAGCTTTTTTATAAAGCTTTTCTTTGAAATGGATTTTAAATTTATCAAGATCTTATTTCTGAATATCAATTGGTACTTTGTTGTAAAACCGTACACACAGACCCTTCAAAGAATTATTTATTTTATGAAGCCTAGTATAAGGTACTGCTAATTTGTTCTTACTTCTAGTATTTAAATTGTGAATATCACTGTTTTTTGAAAACATATCGATATTTTTATGAACATACATGAGATTTTCATAAATGTATTGTGATGCAACTGTCATTAAACTTATATCCTTAAATCTCTCTCTGAGAGAGTCACCAGTCTTTAGGTTATATATTGCTCGAATAGCCCTCTTCTGCAGCACAAAGATAGTTTGAATGTCGGCAGCATTTCCCCACAGTAAAATGCCGTACGACATTACACTATGAAAGTAACTGAAATAAACTAATCTAGCTGTATCAACGTCAGTTAATTGACGGATCTTCATTAAGCCGCAGAGCTAAGTCTATTCGACAATTTAGCTATATGTGGGCCCCACTGAAGCTTGGCATCCAAAGTGATGCCTAGAAACACAGTGGTGTCCACAGGATTCACATTCTTATCTATAATTTGTACACTAGTTATTACATGCTTAACATTAGGCAATACAAATCTTATACATTTGGTTTTTCCCTCATTTAATAGCAAGTTATTTACACTAAACCAGTAAACAATCTGTGAGACCGATTTTTCACATCGTCATAATTTGGGTGTCGTCGTTTCACTTTGAATAAAAGTGAAGTATCATCAGCAAACAATACTATCTCATGACTGTTTTTTACAAAATAAGGTTAAGTCATTAATATAAACCAAAAACAAGAATGGACCAATTATTGAACCCTGCGGAACTCCCATTTTTACCACTGATCCTGGAGATCTTTTACCGTTAATGTCGACCTTCTGAATCCTGTTACTTAAGTATGAGATGAGAAGACTCAAAGAAGTATCTCTAATTCCATAGTGGTTAAGCTTCCTGACCAATGTTTCATGTAAAACACAATCGAAAGCCTTGGATAAATCACAAAATACCCCTAGGGCATCCTGTGAATCCTCCCAGGCATCAAATATTTGAAATAAAAGCTCAACAACGGCGTCAGTTGTTGAACGACCCCTGGTAAAACCATACTGTTTAGAATGTAAAAGTTTATTTCTATAAAAATGAATTTGAATTTGGTCTAGCATCAACTTTTCAAAAATTTTACTAAATGTGGGTACCACAGAAATAGGTCTAAAATTAGTGGGGTCAGAAGTGCTACCTGATTTAAACAATGGAATTATTTTACTATGTTTCATTTGGTCAGGAAAAACACCACAGTCAATGCATTTATTAAAAATGCAAGCTAAAACTGGAGCTATTGTCATAATTACTGATTTAGCGACGTCCACGGAATTACCCCACAGATCAGCGATCTTCTTTTTATTGAGAGTGTTAAATGTCTTTAATATATCTGCAGAGCAAATTTTTTGAAAACTAAAATTACTTTCACAAACTTTAACATTCTCCTTCAAAACAGATTCGCCTACAGTGGGGGAGGAAATCAAAGCTTTTGTAGTTGAAACTGGAATGTCAGTAAAAAACCTCTCAAATGCTGCAGCAACATCAGCATCAGAAGTCAAGGTTTTATTTTTTAAACACTGAAAAAAAGACGACAACCTCAGGCGGGAATCGAACCACGCACCTTCCGCATTCCGGGCGGCTGCCTTAACCACTTGGCTACCGAGGTCTGGCTTTCAACCGTCGAAATTTGTCAGTGCTTGATGCTTATGTTTTTAGTCAACATTGCTTCATCAAATCTTAGAAGTTTTCACCTCTGAGATCCGAAAGAAATATTTTTATAAATATTTGAACATTCGGTTAAGATGAAGCTGCGTTTATAGATTAATGTTTTATATTTAACGTTTTATTAACGCTTAAATATACTTAAGTAAAATTTTAAACACTGAAAAAAGACGACAACCTCAGGCGGGAATCGAACCACGCACCTTCCGCATTCCGGGCGGCTGCCTTAACCACTTGGCTACCGAGGTCTGGCTTTCAACCGTCGAAATTTGTCAGTGCTTGATGCTTATGTTTTTAGTCAACATTGCTTCATCAAATCTTAGAAGTTTTCACCTCTGAGATCCGAAAGAAATATTTTTATAAATATTTGAACATTCGGTTAAGATGAAGCTGCGTTTATAGATTAATGTTTTATATTTTAGCGTTTTATTAACGCTTAAATAAAATAAACATAAGCATCAAGCACTGACAAATTTCGACGGTTGAAAGCCAGACCTCGGTAGCCAAGTGGTTAAGGCAGCCGCCCGGAATGCGGAAGGTGCGTGGTTCGATTCCCGCCTGAGGTTGTCGTCTTTTTTCAGTGTTTAAAATTTTACTTAAGTATATTTAAGCGTTAATAAAACGCTAAAATATAAAACATTAATCAAGGTTTTATTATCACAATTCAAATTGTACTCATTATTACGACTTTTGACATTTCCTGTTTCACTATTTATAGTATTCCATGTCATTTTTATTTTGTTATTACTATTCTTAATCTTAGAACTCAGATAGTTTGCCTTAGCTAATCGACATACTCTTTTGAATAACTTTGAATAATTTTTAACATATAATTTGAAATCGTCACTGGTGTTAAAGTTGCGTTCACCATAAAGTTCATAAAGGCGTTTTCTACTTTTGTGAATACCAATTGTAGCCCACTCATTAAAAGTTACAGTACTACTAACTGTGATCTTTTTTGGAACAAAAGATTTATTAAGTTCTGAACAATATGTGTTAAAGAAATCATTATAAAATACATTAGGGTTCTCACTGTATTCTAAATTATTTAATTTTGTGTCTAGATTGCTTTTAAAGCGTTCCAGCCGACCTACAGTTTTTGGCACAACAGTGATATTTTTTTTCATCACCTGCTTACGCTGGTGTGAAAAGCTGACCTAGATTCAAATGAATAGAAAAGCTGAAATAGATTCAAATGGTCCTCGCAACCACCTTCAAGATCGGCCAGAACTCTATCAAACAATATAGTTCGTATGTCACCCAAAACAGGACCAGTAGTAGTTCTACCTCAATTGAAACTCCGGGTTTATAACTAGAGACTACTTTTAGTCTAGTTGACTTAAAAATTCTTTTCTGTTAACCACTTTTTTGTTTACCATTTTTTAAATTGACGTCTCTTAAGCGTCGTGTCACCAAATACGCATTACTAACTCCAGGTCACCAGTTAAAGATTAAGATTCACAATTGTTTACATATTTTTACTCGTGACTGTACACTGACTCGCGCGAGTTGTGTTATAATATACATACCTACCTACATATAATCACGACTATTATCCCCGAAGGGTTAGTCAGAGACTAGGCAATGGCCCAACTAGCAAAGTAGTGGAATAAGATATTCCACTAAAGATCGAATAAATGTTAAATAATGACTACCGATTGACGATATTGTGCTAAAGATGCGTTCGTGTGACTTTTTAACTGTTTTTCCTATTGTGCGCTATAATTATGACATATAAACGTTTATTCTACGTACTTATACCGCAACTATTCGACAATCGTGTAATAGTGTCTATTACTCGTTTATTCAACATGAGTTTCTTATAGTAGCGCTATAAGAGTATTGAATTAGCTATTTGTCTGTGTAGGTCGCAACTATACAGCCACTACTCAACATTCTGTTATCGGAGCCAAATTGCTGAGTTACTACCCGTTTATTAAAAAGCTTCATGATTACTGATACAGCGTTATAAATCGACTAGTTCAATAATAGCTTTTAGATTACAGCTACTGAACCAGAAATGTTTTCAATGCCATTATATCACATTTATTCAGTACAAGATGCAATAACAGATTTTTAGTGACCTTTAGAGCTCTAATGTGAGGATATTTTTTTAACCACTCTGAAAATAGTGGTTCCGTACACAATTTATTAGTTCACGACAATCTTGAAATTAAACATTAGAATACAGTGGAGAAGTCGACTGTCAGTCTTCACTGATTGCAATAGAAGTTAATATATATAATAATGAGTTTTTGAAGATTCCAGTGATTGCATTTCAGATGTTGAAAACCTAGAGAGTTTTGAAAATGAACAAGACATAGAGATTTAGAATAAAATGTATTTTTCTCGTATTCAAATCTGTTTCCACTCTACATCCGTAGCACCTTTCTAATAAAATATAATGCGTTTCCTGCCTTGTGTCCACATTCATCATTAAAAACAATACTCTAGAAAGAGAATAAACTTAAATAATTTCATTGGCTACCAGATTATAGAGTTGTATCTATAGTTGTAAACCAGCGGCTTGTAAGCCGGTAGTTACCGAAACCAGCGGCTAGAAACGAATGACCAGCCGCTTGATACCGGGTAGATACCCGAAACAACAAAAACTAAATCATGTGAACATAAACTGTGCAATAAAATGTAAGCAACTGTTTTCAGTTGCTAGTTATCGCTAGAAACTTTATTAAGCCAAATAAGCCGTTTCTAGCCGCCAGGCTAGAAATGTTAGTAGCCAGCTTTACATCTATAGTTATAACTACCCATTCAAATTTTGTTACCGACTTTGAATCAGGAACCATAAAATAACTTCATTTATTAAATATGGTGGAACAGTGTCGCAGTTATTCAACACATGATCGAATTTATGCGCTATAACAGCAATATATTCACCAAATTCGTGTAATTCGTTAATGTAACGTTTTTAGCAGGGCCCATAAATATATGTGAATTATGGCATATCACTTTATCGGTAAATTAATTTCGCAAGATTTCTACACCTGTACACGTACAACCATACTACAAAATTCATATTAGGTTGAGTACTGCAATTACTATTGGATAATAACATAAGAAGGAGATTGGTATTTGTTCACTCAGTTTCAGTTGCATTAAGGCAGAACTTTTTGGAACAACAGTATTTTATTCGCTTTTATCGCATCAAATTATCGATTTGTAACACATCGGCAACCTTTATATCATTATTTTGTGGAATATGGTTTCCAAACCATGTAACTTTAACTCCATCAAATAGTGCAGTAGTTGCCGCGACAATGCTATTACAGCTCTAAAATTGTTAGGTTTCCTGTTAAAAAACATCTATTCCATAATTAAGCGATTTATCATACAGTTACTCTGCTTCTATTGCACCAATTAGTGGAGTAATTTGCGCCTAAATCCCGTTGAATACACGTTGACTCCACATCTATTCAACTTATAACGACGCCCTTATAGAACTGTTTAGTAAAACAGGAATGTGGCCGTGACTGTTATAGCACACCGTTTTGCTAGTTGGGGGGGATCGCGAAAGCAGTCCTCTGCCATACTCCATTTTTCACCAACGCGAGAGACTGGTGACCAAACCAATCAAGCGACTGCACATGTGCTCAGCGTGACAGGTGGTGGGCCCATCGCCGCTCTATGCTGTTGGATGCATGTGCAGTCTTTAGTCCGTTAGTCGCCTTTTACGACACCCAAGAGAAGAGAGGGGGTGGTAGTATTCTTTCACCGCTACGCGACACGGTTATGGCTCTCCGTGTTGTAATATAAATAATGATTTAAACCAACTCCTTATCAGCCAATAAACATCCCATTGGACAACAACACATTAGGACGTTAGGCCATAAGACACCGCGCTGGCCCAAAGCGGGGGGCTTCAACGACTGCCATGTCATCTTACTACAACCAGGCCAGGCGCACTCCGCGCTTGAGGTATAAGATCGCTTTCACATATAGGCGTTTAAGTCGCGCGGCTGTAGCACTGCGCGTCGAATCCCTTCACACCACAGCGGTCTACAGACGCGCGTTGAACGTGGGGGTGACTAGCTCGTTTCCAATATGGATTCCAACGGTATTTCTTTATTCTTCTTCTTTATTATTTCGGTATCAAACATGCTTAAGATTATGACGTAGGTAATTTGCAACTTGCTACAGATGAGCTCGCAACACTGATCTTACGCCGACTGATCGCACGCGGCTACGCGGCGTATCCGCCACCACAACTTCGGAGCGCTTCTGTCGCGCGGCTGCAGCGCGACAAAAGCGCTGCAGCCGCGCTACTTAAATATGTATGGATACCCAGTCGCGCTACTGCAGCGCTACTTAGAAGCGCTGCAGTCGCGCCTTGCGCCTTCCTAACTGAGCATGAAGGAGCTCTAGGGGATTATAGTTTTGGTCACCCATCCAGTAAAATAATAATAATAAATTAAATTTTAAATACGCTCACACCAATTATCTAGACCAGGATGAGTATTCTTTTGTAACTCGTTACCCAACAAACATTTTGGCTCTAAGGACAACCTTTTTTTAATGCTCATAGTTCTATAATTGGTTTAGAAAAGCTCCGATAATAGCAGTGAACTCTACTGTGGTGTTAAGGATAAATAATTAAACCTTCAAGAGGAATAAAAGAAATTTAAGAAAACTTTATAACTTACGACGATAGCATGGAGTTAGTGTCGAAGTCATTATATAACTAACTATTATAGCTTTAAGAAGTATATAACACTAAAATAAGTTGTAAGGTGTCCGCTAACGCTTACTTACGACTGATGTCATTAAACAGAGTTAGTTAAATGCCTTGTAACACCTTAAGGGTTACTCTTATAGCTTAAGGAAGAGTAAAACACCAAAAGATTTAGTCAGTTATTTACGAACACTTTATGTTCTAAAAAAGAGTTAGTTACAGTTAGTTGAATACCTTGTACCACCTAACAAGTTCTTTGGCGCTCTAAGAGGGTAACAAGAATGCTATTAGTGTATTAAAAGTGTTAATTATAAACCCCATAGAGCTAAATGCTTCAGAAGTCGGAATCCACCTTTAAATCATTGCAGGTTACATAATGGAGTTAATCGGTCAACTTCAGGTAATACAGTGGTTTTTAGAAATACTTTTATATGACGGCAAACATTACTTGCAAACTTTATAACTTTTAAATATCACTTTAAGTTGAGTTGCTGAATTAAAATCACTTAAGTAAATACATCTAATAGGTTATATTACCTGAATAATAATATTTTACCTTGTTTGCACTGTGTGACGCTGAGAGCTGTGAGCTTTTACGAAAATATTATTTGTGTCGACCATGCCACCATGGAAAGTTAAAAAAGGACCGGCGGAGTCAAGCGAAAATCTTTAAGATAATATAAATTTCTGCTTAGATTATCACAAAACCGCAACGTGCCTACATTAATTGAGAAAAAAATAAGTGCAATTATAATTGTGTTATTCCTAGAAGCAGTTCTAATGTGATTTCATGTAACAGTTCTGATGAGATTCCAGGCTTCTGTTCTGATGTTAACGCAATACCTCAGACCCCGATAACGTATATCAAGCGCAAGCAGCAAACACACGACAGGGTTCCGTACAAATGGAAAGTGATATTACTGATGATGAGTCTAATATATTGTTTCCTCTCAGCAGTTCAAGTTCAAACACCTCGGATCAAGAGCAAGAATATGAATATATGAAAAATATAAATTTAAAAAATATAAGTCAAACTGCTTTGAAGGATTTGCTTTTAATTTTAAATACGAGATTTACAGAGATTTTACCATTTGACCCTCGAACTATTTTACAAACACCGACTGAAATTTGTCTTAAAACAATCAAAGGTGGTGAATATTGGCATCATGGGATTATTTTATTTATTTTTATTTATTTTTATTTATTTATTTATTTATTTAATTCAGATATATGTCCATAGAATTTGTTAGTGACAATGCACTAAAGAACTATGTTAGTAATGTAGAATATAGGGCAACATAATTACTCTAGATCTGGTACCTACTTTATGCACCAAGGACATGTAGCCGGATCCAATGCTTCAGCATAGGGCAGTCCACTCGACCAGCCAGAACTCTTAGAATGCTGTTGTTGCTGCCGCGCACTCGATGGAGCAGGGAAGCCACTCGCTTCCTTATTAAGCCATTATTAAATATACTTGAAAATTGTACACTGTTGCCAAAAAACATTCATTTGAATATTAATCTTGATGGCTTTCCTATTTTTAAAAGCTCAAATTATGAATTCTGCCAATATTGGCTAACACATTTGAATGTAAAAGTGATCCATTTATCCATTGGTATTTATTATGGAAAAGGGAAACCAAAAACTATTTTCTTTATTTTCTTCAGAGTTAATCTCTTCTACAGAATCCTTTGTAACTTTGTCAACATCGTGATGTTCTTTTTCCATTTCTTTGATCGCAGCGTCATCTTTTTCTTCTTCCTCCTCCTTCTCATCTTCTCTTTCCTCCTCTTCTTTTTGTTTTGAACCTGTTATAATTATCTCTAAATTGTCTTGTTTTCTTTTATTTGTTGGACCTTTCGTTTTTTCTGTATGTTAGTTTTGTTTTTTTCGAAGAATTGTTCAAATTTATTATGTTTGCTATTTTAATATGTTTTGATCTTCTCACTTGGAAGGTACAACAAACAATCTGTTTACATTATATTCAGAGATCTGAAAGATTTTGAAAGGCAATCTGAAAAATATGAAACTCAGGTTATCACTCAAAAATATGTAAAATAGGTAGGTCTATGTTACGCACCTAACTATCTACCTACTTTGGATAAGAACGGCACATATTAAGTTATAGGTATCTTTTCAATGTAAAGATGATAGATAACGCATGTAATGTGCTATTGCTAAACTTTTAAAAAATATTGGGCTTCTTCTTTGCGGTGAGAGGTAGATAGCAAAATGTAGGTACCTACAAGATTAGAGGATTGGTTTTAAACAATTACACCTATCTGTAAATCATAATATCAACAAACTCATTGTCTGCGGAAATGATTCGTTTTCGAGTTAAATGTCTAAAAAGTTTTATTATTTTTTAGAACAATTAATATCGGACGTTTAAACGTTTACAGATTAAATAGATGAGACAACTTTTCGTTTAAAAATTAGCCAAAAATTACAAGATAGTTCACATTAACATATTGATTTTTTAGTCTTTTCAACTAAAAAGTGCCATTTTTTATTATTTTTGACTAAAACGTTTTAATTATAATCTGCTTAAATATAATATGGACATTGTTTTTTTTTGGTATTTTTTAAACATAATATTTACACGAGTTTTTGAACGTACTGTTTGTGTCATTGAGCTTTTAATGGTTCGTGTCATTTGTGTGCTGTCTAACCCGCCATTTTTCTTTGTTTTTTTTCTCTTAAATAATGGCTTCGTGAGGTCAGCACATTTAGCCAGTGTCAAGTAAGATATTAAAGAAAGTGCATGTTTTCTTTGCATAAAGTAGATGATAGTATAGGTTATAATAAACGTTTAATGGTAAATTATATTCCCCCAAACCCCTCGAGACTCAATAAAGCTGTTGGACTTTATTTGTACCCTACCCTAGAGTGTATATAAAAAGCCGGAGGCGCAGAGGGAGGGCCTGCTGTAACAAACAACACATAGTGACCCGCATGAGCCGCAGCGGCTGATAGGCGAAGCTGCGTAGGCGAGCGTGGGACACTACGTTTTGTTACGCAAGGGCGAAGGGGCTGTACTTCCCGCAGCGCCGGAGCTGTCACGTACCGAAATTAGATCGATAAATTATTGATTTTTAGGTTAGGATTAACAAATTAAAAAATATATATATCTCTGAAACTATTCATTTCCGCAGAGTGGGAGTACCACTTAAGATAACCCTTCCCCCCCTCCTCCATCGTCTCCCATCCCCCCATCTAATTCGTGTATAGCTATTAAAAATTTTTACCCTAAGATGGAATAGTTACCTACATGAAAGCTAATCTTTTAAAATTAAGGATGATAAATAATTAAACCTATAGTTAGGTAGTAGGTTTTGATATTTTGCTTGCGATTATTTATGTCTGTGGCTAAATATTTCTTTCCTTCTTTGTATTTATTAAATATTAATCGCCACATACTTATCAAAAATGGATGTTCAAACAATAACTGAACCCTAAAAAAAATAGCTTATTGCTTCACATAGGACCTTTATGCAAGCTAAACTTATCGTTTGTTCTGTTTATAACCATATTGTAA
This sequence comes from Scoparia ambigualis, assembly GCA_963921215.1. Lineage (NCBI taxonomy): Eukaryota > Metazoa > Arthropoda > Insecta > Lepidoptera > Crambidae > Scoparia > Scoparia ambigualis. The sequence goes on along the minus strand of OY992515.1, from coordinate 25,535,693 downwards.
AACTACAAGAGGCATAGACGTGCTAACTACCATTCTTTAATCACTATTGTAAGAAATAACAGAGTTAACAGGAACCTTAAGTAATTGCAAATTGACGCCATTAAAGTAAAGATAACCTACAAAAAATTACAGGAAGAAAGCTTGTTTCAAACATTGTTGCTTTACTTATTAAATCAAACTATTGATACTTTTCTTTTAAAAACTAGTAGAGACTACCAGAAGTTACTATTATCCGTACTTGATGCAAAAAATAACTGACACAATATTATAACTTTTCTAGAAAATATCATCAAAAGTAGTTTATTTTAGTGGCGCATTAAAATTGAAATTAAAACTAATATATATTCTTACAGAAAACTAAACACCGCAGTAAGATTTCACATCTACAACACCAGTTATCCAAAATACATATTGACATACTTTTCTTTTGCTGTTTTCACCAAATACGAGTGTTAACACTAGTATTCACTGCACTTAATGAAAATGACGCTGTTGGCGGTAACAACAATACAAAAATGTTGATACTAAACAATTAATTAGCGCTTTGTGTAATATGCACTGCTACCTTAATCACTTATGTATTGCCCCAAAAGAGTTATTAGAGTTATTTTTACGACTCATGTACTACTTAAGCTTGCTGTTGTGACCTATCAATACCTCACAAAAAAAGTGGTAATAACTGCTCCAATAGCACTAATTGTAACTATGTATCACTTTTCTATAACCCTTATATCACTTTAAGCTATAAAATTGTGAGCCCAAATAAGGTTTATAAGAAAGTTAATGTACGCTATATCCCCAATTGTTAGTGCCTTTATGGCACCTTAGGTTTTTAAAATTCTACTTTAACACTCATGTAGCACTTATTCTTATTACCAAAATGTTAGTTGGGAAATGTTAGTTGGGTAATTTGGTAAGTTAACGGATAAATATACATAAACAAAAAACAGTTTATCTCTAAATTGACCCGACCAGGAATTAAACCTGGGACCTTAGAGATGGCGCGACGCCAGACCCGGCGTGCTAACCACTCGAACACGGAGGTCGTTAATTCCAGTGACCCGGCATTGCGAAAGTTAATTAACTGACAAGATCGCTAAAGCCGCAGCGCCATAGAGCTGGGATGGGAGCTCTAAAAATAAGAATTTCAGGATCATCAAGGGTATATTTATTATACTGAACCAGGCATCTTGCACTCCGTCATACCTACCGCGAAAAGCACCTACACCGCGCGACAACTCGGGAGTTGTAAATCAGTCAGGGACTCCGACTTAGGGCCCCAGCGCGCTTTCGAGCACACGCACAGCCCACAGGCATACATAGTTTAAAGTTCCTTTTGTTACTTATATTTACTTTTCTATATGGTTTAAAGTGGTCTCGGATCGCAATTTAGATTTGTTTAAAAATAACTACCTCTCCGATATCAATAAATTTTTGTGTGAAAGGCTGTCGAAATAAACAGAAAGATTCGAAGTTATATTTCTTTACGTTACCGTAATATTCTGGAAGGTACCTATAATAATATTTTATTTATTTAAACTTAAGTTTGTTTACAGAACAAATGGGTACCTAATACGAAAGTAAAGGTAGGTAGATAGGTCATTACTTATTATGTAAATTATTTCGCCGTGCGATCGTGAGTCTGTGACTGTTGTGATGTAGAAGGTACCTAACCTACATGCGTAACTTATATTTATAGTGAGTTCGTAAGAATTAAAATCGCCAGTACTTATCATGATGTAGGTAATAGAATATATTTAACGTAATAAAATGTGGTTTCCGTTTTGTTTTCGTTATATCTTCAACTCGTCATGTCGTGCAGTGTTTGCTTGTTTCTAAGACTTTTGAGTGCTTGTTTGTTAAATAGGTAAATAGGTTAGTAAGTAACTTACAGAACTACATTTTCCTTAGGTGTGCAATCACAGAATAAATTACTTACTAAGGTTGCGTAGGTATTTTTATTTAGTCTATTTGCTGTCATCCCTAACACACGAATCGACGGCGTAGGTACGTTCGGTACAAAACGCACCACAAAGTATTAACTACTCTCCGCGTAGAGCGATAAGGTGCTATTTTGAATGCACATCGGTGCCTATCTAATATTGTAAGTTATTAAAACGGCGGCTTTCTTCAACATCAAAGGAGTGCAACTTCTGTACGTAGTTTAGTACTATTAGTTATTCTGTGACTGAACATTCAATAATGGATACTTATTGTCAAAGAATTAACATTAAAATTGTACATCATTTTTGTTACAGGAGCAGATGGCGCAAAACTTAAAAGAAATGCAAAACAACATCGAGCATCTAGTTACTAAACAGTCTTCATTAATAGGTAACCAACTAACTATACCCTCTTAGTATTTAGTTAGTTTTATTCTAGAAATAAATTATACATACATACATATACATACGTCCTACTAATATTATAAACGCGAAAGTTTGTATGTATGGATATTTGTTACTCTTTCACGTAAAAACTACTGAATGAATTTGGATGAAATTTGGCATTTAGATAGTTTATAACCTGGAATAACACATAGGATACTTTTTATCCCGATATTCCCACGGAACGTATGGATGAATATTTGTTACTCTTTCACGTTAAAACTACTGAATGGATTTGGATAAAATTCGCCATACAGATAGTTTATAACCTGGTATAACACAAAGGATACTTTTTATCTCGATATTCCCACGGGAACGAGAACCACGCGGGTGAAACCGCAGACGGCCGCTTGTACATATTATAAACGCGAAAGTTTGTAAGTATGGATGGATATTTGTTTCTTTTTCACATAAAAACTACTCAATGGATTTGGGTGAAATTCGGCATACAGATAGTTTATAACCTGGCTTAACACATAGGATACTTTTTATCCCGATATTCTCACGGGAACGTATGGACCGATGCTTGTTACTCTTTCACGTAAAAACTACTAAATGGATTTGGATAAAATTCGGCATACAGATAGTTTATAACCTGGATTAACACATAGGATACTTTTTATCCCGATATTCCCACGGGAACGGGAACCACGCGGGTGAAACCGCGAGCGGCCGCTAGTACATACGAGGGGCGTTCAAAATATTCTCGGTATTGATACGTTACAACCTCTTTTATATATATATTTGTTACTGGCCGCTAAGATTCATCCATTGACATTAAAAAAAAGTAAAATTGGAACCGAGATGTTCTTTTGTTTTTCTGCAATTGCCGAACAAACATGAACACCATGAGCGAATTAACAATTTTAACGAAATTAGAGCACCGATCCGTCATAAAATTCTTGACAAAACAGGGTAAAAATCAAAAAACCATAAAAGAGGAAATGGATTGTGTTTACCGTGAGTCTGCTCCTTCTTTATCTACTATTCAAAAATGGTCAAGCGAATTTAAGCGTGGAAGGGAGAGTATTGAAGATGACCCTAGACCTGGCCGGCCTGTAGTGGCTACCTCACAAGAAAATATTGATAAAGTGGAAAAACTTATATTGGAAGACGGCCGAGTGAAGGTAAAATCTATAGCTCAAGTAACCAATCTCTCTATTGGTACCGTACATGACATTATACATGACCATCTTAATATGTCAAAAGTAAGTGCAAGATGGGTTCCGCGAATGCTGACGCTTCTTCAAAAGGATATGCGTGTGGCTTGCTGTTCAGATTTTATCGACCTGTGTGGTGAAAATCCCGATGAGGTGCTGCAAAAAATAGTTACTGGAGATGAAACCTGGGTTCATCATTATGACCCAGAGAGCAAACAGGAGTCCATGCAGTGGCACATTAAGGGTTCAGCTCATCCCAAGAAGTTCAAGGTAATCCCGTCAGCTGGCAAGGTCATGGCCACAATATTTTGGGATTGTGAAGGAGTTTTGCTTATCGATTATAAAGAAAAAGGTGTAAATATCACAGGGCAGTACTACGCTAACGTTATACGTCAATTAAGAGATGCGATCAAAGAAAAGAGACGAGGAAAGTTAACCAAAGGAGTTCTGCTTCTGCATGACAACGCCCCTGTCCATACTGCTCATATTGCCAAGGCAGCTATTGTTGAATGTGGGTTTGAAACTGTTACTCATCCACCCTATAGTCCGGACTTAGCCCCAAGCGACTTCTTTTTGTTCCCCAATCTTAAAAAGGATCTGCGCGGAAATAAATTTTCTGACGATGAAGCGTTGAAGACGGCCGTGGAGGAGCATTTTTACACCAAAGATAAAAAATATTTTTATGAGGGATTAAAAAAAATAATTGATCGATCTTATAAGTGTATGAACATAGGGGGGGAGTATATTGAAAAATAAAAATATCAAACTTTTCGTACTTGTTTGTTTTTATCCACATACCGAGAATATTTTGAACGCCCCTCGTACATATAATCACGCAATAGTCGCGATTATATGTAAGTATAATTTATTTCTGTGCCATTTTCAAATTCTCGGCAGGTAAATGTCCCTTCTATTTAATTTTCAAAAAACAAAAATTTTAAAAACTAAACATTACTTTTTCCTACATCTATGCAGAAAGTAACCATCAAATTTTGATATCCTGTAATTAGCCGCGAAATTTATTAATACTTTCAGATGTTATTTCAAATTGAATGTCCTTAGGTGAAAATAATTTCCATTATGTTACCAATACGAAGTATTTTTTATTTTAATAATGAACTAATGAATCACAAATATTTTGGTATCTCTGAATAACATGCAAAATCACATTTTGTTATTATTGTTAATGTTTATAAAAAATAAATCTTATACAACAATGTTACATAAATCGGTAACAGTGTGGTCACGCAATAAATACACGCGCCGGTCCCACGATTCCCGGTCGACTAACTGGCGTTGCGTCCCTCCCCATTCCCCGCGAACTATCTAGAATGAACTCGGACACCACGCCAATATAACTGCCGGTACAACAGTAGCGCCATCTGCTTTTTTGGGTCGAATTTGCTATAGTAACAGAGTATAGTTACAAATTTATATGGACAGCGGGACAAACTTTCGAAAAATAGAAAAAAATACATTTTGTCACCAACTTGGGTTTTAAATAAGTTAATACGTTTATCAATATCTGTATTTATGTAACCCATTATTTTTTTAATTTATAAGTGTGGTAAAAAACAAATTATTAACGATATTTGTACTGCCCTACTGTCTGGGACATAATGATTTTGTATGGAAAACAACTCTGTTACCAAGAATGACCATAATGTTACTTTAAACAAAGTACAAAAATATGAAATTATATTATTATTTTTCATTTTCGATGCTTAATTAAACAGTTTATTTTGCATTTATTTAGTTTACATTAGCAGTATTTTCGTAATTTATCCAAAAAAAAAATTAAAACAAGGTTAGGGACAAGGTTACCTGCAGAGAATTTGAAAATGGCCCATCTATCACCCCCATCTCTTCCCTTGGGTGTCGTAAAGGGCGACTAACAGACCAAAGACTGCACATACATCCAACAGCATAGAGCGGCGATAAGCTCACCACCTGTCACGCTGAGCGCATGTGCAGTCGCTATTTGGTCAAAAGTGGACTATGGCAGAGGACTGCTTTTGCGGTCCCCATTGCCTAGTCTCTGACTAACCCTTCGAGGATAATAGTCGTGATTATATGTATGTATGTATGTATGTATGTGTGCACGCACCTCGTGCTCGTTGAGTCGTGAGCTTATGATGGCCAGTCGTGAGTTTTTTCAAAAAAAAACTAACTTAGGTAATTATTTAGTGTCCGACCGAAACATGTTTTTTGCCGAAACCGGAACCGAAGGTTCGTATTGATTATAGTTTCGGCCGAAACCGAACCTTTTAAACGTGATTAAAACGTTGAATAAATATGTCAGTGGGCCGTTCTTTCCAGATATTTGAATAATGAAACATCTCGCCGACCTAATATTACAGGTTTCTACGTTCAACTTTTATCGAATTGAAATTTCAACATTGTTATAGTGACTCTGGGTCAAAATTTAACTACCCTAAAAAGTGAAAAATTTAAAATGTTACATAACTTAACTGTAATACTGAGGCAGCGACTTGTTAATAATTGTAGATGGTATAAAATAAAACAAGTTTAGTATTAAAATATTATGATAATCATGTTATGATGTATTTTCCTTCAGTTTTACTTTTTAATTTTCACTAACTCAGCCAAATGCGATCCGAAAGTATGTGTATGGCCGAAACCGAACCTCTGACCGAAACATGTGTTTGGGCCGAAACCGAAACCGAAACCGAACCTTCGGTCGGACACTAGTTATTTATACTAGGGCCAAATTCGATTAAGAATGTTTATAAACAAATTATTCACAATTATTTGTGCTAATATCGTCGTCATTCTGCCAAAACCAGTTAAATGCACAATAATGCAACTTGAGATAAATCAATTTGAAAGTTTACTGTAGATTATTTTGTTAAATACTAGTTTTCATTAAATGTTTTAGATTTTTTCCGATGCATTATTTATCCGTCTGTAGAAGTCAAGACTAGTTGATTCGATTATCCTTATAGAAACGGATAAAAATAAAAAATATCTCCGAGAGGAGTGCATTTAATCACTTTTGCCTGACAATTATCAAAAACAGTTATTTGATAAATTTGAAACTTTAAGTCTACCAATTAGTAATAATGCATAGAAGCAGATATTCATTTTACCATTATACATATGTAGAAAATGTTGTGTCCTTTGAATGTTATCAGAAAGAACATAAAAAAGGAGTTAGACATAATTTTAGTCAGTTTTGCCTGACGAAAAATTAAGGATTTTTCATTTATACTTTTTTTACTCATACATTTACATTACATTTTATATACATTTTTCTGGACACGTTAATATTCGAAACTATTGAGCGGATTTGTATGAAATTCAGTAAGTAGATAGATAAGGCAAAAGATTAACGCATAGGCTACTTTGCACTACACTGCTGGATATTGCTATTGAGCTATTGAGCTTGATTAAAAGATCAATGTAAATAATTACTTAGTGATCGAGTTTCAACATTTAATGGCTTTTGGCTAGAGAGGCTTTATATTATAAAACCCGTAGTAACGTTAGCCAAAAGTAATTAAATGCATATAGTCATTTTTTTCACAAAATCTTTATTTCATGTTGTATGTTAAAGGCGCGTGTTTTGCTGACGTATTTTATTAAAGTTTTCAATAAGTAAATAATTTTCCTAAACCGGCTAACGGCATTTGAAATACTTTGGCTGAATAAATCATCTGTAGACCTGCTCCAGTGCGTAAATAAGAAAATCAATTAAACGTGTTTAATAATATTTAGCAAGAGTAATATCGTTAAACAAATTTAATCGTTTTTATCTGGCGACTTTTTACGGAAATTGATAAATTAGCCGGTATTTGCTCAGAGTATCTCTGTAATTATGGGTTTCTACGTTTAACCGATATTGGCAGACGACAGATCTGAAAAAACTTATTCAATTGGTATATTTAACTCGTAATTGACCAAAACTGCAGATAATCGGTTTTGGCAGAATGACGGCGATATCTAGTGTCATAAACTGTCAAATTTCTTCAATCGATATTGATCGTTATACTCTAAGTGATAGAGTTCAAAATGTATTGAAGAAATTTGACATTCTGTGGTCTGAAGTGCTGGCGTCTTTACATTATGCGTATCTTTCAGCTTATATAAGGGTCTTTTTATACGCCATACAAACGGCAAACTTAAAAATCCTTATTAATTTCTAACACTTATCATTTTAGACCACATTAACCACCAAGAGAGCAAGATCGACACGCAACTGCGTGAACTGAAACGTATGGTGGTTTCCGCCTCAGCATCGAGTGCAAAATCTGACGCGGACTTAGGAAAAGCTCTATCAGTGATACACCAAGATCTGGACGAAGCTGAAAAAGAGAAAGAGGTTGTGGACTCCAAAATAGCGTTAGAACCGAATCAAATATTAACCGGTATAGGCATTATAATGTGTGCAGCGCTCATATTTGGTAACATCATAGGCCGCGTGAGTTGATCTCACTTGCCACCGTGTCACCAGAAAAAAAAAGTATTTTTTGTCTATGGACGGAAACTCCGTTTTACGTGTTTGTGGAAGTAGACAGGGACATGCTATTTATTTATATTATTATTTGGAAAAAATCGTATTTATTTCAGTTTACATCAGTTGTTGTAACCAATACAAAAATAATCAAATGAAACTAGTTAGTTAATATAAAAATTGAAAATATACTCAGATTATTTTGTTTTAAGAAATGGCAACATTAATAAGTGAAAATTCTATTTACGAACAGATCGCTTCGGCAATATGCGAGATTTTATAATAATTTTCAATCAGTGCAATTTCATTGTGATATAGTTTGGAGTAGGTACTTATAAGCTGTGCTTTGTTTAAAATTTAAGTTCATACAGTTTGGTATGCCATACAAACTTTATTGTGTAATATTTTGAAACCAACATAGGTACTTAATAATAAACAAAAGAGCAAGACAGAATAAGCGCGTGCCACATTTAGTCCTTTAAAAATGAGCCCAATGGACCTACTTACTCGTCATTCCTTCTAAAAAGGAAATAGTCGCGGGTTGGCAACGTCGCAACGCATAGCTAGCTGTTCCACTCGCGTAGCTTTGTAATTCATCGCCCTGTCTCGCTCGCTCGATTGACACTAGCTGTCACACTGCAAGACGTATGTAGTTGAGTGTTTGATTCATGCTAATAAGGGCATACCGTATCTTCCTCTCTTGTTTATATCTATGGGCATCGATAAGCAAATTCAATTGAAATTTTCTACGCTTATGGAAAATACTTGATTTTTTTTTAATTTGTCTCTTTATAGACAAAAATAAAAAACAACATACTTTTTGTATCTAAATGTTATGCGACTTAAGTCGTAATATCTCTTTAGCATAGAAAATTTCATAAGAATGTAGCTTAATGGTTTTCAAAGGATATAACTGACTTTTGTCACGACAAAATAACATAACTTTTAATTTAAATTGTAATTTCGAATGCACTCACGAAAAAAAAGTTTCAATCGAAAAATGTACACACGGCAACGTATCTAGTTTAACAGTAGTAAATTCAAAAATAACTTTTATTTTGTACGTCATAAAGACTTTTTTAAAGTCGGCGTGTTACGGCTGATATGCTGTCGTATGTACGTATACCTACTTTATATGAAAACTAATAACTTATTACCTAGTATCTGGTCAGGGTCTTAGATGTTACTTTTATACGCATTTTTATCCTTAGTTTGTGTAATTTTTAGTTCTGAATGTGTCTCTAATCATTAAATAAAATCTGATTGTTATTAAAGTTCAACGATTCCACTACCTACCTACTTATTCATATTGAAAAAAGTATTGAAGTATTTTTCAACATGCGAATAAATAACAGTCGTTGTAAACTGGCTTTTTTTCATAATCCTTTTTATTATATTATTATCTGTATTTAGGATAGATTTCAAAATATTTACAATTTAAAAAGAAAAAAAACTAAATTACAATAAAAACCATAAATAAAAGAATTGCCCCAAATCATCCCCATCAGGCAGAGTACTCAGAACACTAGCCGCATTGCCTTGCTGGATGGCGAGGCGTTGGCCCAGATAGCTGCTGGCACTGGGGTCTCGGGTGGATTCCACCAGCTTTTTTGAAATAAGTATCTCTAAAAAACTGGTGGGCACCTAAACCCCATGGTCCCAACGTCTCTACCCCAAACGGCTCAAATATGAGATCTCCAGTCAGCAGTATCTGCGGTTCTCCGCAGTATTTGCAGCCGAGCCAGCGTTGATACATGTACTTGAAAGGATGGACGGGGCAAACGTGTCAACACATGTAGCATCCCACACAAGTGCCCGTCCCACCCTCCAAGGTACCAGGGCATGCCGTCTGGCCTCTTGCCATCATCGCGCGCCAGGCCGGCGGGCTCTAGTACTGCTGGCACTCCAGCCGTGACTAGAGCCCGACGAATGATGTCATTCAAGGAATGATGGCGGGCAATGCGGCCAGCACTCCGTGCACAGGACAGCCCGTGGTGGCCGAGGGTGTTTACTGGAGCGCCACATCGACATTGATGGGGGACGATACTGGGGGCACCAGGGCAGTGGCGAGGCGAAAAGTACTGCGGTCTAGCAGAGTACCCGTATTGGTTTAGGGTAGTGACTGCAACCAAAGACCCGACTCCCATCTCCCTACAGCTAAAAGGCGGGCACGCTCTGCGGAACTAGAAGACGTGTTGATAAGGTTATTTCGCAACAGTTCGCAGAGGGGCCCGTCCCAAAGCCTTTGGGAGGAGGTTTTGGTTGGAAGATCAGAATACGGGCAAGCTGCTCTCCAGGCGGCCTTGGCCTTGTCCATGTAGGGTGTCAAAAAGGAATTAGATGTTTGTTCTAGTATTTTATTAGTGAGTGGCAGGGAAGCATGGACTGAGGACAAGAACGCCGGGAGGGACACGCACGTCTGTAGTTTTACCCAGGCCACCGAATCTAATTGGAAGTGATGTTTGGGTCCAAGAGCGGTCGCTGAAGTTTATATTTAAAATTGAAGAGAGTATATTTTTTATGGTGCTGTCTAGGCTGGCAAGGAGTTCAGGAAACTTCCACAGCCGACAACACCGCAAGGCATATGTGTACTTACGAACGAAAAGGGAATACCGAATTAGAGTGAAAGCCATGTGACAATTAATTTTGAAAAGACGATCTAATGTAGGTATCACTAAAATTTTGTAATTTAGATGTTATAAAATTTTGGAAGGAATCATCTAGAATATAGGGGACCCCAGAGGTGAAGGGAACTTTTATCTACTACTTTTAAGAGAGGAGCTACGTCTCTAAAGCGGGATATTATGTCGTGCCTGTCGACGCAACTGTCCGCTATAAAAAGCTCTCACTTAGAAATATTAAGCTCCTAAGTCTCGAAAGGACAGTTGATGCATCGCCGGCAAGAGTCCCATCATCCAGATACCACACGTTAAATTTGGAATTTAATAGCTCGATGACCGGGTGAATGGCGAGACTAAAAATGGCGGGGCCCAGAGGGTCGCCCTGTTGGCATCCTACGGCAGATAAGATGAGATGTTTCTTATACAAAAGATTAGATGGGTTGTTGTAACACTGCATCATAAATGGTAATATTGCAGGAGCTTTTGATTTTATTTGATCCAACATGACGACCCTGTCGACAGTTAAAAGCGTTTTTAACGACGACTTTCAATACCTACCACCTCACCGCCTGGTTTAACCTTTTGGGCGCCACGCCATAAACGCATTCCTGTGTCCTGCACGCCAGAGCATAAAATAGACAAAAATACCTACGAAAAATATAGTGCTGCCAAGAGTCGATAAATTGGTAACACACGGTGACCTGTTTTTGTTGTTTTTATATGCAATAAGTGACTACTTATAATCTGGGATGTTTAATTTATTCTTGTGCCATCTTCCACTCTTTGTATATATGTACTTAGTACATAAATAAAAGCATAGCATTGAAAATAAAATGGTGGTAAACCACAGCACTATTCTTTATAGTGATGTCTTCATTGTCACGACTGGACGACAACGGCGCAGCTGGCCATCCTATAATGCCTCTTCCATAAAGGTGTACCCGAGTCGCACGTAATGTATCAATTTCGAAATCGATACCTAGAAAGACATCGATTAACCTTTTCACCGCCCAACTATCCGTATTATTACTCTGTTGTATTTACTTATGTTACTATGTCTTACTATGTGCTTTGTTTATATTAAGTAAGTGCAGACGGCAACAGATTTTGTGAAAGGTTAAATCCTTATCTTTAAATTTCGTGTTAGTGCATCCGAATGCAGAACAGTAAAGCTTTTGTTTCACCATCCTGTGAACTATCCACTTGCGAAAATAAAGTTAACGTGAAACAAACTGCCGCGTCGGTCGCTTTCTGCGTACTGCGTGCGTGACACTCGACTAAATTGTCTCCGCGCGCGGACCGAGAGTGTAGGTATATAAATCGACCGAATTACGTAGTGACAAGGGCCTGCTGATACGCTATTTTAGATCTTAAATCCTTATCAATATATCGTTTTTAGTCTACTCACAATACTTTCCGGAACGAGCGTAATGCCGAAAGTTAGCAAGACGATATACTTACCTACTTACCCGCTGTTTTAGACCTTAATGTTTACTCACGGTTACTTACCTATTTTTTTTGAAGGATTGATTATGTTGAACTATGGTTTTAGAGATTTATTTCTGTAAAGAATATTACGCTATTATATTATAAGCTATATTATAATGTTCTTTAACTATCGTTGAATTATAAAAATATACCAAACACATTGAGAATTATCCGCTTGCGTGATCTCGAGATGATACCTAAACATCTATAAAGTGATTTCGTCCTTTTTTTCGCAACAACGAAAAACCTTTGTTATGATTTTTAAGTTGATATTGGTTAGGTATTTCAAACTCAAAAACAAAAACTTTAAAAATGTAGGTAATTAGCGGAGTGTAATACGTAATTTAGAAACACTATCTCGATGCACATTAGCGCGACAATCTTCGGCACGAAATCGCGACAAACCAAATGCCGATGCCATCTATCTAAACATGATGATATCTATCTATACCAAACAACTACTTGGTATTAACCATGGGATATAAAAAAACATACATAGAAAGTGTCAATTTTAACCGGTGCAAAACAGTACAAGAATATTTTTATAAATAAAAACAAACATATTTTATTAAACAATATAATATAATGTATTAATATAATATTATTGTGATTAATTTTTTATTTATTATTAAATTACAATGTTAACTTTCTAGTTAGCTTTGTAATTAAACTACAATTAAATTATATCACCGTGCACACGTGTTGCATGCATATGATCCATAGTAGATGACGGTACCTACCGCTACCCTTAGTAAAAATAAAATTAATCTACCCGCGATAGATATGTTGCCGCAAAATAGCTAATGCCATAAAGAGACTCGATGACGCAGTGGAGTTATAATTATAAGTATAATAACAGAAATAAAGTTTAATTTATTAAGAATTTGCATACACTTACTTACCTCTAAATCTCAATAATTGAATCAGATTCCGAAAATTCGTCGTCATCATCGACGCCTTCCAAAATGCGAAGAAGTTCAATTAAATCGCTCATGTTGCACTGCACTACTTTACCTCACTATGCGCTTATGACGTCATCAGGCTATCGTCTATCCGTGACCACGGCGCCCAGAGAACTTATTATTGATGACGCGCTAGGGATGCGCCAGAGTTGCCATATTGGATTTATTAGGTGAAGTTGATTTGACGATTCTTTATTCATGTAGCTGAGCTACGGTACGCTATGGTAGTGTTAGTTTTCTTACATTTCATTTTATTAAAATAACAATAGTAATAAAATAAAATAACACGTTTTAGTTGAATTTTGAATAGGTAATTTACGATAAAACTACCTTCCGCAGTACAGCACTAGCGGTCAAGCGTAGACGACTTTGGCGTGTTGGACATAGTATTTGCTTATATAAAACTCCATGTTTTATAGTTCAATATTTCTCAGTTCTTATGGCTCTAAGAGACTTGTTTTTATACTCATATGTTGCAGGGATATTCTTTATTGCCGAATGTAGAAAAAAAATACCAGTAATAGTTTTTCAACACATTTATTTAATATTTTTGTAAGCCGGGTTTTTTGTCAACTATAGATGTCGTTGGCGCACAGGGCCCGCAAGTGCTGGTCATATATAGACGACTTTGGCGCTCAAAAGGTTAATAAAAATGATCGGAGTGAGTGGACAGCTGCCTCATAGCCTCCTTTGCTGCCAAAACCTAACTGCTTCGGTTGAAAGTAATTTGTGAGAAAATTCACCGATTGGCAACAAATTTTAGCTGTGAGGCGCCGGTATGTAGAGTCAAGGGCAATGAGACGAATGCTACCATCCCTCTTCTTCAGAGCGCAGAGGTTTGCATTAGCAAAAATTTCAACAACATCTGGTGCTACCTCACCCCGCAGCATCAGATTACACATGCTTGTCAACGCCTGAAGTAGGGAATCGCCAGCCTCACCGCAACAGCCGCTGGTGAGATCTTTAAGATGCTGTGGGGTGAGGCCATCAAGACCGCCTGCAGAGCCTGGAAGAAACGAAATGATGGCTGCGCGAACTGTGTCTGCTGCCGCTTGTAAAGGTGAAGTTGAGGTGGCATCGGTGGTGGAGTGAGCAGAATTGTGAGTATGTGCAAGGGAAGATGAAGAGAGCTTACTATAAATAAATAAAACTTTCCTACAATCACACCAATTATCTAGCCCAAGAGAAGCTTCGAAGAAACTCGTTAAATGGTTACTAGACAGCGGATAAACATACTTAAAATACTTAAATACATACTTATTATACATAGAAAACACCCAGACCCGAGACAATTTAGAAAAACAATAATTTCTAAATTGACCCGACCGGGGATCGAACCCGGGACCTCAGAGATGGCGACACCATGAAAACCGGTGTACAAACCACTCGACCAAGGAGGTCGTCACTATGTAAGGCGGTGAGGGTTTTGGGCAGTCAATTCAATTCAATTCAATTTAATTTATTTTCTCATCACAAAGGTTTACGTTGTACAGAGAGAATGGCACATTATCAATAAATAGAACCCATAAGTACCCCTTGTGAGAGACTGGTGCTTGTGATAGGTTTGAAAAAACCCGTAGACCACCGGTCACCAGTGCCCCATTCCACGGACTCTGAGCAAACTATAACTATTACATTATTACCTACTTATTGATATAAAACAAACAAAAGATATGATGAAGCCCCTGAGTGAGAGATGTGTTAATGAGTGAGTGTATAAGAGTGTGTGGATGCGTGGTGTACGTGTGTTAATACATAGCGCAAGTACTTTAGAGAGAGAGACGGGGTCCGATTATTGTAGTAATTACACTTTTGGGATAATAAAGTCTTCGGTTTCTATATATGTTAGCGTCTTGAGCCAGTTCGTGATTGTGCGTTTGTAGTTTAGTTTTGGAAGGGGATAGATATTCAACAAACTGTTTATTTTATTGTATATATAGCAGCCAAAGAAGCAGAAGAAATGATGAGAATGGCTTGTATGAAATAATGGTGTAGGACAGACATTAGCTTTCTTTCGCTTATCATCCATAAGATTGGGATCGTACGGCAATTGGGCGTGTTTTTTTTATGGCAGTTTGCAATATGAAAATTGTGTTGTCGTCTGTTGTGTATTGTCAGCACATCCCAGTCCTTATAGAGCAAAGTTGTAGGGAAGCGATATGGAAGACCAGCTCCCACCTTTAGTACAGCTCTCTGAGCTCTCTCAAGGAGGAGGAGATAAGTCTTAGGTACACCACCCCAAGACGTGATGCAATACTCAACTACGGAGTGGCAGAGAGCATGGTAGACCATTTTGATTGTCTTGCGGTCAGCTACGTGTCTTAAGAGGGTTTACGCATTTCGGTTTCCCATACAAACTTCCAAGTCGAAATTTTTATAAACTAAAAGGTCAATTTCAAGGAAACTTTGCATGCTAAAGTAAAATATAGGGATCTAAATAGTTTGTTGAAAACATTTAAAAAAAACCGTTTGTTTAGCTGAGTTATTGCGCTTTAAAGTCCACTATATAAAATATTTAAATCTTTTTTATAATGTTTTCAACAAACTATTTAGATCCCTGTACTTTACTCTAGCATGCAAAGTTTCATTAAAATTGGCTTATTGGTTTTTAAAATTTCGACTTTGAAGTTTGTATGGGAAACTGAAATGCGTAAACCCTCCTAAGGTTTTAAATACTTATAAAAATTAGTTTCCGCAGCCGAGTCACAAAGACATAGATATGCGGTTTAAATAAAAGGGTATGGTCGATGGTAATACCAAGGTATTTTATCAGTATCAGCCCCAAGTAGCACGTTAGTGAATTTTCGAACTTATTTTGCAACTGTAGGTAGCATTTAAGTGATGCAAGAGTGTACGGTATTACTTATAGATGCAAACAGCACTCGAATTTGGAAATGAGTAACTCTTATCACCATCAGTTGCTTTTGAGTGATTTTTGTTCCTGCTTTATTTCTTATGGTAGCATTAAGCCAAATTTATTACTTATAGATGCATAAAGGATTTAATTTTCTATCTTTTAGAACTCAAAGAGGCATATGACATCTTTTAATCCCCCCTATAGAACTGTGCCCTAATAGGTGCTAATTTCTCCTTATTTGGCATCTTTAGTACTAAATAAGTAGTACATATGAGTTATTTAAAACCTATTTTAACGGGACTAAACACGATTAATTTTGTAAGTAAGTACATATCTACTTACTGCTAGACGTTTAACCAACAGAGCTCAGAACCTGTGTGACCCTGAACATCTTCAGGCTGAGCTTGCTCACGTTCAGGAAGTACTAAAACGCAACGGATACAAGGTGTCACAGAAGAGGAAAAAGCAGCGTCATACCTTTCCAAACACCGGGAGTTTATAAACTCGATTGTAGCTGTGGTAGTTCATATATTGGACAGACTAAGCGGACTATCGCAGAACGTGTCAAGGAACACATCGCAGCTGTCAAAAATCGACAAATAGACAAATCGGCGGTAGCTGAACACCTGCTGGAAGCTGGAGTTATCATGATCCTAAAATCCTCTCCACCGATCGTTATTATCATAGCAGGATAGTACGTGAAGCGATTGAGATCAAGAAGTATAAAAATTTCAATCGGGAGGACGGGTTTAAATTATCATCAGCATGGGATCCAGTGATTGGCAAATGCAAACCGCAACGTCAGTCTATAACAAGAAACTCCGATACTGTTAGTGTAGTGTGCCGGAGTCGTGTTACTGAAGATTCATTGTACTGTGACAATTTAAGTGAACGTATGAGGGTGGATGAAGAAACAAATACCCGCCCGAGCCGACGACGCCGCGCACCGCCAGTTCGCTTGTGACCACGGCCGCAG
This sequence comes from Scoparia ambigualis, assembly GCA_963921215.1. Taxonomy (NCBI): domain Eukaryota; kingdom Metazoa; phylum Arthropoda; class Insecta; order Lepidoptera; family Crambidae; genus Scoparia; species Scoparia ambigualis. The sequence continues at coordinate 25,518,768 of OY992515.1, read as the reverse complement.
CATCGCGGCCGAAACGTCAAGTAGTAAGTAGATACGTACTTACTTACAAAATTAATCGTGTTTAGTCCCGTTAAAACTGTTTTAATGCAATGCAACGCGATAGTTTAAAGTCTTATAATTAACACCTGTAGTGGCTCAAGAGTTATTATTGCAGCTTATTGGGAATTTAATGTAATTGCCTTTGTAAGGTCTAATATACTCTAATATGCCACTGTAACGCGTAGATGGGTCCTAAAAGATGGTTCTTGAAAACTTTAAGCAACATGTTTTTCTCATTTAGAACCACTTATGATCTAACAGTTCTAAAAGACTAAAACGTAGAACTTATTTTAATTGCGATTCAGTGGGCGGCACGTGCATATTATGTTTGTTTATAAATCATTCTTTAATACACTCACGCAAGTAATAAAAAAAGTCCTATTAGCTAAAATAACTACTCAAAATGAAAACTAATAAGAATGAATGATGAATAAGATTTAAAATAAAACACATTCAAATTCATGTCATACACGGATTTTATTTTCAATCATACAACTAAAAATCCTTCGATACGGGTACAAAACCCTTATAATTTATGAGACCATCTCATAAATTATAAGGGTTTTGTACCCATCTTGAGTATCCCCAATTCAACGCAGAGACAGCGAGACCTGTAAAGTAAAAATAATCACTACTAGGTACCTACTAATGAATGATTTTTTGGTCCTAAGAGCTCCAATAAGGCAACAAATTAGTGACAATTGAACTGTAAGATCTATTTCAAATCTCCATGTTTAAAAATGGAGTCATTGAAAAGCATCTTGTTGAATAATATTTTATAACAATAACATAAAATAAAATGAGTTTTGATAACTGTTTCTGATGTAGTTTGACATAAAAAAAATTGTGAAATCAGAATGTTAGGTTTTTAACAACCAAATTTTCATAAAGTAATATCTTATTTATTTGATCAGCGCATAATCTTTGATTAGATCGAAAATTATCATCAAAATTTACTAAGTAAATATACCATGGTTTCACGATAAAAAACCATTTGCAAGGGCTCCATGATGTTATCCTGCGTTATACACGTAAATTTTTAATACTCACCAAATAGATGCAATAATTCAAATGCTGTCACAACACAATAGCACATAGCACAATTAACGCGGCCTTTGGTAATCTCCACCGAAAATAAGACGGATAGGATCTCATTTGTCACTCAACGAATAAACGGTATCGCTTTATCGTTCAATCATTCATTCATAGCGCGCAATTCGCACCGTTAGTTGCAAGTGCTACTCAGGTTGCAATTCGAACTCTTATGCATTGCTTTTGCATCTATAAATAAGTTGCAATTTTGCTCCCTTTGGTAGAATACAGGTTATAACCACCTTTATAGAACTTAATCACGGTGGATTTTATTACTAAAGTTTCCAAAAAAAAACTATATGCAAGCTATTTGTCACCAATTGTGTTACTTAGGAGTTCTTTGGAGTGAAGGACAGTACAGGTAACGGATCCCAAACGACAAGAGTGGCGGTGATTGAAAAGGATGGTGGGGGAATCTGATTGGAGCTATGCGCGAATGCAATGTATTTAGTAGAGGATGCAGAACCGGACCTTATTTAGGAACCGGGTATTTCGGTTCCATTTTACCGAAGAACCGGGTACCCGGTTTTTTCGGTGCATTTGGTCCGTAAAATAAAAGAATGTTTAATTTGTTACCAATGCTTTTATTTAGGAAGTCTATTAATTACAGTTAAGAAATCGACTAGTAACAGATTACAATAAAGTTATCAAATAATCAATAATGTCAATTATAATATTAATAGAGTTTCACTGTCTGTAGTAATTCCGGTAGAAGACACTTAGAGAAGCAATGTCTCTACGCAGGTGGAGGTCCTCAAGAGAGGCTGTAAACTCAGCATCTCCAAAAATGCGTACCGCTCGCCTTTGCAGTCTATCAAGTGCATCGAGGAGGTATTTAGCGGAGCCGTCCCATAGATGGGAACAATACTCCATACTCGATCACACCTGAGTCTTGTACAGCAAACAGCGCTCCTCGGGAGTGAAAAACCGCCTCACCTTATTGAGAATACCCAACTTACGGGAGGCAGTGTAACGTTGCACGTACATGTTTATAAAATTTGCTTAATATTTAAATTATTTTATTTTAAAATACAATAAAACAATAAAGTAAACCTATCTTATTTATTTTAAAAAACCAAATGATTATATACAACCTTAACCTAAACGATATTATAATACTTATATTTAATTAAAACTATGACACTATAACTATTAAAACACTGACTATTAATTATGAACACAAAAAACATAACAATTGAAATAAAAAAAGTAAACTAAACAAATTAAATAAATTGAATATTTTTGTCAACCGCGATGTGTGACCGCTTGTACTTTAACTCGCTTCTATTGTCTCGACGCAGGACCGGTTAACGAGGAGCTCCCACGGTGCTCGGCGCGCATTCGTTTCATATACGGCGCGCAGGTCAGAAAGTAGTAGCTACCTAACTGCAGTAATATTTTCGTTCGTAGAAAACGATTTTAAAGTATTAAGAGCGGTTCTATTTTGTTGGAAATAGTTATTAATTGCTAATTAACGTACGTTTTACGTTGCCATTAATAAATTCAGTTGTTTTCCGTCCCCAATTGGGTAAGTGTTGAACGAATAACTACTAAGTAGGTTTTTTCCTTTTAGCTTGCGAACAATAAGTAGTGATTTAATTATTTGTGTTTAGCCTTTTATTTAAATTAATGTAGTTAATCAGTGAACATATTCCAATGACTTGCTTGTTTACGAGGCTGAGTTGTTCTGTAAGGATTTTTTATTTCCCTACCTACACACAAATAGAAAAGATTTCCATTTTATGAAACTTGATCATTTTAATCATTTAAAACGTTAAATTACCTATATTTTGTTTAATGGCCTCATTTAATTATTTTGTTAGAATTGTAAATTCCTTTCTGGTTTCTTTAAAATAAGCCACTTCACCAGCCACTGGTCACCTCCTTTTAGTCTTCTACTTTTGGTGGCCAGAAGGAACATTGTGGGGGGCCTGTTGTAATGCTGGACGTTATAAATTCCAGGGAGCAAAGTTTGGAGCAACTTCCGGGACCAAGTACTTGCGTCACCACCAACACATCGACACCCACCTTCACCAGCCGTCGCCCCCGAAGACCAAGACAGGGGAGTGCCGACCAAGCGAAGCGCATTTTATGGGCTTCACCCACGACCGCTGCTGCGGTATATTTTTTTATAATAAACATTTTTTTTTGTGGACTTGGATTTTAATCATTAATTAACCCAACGTCACAGCAGTTAAAATAACACTCTCGATGTAGCATTTTGGATTCAGTTAGTGGCCGATGTCCATGCCGAGAATGCCGAGGTTCACCGAAATGGGTAACGGAGAGTTCTGAAGAGAGGGAGGAGTAAGGAAGGGAGTTACCTTGGACGAGAATGCACAAACCTGGGTTTTGCTGGCATTAAACTCGACCAGGTTTTCAGATCCCCACTTAGAGACACAATCGAGAGCCAGGTTCAGTTTGGTAGCCAGTTCTTGCCTTTTCACCACGATATCGGCTTGCTTTGCCGCAGGATGTCCCAAGTACCGCTCATGTACCGTACTGTCATCCGCATAACAATGAATATGGACATAACAAGGACAACATGTCATTAATATGCAGTAGAAATAGAGTAGGTGAAAGCACAGAACCCTGCGGCACTCCGGCATTTACTTTGAAGAACGCGGAGGACTACCCTCACGAAGGACACGAATCCTCCACTCTTCTAGAAAGTCTGCAACCCAGGCGGGCAAACGGGGCGGCACACCGAAGGCCGGTAACTTGGAAAGAAGGGAACGATGCCACACTCTATCGAAAGCTTTGGCGATAATAAGGCTAACTGCCAGGGATTCGCCATGCTTATCCATCGCTTCACCCCATGCATGAGAAACGTACGCTAGAAGATCACCCGTTGATCAAACACCTTGCACATCACAGAAGTTACAGCGATGGGAATAAAACAGTCTTATATTTTTTCCACGCCAAATCACAGTATAATAAAATGTCTGTCTTAAAAACTACTAATAGACTAATATTTTTTCATGCATAATCAACAATTTACTTATACCTACCTACTTAATGGAAAATTTTGATTTATTGGACGACATTTATAAGAACCGAAAGAACCGAAAAAACCGGGTAATACAATTTTAAGAACCGGTTCTTTGGAAATTAAAAGAACCGGGTAAAACCGGGTCTTTTCGGAACCGGGTAGAACCGGGTGCACGCCCTAGTATTTAGTCTTCGATATATTTAGGGTCAAGACATTGTCATGGAGCCATGCACATACTCTCCTAAAGCCAGTCTGAGCATTGTAGAAAACTTCTTTCCAGCAATCACCACTGAAAAAAAGAGCTGCGTCATCAGCGAATGCAAGCAATTTGCCGTTGTGGAGTTTCATATTACAGAGGCCATTCACATAAACCAGGAAAAGAGTGGCACCATTTATGCTTCCCTGCGGCAAGCCAAAATCCACCGTTTGCTCTTGACTGATCCAATGATCAATTTTGACGCGGTGTTTGCGGTTGGTCAAATAATCACCAAACAAACCCAAAGGGCAACCTCTCACACCCAATGCCTCTAGCTAGCTTCTTTAACAGATGTGGAATGGAAACGGTGTCTTGGCTGGATGAGTCAAGAGCGATCGTGTCGTTAGAAAATAGGAGCCGCGCTGCCCCCTTATAATGTCTCCCTCACTTATCGTATTTTCTACATTCTTATAAATATTTTAATTTGGAGATGCGAAATATAATACTATTGCCATCTAAGCTGTCCGAAATGCAATTTTGTTGACACGAGAAGTGAGGGAGCCATTATTATGTGGATCCCTAGTAGAAACGTGCAAGACGCGGTAAGCAAACATCAATAGGTGCTCCCAAGCCTGTCATGTGTTCTCACGCACGGTCTTGCGAACAGTTTCGGCGAGCTTATGGGACACTGCCACTCTCGCACCTCGCGGTATACGCTTTATCACATACATACATATAGGGTCTAACAATATCAATAAGCGAACGTTTAAAAGAAGCATCTATACATCACACTACCCAACTAACAAAATTGTCATATAATATGAAGCCTAAATAACATTTGGTCATATAGAGGTCATATAGATGTAACTCAAATTCCCATGAATCGTGTTACAATATATAATACGAACGATTAGTCGTATAATGTTTTAGTCATTTAATTGAGTCCTGTAAACGTTTACACAACCAAATTACATGACCATCTTATAAAGATAGTAGCTGTGACCTTTAAAATACATTCACTCGTTTATTAGTCTCGTTTACGACCACTTTACGCCTTCTTGATGTAGTATAAAAGTAATTTATATGTCAATCATAATCTGGTTATAATGACGACCATAACACTGCTTTTTGTCAGTAATAAGATTTCTACATGACAATCATATAAAGTCCATAAATTTAACTCTTATAAAACGTACAGCTGTATACACGTCTCTTATAGGATTTTTTGACTATCTTCACACGACTTTTATATAAAGTTTAAAAGCCCAATATTCAGATTTATATGTCTTATATAACTTATGGGTTTAAAATGCTTATATAAGTTACTTATATAAACATTTTGATTATTTAATGGTTTCACGTAGTACTCTTTTACGAACTGAACTTGTATATTTTCCGTTGTTGTGACTTTAACTATACAAGCTTTTTATATGATAGCTATGATAGTATCAAAGAATCAAAAGATGGTTTCGTAGTAAGAAATAGTTTTTGTGAAAAAGGATGCATGTGTACATATACAAAATGAACTTAATATTAAATAGGTAGCTTATCGTAATAATATCTAACACCTGTCAATTATCATATCTTTTTTTTTCTTAAAATTTAGTGAGTTCAAGAAGTAATCCTCGAATAATCATCGTAGATTTGCAAAATGATGATGAAAATGATGATTATTCGTTTGAAACCCAAGACGATGATGATGAAAACAGTAATGAAAATGAGAATTTTAAAACATCTTCAATTATCACTATATTGTGATTTCAATAAAATGTTTATCTCATGGCTTTTTACTTCTTTACGGTATCCTAAAAATGGCGGACTACAAAAGAATTAAAATCGTAGTATATGACTTATAGTCCTAAGATATCATATAATAGGTATCATCACTACCTAAAGTCGTATAATTGTAAAAGTACTAGAAATCTTAAATAAAATGGGATTAATTATTTTTATTTTGCAATAATTCGAAGGGAGCATTAAAAATTTGAGAAAAATTGTATATACAATCGTCATGAAATTTAATTTCCCTTACAAAAGTAGATATTGTTACCTACTAACAACAACTACAATATAGTTAACAACATTCAGTAATAAATGTGTGGCAGACATAAGATGGTGACACTTTGTAAACAGTTATTTTGTTTTTCGTTTGTTTTTTGTTGTCTCACTCCCACTGAACTGCGCTGTAATAGCAAGCATCCGGGTAATGGCTATGCAAATGACTACTTCCCAATGTTTATTAAGTTATACGACGTCTATTGGATCACTACACGACAAGATGGTTATAATATTAATCACTTTCACGGCTGCTATACGAATATTTATCGTATATCCGATATTAATATGACTATTACCTTCCTAGTAGCCACTAATACGACCTTGACACGATCGCTATACGAATAGAAGTTTTATTATTTCCGCCTATTTCGCGTCATATATACGTCAATACGACAGCTATATAACCAAAACAGTCTGACCTTAAGTTGTGACGAAAACGTTGAAAAAACTATACGACCAAATTTTGTTAGTTGGGTAAGCATGCTCACCAAATTTGATTCTAAACTACAGGCTCGTTACCGAGAAAATCAACAAAACATTATCATAATTCACCAAAAAATACACCCTTTCCAAACTCGTACAGCTGCTACACGCACACAAAGATAGCCGAACTAGCACACTAAACTCGGAGTCTCGGAGCACACTGAGATCTTTTTATTCAGCTTGCGTGCGTGTTAGTAAATATACAGCATATTTCATGATGTGCATTATTTTTATTGAATTAGTTTGTTGGAAAACATAACTTTGAAAAATCACTATATAATTGGAGCCCATGTTTTGTCATAGGTATTCAGAATGATGTAAGTACCTATAGATACCGCTCTTAAACGTTCGCTTATTGATTTTTTTAGACGCTGTATAATGACGACTATTATCGCAAAAGGGTTAGTCAGAGACTAAGCAGTCCTCTACCATAGTCCACTTTTCACCAAATAGCGACTGCACATGTGCTCAGCCCAGCGAGACAGGTGGTGAGTTCATCGTCGCTCTAAGCTGTTGGAAGTACACACATCAAAAGTGTCTAGGGATCAAGCATTTTTATGCGGATTTCTTGAGATTGAGATGTGGCTTTGTAATAAATTTATGATTTTATAAATTTATATGGATCCTTTTTGGTGCATTTCATAATTTGAAACAGGAACTTTCAATCAATTTCTAGTAAAAGATGAAAATCAGCTGTCAATATTTTCCCTATAAAAACATACAACGCATTGAAGACATTATTAGTGCTACTGTTTCCCTACTACTGATTAAAACCAACGTTATTATGGAGCGGCGACGTCATTTAAGCAGGGAAGAAATGCTCAGAGCCGTGGGAATGATAGAAGCTGGTTCCCGGCAACGTACTGTGGCTTTAGCTCTGAATACAAGTCAGAGTGTTATCAGTCGACTTTGGACACGTTACCGAAGCACTGGTACCGTGGCTGAGCGCCATGGAGGACGGTATCGCTGCACCACACGGAGACAAGACCGATACATTCAAATCACAACTCGAAGAGCTCCAACAATAACCGCCATGATGTTAGCCGTGAGGCTTCATCACTCTTCAGGGAACTTAATTAGCGACCAAACAGTCAGAAACCGCTTGCATGAAGTGAACCTTCATTCCCGAAGACCGCTAAGGGTACCACCTATAGCAATGCACAATCGTAGGATTCGATATCAATGGGCTCTTGAACACAGAAATTGGGCAGAAGAACAATGGCGTTTCGTGTGCTTTTCTGATGAGTCTCGTTTTGGTATGAGACCGGATACAAGACGTATACGACACTGGAGAACCCCTGGACGCCAACAGCGATTAAAATCCTGCCAGGAAGTCCATCCTTATAGTGGTGGAACCATCATGGTATGGGCGGGTATTTGGATCGGCGGAAGAACTGAGTTGATTTGGATCAGAGGCAACCTCAACGCTCAAATTTATGCTGAGACGATTGTATCAGACGTCATCGTTCCTCTACAAGTGCAAATCGGTCCCTTATTTCAGTTAATGCATGATAATGCACGACCGCACACCGCAAGAGTTGTAAGACAGACTCTCGCCGCAGCTAACATCAATGTCATGCCCTGGCCTGCTCAGTCGCCAGACTTGAACCCGATTGAGCATGCATGGGATATGCTACAGAGAAGAGCTCTGCTAAGCGACACATAGACGCTGCGCGTACGGCTGTGATCTGCTGTCTCTTTCCAATTCTATGAATATGAAAGAGACAGAGTCATTTCACAGCGCTGCGGCAGCCGCAGATATCAAGGCTTTAGCTTAGAGAATCGCACGGCTGCCGAATATGGAGGGTATCCAGTCGCAAGAAGACCTTTTTTTGTTGTTGCAACGAACATGGGCGGCCATTCCACAGCGTGATTTGGATGAACTCATTTTGAGTATGCCAAACCGATGTTCTTGTGTTGTTAGTGTTCGCGGTAGAAACACGGATTATAAATTGTTTAAGTTACCCAATAAAATTTTAAAGAAAACTGTTATTTCAGTCTTTTTTTCGAACTTTAATGTTAGTGGTTCAAATGTCAAAAATCCCTTTATTAGGAAAATGGCAAATTTCTTTATTAATGCAAAGGTGACTTGGTTTATCGTTACTGTAGACAAACGAAAACACTTTATTTGATGAATCCTTAAAGAAAATTTTAATTAATATCAATCAGGAGAAAAGTTATTGCAAAAATATATGTTGATCCCTAGACACTTTTGATGTGTGTATGTGCAGTATTTAGTCCGTTATTCGCCTTTTACGACACCCTAGGGAAGAGAGGGGGGTGGTAGTATTCTTTCACCGCTACGCGACACGGTGTTTTATTATAATAATACTACCGGCACGCAATGGATTTTTATGCGGTTTTCACTAAAAGATAGAGCGTTAACTGAGGATGGTTTTTGTTTACTTAGATTTTGTAGATATATTTTTTTAAATGGCTGATGTATGACGGTTTTTCTAAGTTAGCGTGGACGAAGGCGCGGGCGGGCCGCTAAATAAGCAAATGCAGTTTAAAAAGTTGTGATAGGTTTATTTTAAACTCATTACAAAATAGTAGTAGGTATCTACTGTGTTTATTGACCTTAACATTAGCTAGACTTCATCTATGACTACCTAGACTTAATTACATTTGTTATCTTTAAAGTAAACATTTGCTATCTAAATTCCGTTTAGATAAATGCAGTGACTTTATGCTTATTAATACAAATATATTGCAAGTAAGTATAGGTATGTTTGCCTGCTTATTCATAATGATAAACTCTTACGTAATTATTCTAAGGATAAACTATTAACTACCTATTCATTACATTTATCTTCGATCAATTAAAAATATGTCGATCGAAGACATTTATTATAATTTTCGGGATGAATGAATGTACTTTATTGTATACTTACACCGAAAACAAAACACCTTACAATTTATAAAAGATTTACTTTTTCTTGACTAAGATTCACGAGTAAACTACTAGCGGCCACTCGCGGTTTCACCCGCGTGTGATTCCCGTTCCCGTGGGAATATCGGGATAAAAAGTATACTATGTGTTAATCCAGGTTATAAACTATCCGTATGCCGAATTTCATCCAAATCCATTCAGTAGTTTTTACGTGAAAGAGTAACAAACATCCATCCATAGATACTTACAAACTTTCGCGTTTATAATATTTGTAGGATATAGGATGGTGTCTTTCTTTCAAAAATCATTCTTTTTCGAATTTGGCCCTAGTTTATGGATGTAGATATGAATGAGGTGTAAATTGATGCCGTGCTTCGGAAGGTATTACCAAGGACGATATTATCTTATTTGTCTATGGTATTACATATCTACATACATACATACTTCACGCCCGCTTCCCGGAGGGGTAGTCAGAGACCACAGATTTCCATTTGCTACGATCCTACACAAATCCTTTGCATCACTTATGCCCGATTTACACGTATTAAGCAGTTTAGTAGTTAACTAAATTTTAACTTAATTTTTAGTGATTAATTGCATGTAAACACACAATTTAGTAGATAAGTCACTTAAAATTAAGTTAAAATTTAGTTAACTACTAAATTACTTAATACGTGTAAATCGGGCATATATCACTTAAAATTTAGTTAAAATTTAGTTAACTCTTAAATTACTTAATACGTGTAAATCGGGCATTAGGGTCGCCGGTCGCCGCACACGGGCCACCGGCCACAGCCACAAACGCCGCCACAAGCTAGAAGCAGGGGCGTGTGGCGGCCACCGGCATCAACCGGGTGAGGCGAGTCCTTAAAATGTATGAAAACTACAGGAAATATGCCGTTTTGTTGGCCGGGGACCCTAAACTCTCATAACATGCTCGTCGGTAGCTCAATCTCAGATAATGTTACTAGCGGCCCGGCCGCACTTTCGTCCACGCTCATTTAGAAACACCGTAAAATACCACGTAATACCACAGAATAACTAACAATTGGGTAATACATCAGCCATTTTATTCAAAATACCTACAAGTTATGTTAAAAAAAATCATTGTCCTTTACCGCTTATTCTATCGGTGAAAAACGCGTAAAAATCCAGCGCTTTACAAGGAGAAAGCGGAGCCACAGTTACAGGAAAACGGCGACAGTTCTTTATTTTTATAACATCACCATAAAATTACTCAAGCCTTCTCAGATTAATTTGGTGTAGGACTCCCCTAATTGTAATGAATGATACTATGATGACGACCTCCTTGGTCGAGTGGTTTGTACAACGTTTTTTATGGTGTCGCCATCTCTGAGGTCCCGGTTTCGATCCCCGGTCGGGTCAATTTAGAAACTATTGTTTTTCAAATTGTCTCGCGTCTGGGTGTTTTCTATGTATAATAATTATGTATTTAAGTATTTTAAGTATGTTTATCCGTTGCTAGTAACCATTTAACGAGTTTCATAATTCTCTTGGGCTAGATAATTGGTGTGAGTGTAGGAAAGTTTAATTATTTATTATTTATTTAATGTTGCATGCTTCGATAAATCAGATGCTAGTAGGTTAGGTAGGTAGGTAGGTACAGTCACAAGTAAAAATGTGTAAACAATTATAACTCTTAATACAATGGAATAAGAGTCAAAGTGTATACATATTGGTGCTCGTGACTGTACTACATACTGTCCCACTGCTGGGCAAAGGCCTATAACATTGAAATCGAGTCATTGCTACAATTTTTGACATAAGATGCCGCGCGATCGCAAAAACCTGACATAGGTCTCCTAATGAACTTCAAAGCAAAATCAATCACATTGATATTTAAAATTAGAACTATTCTGCTTTGAAGTTTCAGACCTAGTAATTTGATTAGAGCAATGTTTTTATTCAGCGAAATATACAAAATCATCACGCGCATGTGTTATTACTTTTTTGAGATGGGGGCGACCTGCGAAATATCAATACAAATATTTTCATGTAAGAATTATTGTTTCATGCTTAAAATTAAGAAGTTGTCGAAAAAAAATGTTTTTCGGAGTCATACCATTTATGTATTGTTTGTTATTGTTTAAAGAATGTGTTTCAAACAACATGGCCACGACCTTGTTCAATGATCAGGCTAACTTACGGAAGTTCTTTTAATGTATTTAACTAATTTAGCGCATAGTTAGTACAAGTAACTTAAAAATACGTAAATTTTCACAATTTCGTGTAGGACCCCCTTAATCACCACGCTTGCCATGCATGACCGGGCTATGCGTCGCAAGACCCGAAACACGAGCCGAGTGGCAAAACGTTCAGTCAAATATCCGGAGGTCATGGGTTCAATTCATACATACATATTATCATGACCGTTATCATCAACGAAGGGTTAGTCAGAGACCAGGCGATGAGGACAGTAAAAGCAGTCCTCTACCGTAGTCCACTTTTCAAAAAATACTGCACATGTGCTCAGCATGACAGGTGGTGAGCCCATCGCCGCTCTATGCTGTTGGATGTATGTGCAGTCTTTAGACCGTAAGTCGCCTATTACGGGGAAGAGATGGGGAGGCTGAGCACTTGCGTGCAGTCGCTATTTGTAAAAAGTGGACTATGGCAGAGGACTGCTTTTGCGGTCCTCATTGCCTAGTCTCTGACTAACCCTTCGGGGATAATAATCGTGATTATATTATGTATATGTATGTATATTCTAATTAGCTACGCGCGTAAATCCTTCATGCGTTTCGAATTGTCGGCGCGTTGTCCTGTCCGCGGGTGGAATAATAAAATCATAGATAAATCTTTCGGTTACGCGGGGCCCGGTTAGACGGAGCGGGTTTAAGGCTTGACTATAATACATTGAATGACTGGCTGCCTGACTGCATGTCATTGAAAGACTGACTGAATGACTGACTACTGCGTTCAGTTTGCGATCTTGCCAATTAAGCTACTTTCGCAATGTCGGGTCACTGGATGAGTGACAAAGTTAAAAACTTATAGGATCTCGAAAATGGTGTCAAATGGTGAATGACACCTATTAGTTATTCTGTGATGACATTTAACAACAGGGTGTTTTGGAAATAGGTAAGTACCTATAGCAGTGTATTTTTTTTTTGCCTATAGGTTATCTCGTAACTGGGCCGTTCTATTAAATACAAACAAAAAAAATATGGTATATGGGAGTGGTGGGATGCTATGGAATTATGTTTTTTTTATAAGTATAGGTTTTTTATGTATACGTACTGTCTCACTGCAGGGCAAAGGGCTCCACCATTGCAATCAAGCCATCGCTACAATAGATGGGTGTTGGCTAAAGCACCTCGCTTGCCTAATGCGGGGTGGTTATCACAAACCCGGTCAATGCATCGAAAAATTCGACAAACACACTTTGCCTGACCTGGGGATAGAACCCGGGACCTCCGGATATCGAGCTGAGTGCTTGACCACTCGGCCAGCGAGGCATTATCATTTAGTTGCAAAAAAAATATCAGCTTTTCATACATTTAAAGTCGTAGCATTTGCAGTTTTGTTACATTATTTGTTTATTCACTTTTAACTAATAACGTAAGTAGGTAGGTACACAACTTAATAACAGATAATTTTATAAAATTTCACATCCATTACAGCAATTAAAAGGCCTCAAACAAGGCATAGCCTGAATTATGGTGAATGAATGACGGATAAAAAATCAAAATCAATATATCTTTATTCAGTAAGCTTAAATTAAGCATTTTGAATCGTCTAAATTTATTTTTTTATGGATGGATGGATAGGCATAAGAACCCACCCACCCACCCCACCCATTCAGGAAGTCTTTTAGCTGTGGAGAAGAACAGGCACAAGAAACTCCACAGCTTTAAAATAATATAGAAGTAACGACATTTACAAAACAACAATAATAAACATTGTTGTTTTGTGTGTAATTTTGTTGTGGTATGTACAGACTCCTTTATGGTTGGGTATGCATGTATAAAACATAACTTGTTTTTAAAAAAAGTGTATATTTTATTAAATCGTGGTAACATTATTTTGTGTAATTATAAATGTAACTACTTGATACCGAAACGGTTCTGGTATAGAATATTATTTAAAACTTACGTCTTTAGACAATATCTTTCTTCGAATTATACCTTTAAACTAATGACATTTATAGTTTGCAAAATTCTAAGGAAGAAAAATGGCTAAAAACATTTCCATTTACTACCAGAACTGTCGCGGTCTCAGGACTAAGTTGCACACACTGTACATGAATATACTTGCACACTCATACGACATCATAGTACTAACAGAGACATGGTTGCATGCAGACATCACAGATGGCGAGTTTATTGATGGTAGATATAAGGTGTTTCGAGCGGATCGTGATCGCACGACCACCGGCCGGCGCGATGGCGGCGGCGTACTGATCGCGTTACACCGATCACTCTGCACTTACTGCGCGCCCGCCGCGACCGGCCCTCTCCCACCCGTCATTGATCAAGTTCTCATTGAATTCCGTATAGCTAAACATTGTTATTTTATCGGTGCAGTCTATATACCACCGAAACAGAATCACGAAGTTTACCGTGTTTATTTCAACGCATTACAGAAATCGTTACAAAATGAGAATACCAATATAAATGATTATTTCATTGTGGGCGATTTTAATTTACCTTCTTTAACCTGGATAAATAACGGGCCAAGACAATATCTTACCTGTAATGATCTTAGTCAAACAAACAGATATGTAAGAGACTTCATGAGTTTAATGAGTGGCTACCAAATAAATACATTATTAAATAATAGTAATCATATTTTGGACTTATTCTTTACCAATACAACAGATTGCGACTTATCGACAGTGCCCATTACACTGGTCCCTCTGGATGAGCACCATCCCCCCTTTTGGGTGTCATTTCCGCTTAAATCCAATGAGAAGTATGTACAACGTAAACCTTTCTCCAAATACTGTTATAATAATGCTGATTATTGTATAATCAGACAGGAACTTTTAAACGTGGATTGGAATACATTATTTTTTAATAAAAGTGCAGAAGAAGCTGTTTCTTTATTCTACGAAAAGTTGTACGGTATTATTAAGACGAATATATCAACTAAAATCATTAAATCATCACTTTATCCTGCCTGGTTTACACCTGAGTTAATAAAGTTAGCTAAAAATAAAAATCGTGCTTGGATTACAATGAAAAAATTTAAAAGTGAATCTAACTATAACATATTCTCTATTTATAGAAAAAAAAATGAGGGAATTATCTGATAAATGTTATAAAAATTACATAACGCGAGTGGAGAATAGTATAAAGAATAATATTAAATATTTCTGGATGTACATTATCACAACGTAAAAATTCTTCTGAAATCCCAAGTAATGTACACTACAAGACTTCATCAACTAGTAATCCAGTAGATGCATGTAATTTATTTAGTGTATTCTTTCAATCAGTCTTTCAACCGACCACTGTATGTAACAACCTAAATATCAACAGTCTTGTTCTAGACAATGAAAATTCACCCGATCGTATAATAACCGACATAAAATTCTCTAGAACAGATGTTTGCAAGGTTTTAAAATCATTGGATGTAACCAAAGGTCCAGGAGTTGACAATATACCTCCTATCTTTTTTAAAGAAACTGCTGTAGTAATCGACGAACCTTTGAGTTATCTCTACAACACATGCCTATCAAGTGGGGTATTTCCTCACATTTGGAAAAGCGCTAGAGTGGTCCCGGTACATAAAGACGGATCAAAAAATAACGTGGAGAATTATCGGCCCATATCGATACTACCCGTGCTCTCAAAAGTGTTTGAAAGACTAACACATAATGCTATCTACCCTAGTTTGCATAACACCATCTTACAACAACAACACGGATTTGTAAAGCGACGTTCCACAGTAACTAACCTCTTAACTTACACTGCGGATTTATTTTATGGGCTTGATAATAATAAACAAATTGATAGTATCTATACCGATTTTCGCAAAGCTTTTGACAGAGTCGACCATAGAATACTATTGGAAAAAATAGCATACAATGGTATACGAGGAAATCTTTGGAGATGGTTTAAGTCGTATATCACTAACAGAACTCAAAAGGTTGTAATAAAGGGTTATGAATCTCATGTTACCTACATAAGCTCCGGCGTACCCCAAGGGTCAATTTTAGGGCCGCTTCTTTTTGTAATATTTATAAATGACGTTGATAAATGTTTTAAAAACTGTAATTTTGTGATATATGCAGATGACCTTAAAATATATCGAACAATAAATAAGTATGAGGATCACATATTGGTACAGGAGGATCTTGCTCGGTTTGATACATTTTGTCACAAGAATAAATTACAACTTAGCCTAAATAAATGTAAAAAAATAACGTTTACAAAAAAAATAAAAATAAGTAATTATAAATATACACTCTGCGGCTCTAATATTGAAAATGTCAATAATATAAGGGACCTAGGGATAACTCTTGACAGT
Source organism: Scoparia ambigualis (assembly GCA_963921215.1). NCBI lineage: Eukaryota > Metazoa > Arthropoda > Insecta > Lepidoptera > Crambidae > Scoparia > Scoparia ambigualis. Next base: position 25,502,520 of record OY992515.1, on the reverse strand, counting down.
AAATTACACTTAGATATTCACGTACAAAATATTATAAATAAAGCATTTAAATTATACAACTTTGTTATACGATCAACCACAGAATTTAAAAAACCTTCAACATATATTCACCTTCTTAAATCATTAATAAGACCTCAATTAGAGTATGCTGTACCGATATGGAATCCGCTATATGCGAAATATAATAACAGCATTGAAATGGTACAAAAAAAGTATCTGCGCCGTATTCACTATAAATGCTATCATAAAAGATTGTCCTATGTGCTTCTTTTGAAGAAATACAAACTTCTTGGTTTAAAATCAAGGCGCATCCAACTTGAAGCAACGTTACTTTATGATTTATGTAACAATAAATATGATTGCATTGATATGGTGAACCGATTAAGTTACTCAGTGCCACTGAGGGTCCATGCGCGCTCATCACGCCTTAAATCTTTGTTTGCAGTCGCTACACCTCGTACAAACGCCGGAGTTCGATCTCCACTACATCGCATAACTAACTTTTACAATAAAAATTTTAACACCATTGATATTTTTGCATGTAGTGCTAGGTCATACAAAAAACAAATAATTGACAGATTATTTGCAATCAATGATACCTAAAGGTGGCTGCGTGCAACCCTGCCTTGTTTGTCTGTACATGTTTTACATTATATTGTGTATCTGTTATATTCTACACTCACTCACGTTTCCACGTATATTTCATATTTTTATAATATTCATTATTAGTTTTATATACCTACAGATATAAAGTCCAACACACACATGCACTCATATTTTTAAATCCATAATATACACTTACTCACACATACACACATGTATTATTTCATTTATTACACACTTACATAGTATATTTAACTTATTTAAACATGACTCTGACTGGGTTTCACTATCATTATTACTTTTTTATGTTCCCTGTAACCATCGTTGTTGAGTTTACAATAAATAAACTAGACATAAGAATAATATTGTAAAGCTGTATTGTAAACTTGTTTGTGGTTCATTAAAATAAATTAAAAAAAAAAAAAAAAAAAAAAAAAACAACATGTCGTTACCAAATTATACAATCAGTTATGTAATGTCATAAAAGACAATGGATTAAGAAAAAAACAATGTAAATATATTATTATAACCAGGCTGTTTTGTCTTCTAAATATTCCTTGACTGTGTAATAAAATAACCTTTCCTAAGTAAACAAGATTTTACATGATTCTTAAACTTATCTAAAGGTAAATCTAGTATAGTACTTGGTATTTTATTAAAATAGTGTGGTGGTGGTATTTTATTATAACCTTGCCCCAAGAAAGAGCCGAGAACCTTTTGTAACCTAAACAGTGGCATTACTAGTTTTGACTTATTTCTAGTATTGAAATTGTGTACATCACCGTGTTTAGAAAAAGTGTTAATATTGCAACGCACAAAAACTATACAATTATAAATATACTGCGATGCAACAGTAAGAACACCAACTTCCTTAAAAATATTTCTCAAAGAAGTTCGCGGTCCCAGTCTATAAATGGTTCTTATTGCTCGTTTCTGTTTCTTCCCCACAGAAGGACGCCATACGACGTGACACTATGAAAATAACTAAAGTAAACAGTCCTAGCAGTTTCTACATCTGTTAGTTGTCTAATCTTTCTAAACGCATATTCTGCTGAACTGAGTTTGCCGGCCAAATTCGATATATGCGGATTCCATTGGAGTTTTGAGTCAAGGGTTATCCCTAGGAAAACTGTCGAGTCTACCAAATCTAATTTAACACCATTCATTCTAACATCGGTTTATTCGGTCTTGACATTTGGTAGTATAAATTTAATACATTTCGTTTTTTTAGCGTTTAGCTGTAAATTATTCGCACTAAACCAACTGAGTACCTCAGAGAGAGCATTGTTAACATCGTCATAATTATTCTTACATCTAGTCACATTAAAAATGAGTGAAGTATCATCTGCAAACAATACAATATCACAGAAGTTTTCTACAAAGAATGGCAAGTCATTGATATATATCAAAAATAAAAAAGGGCCAAGAATTGACCCTTGTGGAACTCCCATTTTTACATGAGAACCGGATGACTTAGTTCCATTAATGTCGACAGTTTGTGTTCTAGAACTAAGATACGACTGTATCATATTACGCGCAAGACCTTTGAGACCATAGTGATTTAACTTCATCACCAGTGTCCGGTGCTCAACGCAATCGAAAGTCTTGGACAAGTCGCAAAAAACTCCAAGAGCGTTCTGAGACTTCTCCCAGGCATCAAATATATGTTTTATTAGAGCTACACCTGCGTCAGTAGTGGAACGACCCTTAGTAAAACCGAATTGCTTACTATGTAAAAGATTATTTAGGTTAAAGTATTCCACTAACTGTTCGAGAATAATTTTTTCATAAATTTTACTAAGTGCTGGTAGTATTGAAATTGGTCGATAGTTACTGGCGTCTTCTTTATTTCCCGATTTAAATATAGGTATAACCTTACTAAACTTCATAAGATCAGGAAAGATTCCCTTATCAACACACTTATTAAATATGTCAGCAAGATAGGGTGCAATAGAATATATAATATTTTTAATTATCTTTATAGACATGCCCCACAAATCACCTGTGTTTTTAATTTTTAGTAATTTAAAAGTTTTAATAATATTTTTAGAGTCAATATATTGAAAATTAAAAGAAACATTACATTTGGGTACATGTTGTTCGAGAAAGGCTTGTGCCGCCACTGGTGATGAATTTTTTGAGGTTGTTACCACATATTTATAAAGAAATCATCAAAAACATACATACATACCTACTAATAAACATCCATAACTCGGTCACAAACCGTTGTGTTCATCACACAAACATTTTCCCCCACCGGGATTTGCACCCGGGACCGTGGGTTTCGCAGTCAGGGTCGCTGATCACTCGACCACCCGGCTGTTAATTGTTTGCATTTTTATGTAGATTTTGTAGTTTTACAACAGTTCAATTTTGTCATACAAATCTTCGTTTTCGTTACCGTGATCGTAACGGATAATTAAACTGTTGGCTTAGCGTTTCGTGCGACTCACTCCAAGGTCGTACATTGTAAGGCAGTGTGTATCGTCCTCTATATGCGTACTGCATGTCATTATAAAGCTGTAGTTAATAGATTAATAGCCCGAAATGTCTAGTTTTGAAGTTTATGCGACAAGGGGTCCGATTTTATACAAATCTAAGACAAGTGGCAAGTGGTTTTCACTTAAGAGGCACAGAAATAGAGGTAAGATAAAGCGGGAGGAACTTTAAGTGTGACTGTGACTCTGTTGCCAGTAAAAGAAGAGTAGGTTAGGTATCCTGAGATCGGCCTATCTAAAATAAGAAGATTTAGACTGTCATTTTCATTGAGAAGGTAGAATGTTTAGCATGAGTGTTGCTTATAAGATCCTGATGGGTCGACGTGTTGTGTTACTGCATAAGTAGAGCCTCGGCTGGCCTAACCAATCTAAGATAAGATAAAGACCTATTCCCTTGTCTGCCATAAAGACTCTGAAGGGTTGCTAACAATTGAATTTCTATTGTGTCTTGTATAACGACAGCTGAGCTCCTATCCTATATATTATATATCGTCCTTGCCTATACTAAGAAGTCTGCGTGAAACTCCGTTAGACATTGTCCTATTATGTACATGCACAGAACATGTAAACAAAATAAAGAGCGTCGAACTCGACCCTGCCATGCACATGTGTTCTGTCATGTCAACTTTTTTATACAACAATAACATCCTAGATACGCACATTTGGTTTAGTCCCATCTGGTCATTCTAGCATTTGGTGACACACACCACACGTGATAGAATGAGTCTCTTTTTTTCTTTTAAAGTTAACAAATAATATGTTAAATAGTAAAATGAAAATATTCCCATGCTCACATAAATTATCTTGCCCAAGTTAAGCTTTAAAAGCTTGTTTTTCATTGGTTACTCACAATAATATAATAGTTTTGTCTCGGGTATCATATATCATCCTACATCATACCCGTAACAATTTAGAAAAACGGTTAATTTAAATTGACCTGACCGGGAATTGAATCCGAGATCTCAGATATGGTGATGCCAGAACCGGCAACAGTATGCACTGTGGATCTAGCTCATGCAAAGGCGCGGACACCATTACTTCTGTTAGTCTTTCGATGATAATTGAAGAACGCCTTGATAGAAATCAATAAATTTTTAACAGTATTATACAACGAATATGCCTTTCGTGTCATACTAAAATAATGAGTACCTAACAAATAAACGATCTGTCTAAAAAATATATTGAAGTAAGATATTGATATTCAAATACATTTTATTGCTTTATAATAATATGAACACACAATATTTATAAAAAACTTAATACAAATTATTACATAATCGATAATAATTTAATAAAAAACACTATTAGACCACGGCGGACGCACTTATTTAGATGGGTGTTTCTCTGCTATTTGGAAACTTAGCCATACGTATGGCCAAGTTTATGGAAAGTCTAGACTTTCCTAAGCCTTTTATGAAATGTTGAAAATGTTTGTTAATAAAATGAAGGACAATATTGAATTAAATATATCTCTTTAAAAAGCCCACTTATTTTCGTCCTGGTTTTTGAGTTATAGACGATTTTATTCAAAATCGTGACAGGGGACTATTCTAAACGCACAGGGGATTATTTTTATGAATAAAAAAACGAGTATTTCAGTATGAAAGTAATCAAATTTTGTTTCTAGTTCTTACGTATTATTTAAATAATTATTTTTGAAATAAATCAAGAGAAATTTCACTTATAATTTATTACTTTAACTTAAGTTATTACCATTAACAAATGTTCTGAACATTTGTGTTCAACTTTGTAAAATCATCTTCTTAGAATAATAGTATTTTTAAGATACAAATTGTATGACCTAAAGTCAGTCTTTATAATGATTAAAAAATTAGATAATAACAAAGAAATAGAACCTCTGCTACCTAATTGCTATGAAATGATAAAGGACTGTCCGTCAGGGGACTGTCATTTTTACATATAAATTAAATAAAACAAAATCATCTAAACTTATCACATTAACGAAACAAATGTGGCTACATACTTTATAATCAATTATTAATAAAACTCTTAAAATAGGAAAAAAATGGCTAACCAGTGGACTGTTTTATCTAACGGCCGAGACACGTAGTTCACTAGCAGACTCAGTGGTGGCACTAAAAAAATGGCAACTGCCCGCCCATCTATACACCCGAACGAACTTCACATTGATTGCCTTCCGTTTCACCATGTTAAAATTTCGCGCCAATACAAAATTTGGGGTATTCCTCGAAGCGCACCCATTTTAAAGCGCACCAGACCAAGCGCACCCGTTGAGTGCGCTTCAGAATAGGTAATTAAAATATTATATTTTTATTTCTCGATGCGCACTAGCGGATAAAATGTGGAAAGAGATGTAGTAACTAACAGAAAATATCGATAACGAATAACGTACGTTTATTTTTAGAGTTTCTTTCTACCTCTTTTCATTTATGTCACCCTGGTACTTTTAACACAGAACAAGTAATAGTACTACCATACTTTTAGTTCAGAATAACTGTCATGATTCAATTTTTTTCAATTCAAGTTAAAAAGTAAGATCGCTAAGGCGCCTATCTACCTCTTTTCATTTATGTCTCCCTGGTACTTTTAGATGAATATGACTGTCATGATTCAATTTATTATTGACGTAGTAAGTTGCATAAGCACCTAGTCCTAGTTTCTATCGACATCAATATTACGAATCTTTTAAGCTCCTCTCTATTTTTTACCGTTGGTGCGCTTCGAGGAATAAAAATATAATATTTTAACTACCTATTCTGAAGCGCACCCGTTGATGTCGATAGAAACTTAGCGCACCCGTTGGGTGCGCTTGGTCTGGTGCGTTTCAAAATTGGTGCGCTTCGAGGACTACCCCCCAAAATTTGACCTAAGCGCGGTTTTCAAATTTTATCAGGGACCTGTTTAACAAATTTGAGGACAGCTTTCACGTCAAGATATTTTGGTTAGTTTTTTATAGTAAATATATAATTGTGATTTATAAAGATGCTGACGGTTTTCTTGTTAAGTATTTTAACACATTTTACTTAGTATCATCAGCAAAATAAATAATATTGGTCACAAGACTTGTAATTCGGGAAAAGGGACATACCAGGGAACTGTGTTTTGAGGTGTTTAAGGTTAATTTAAATAAATATTACATTATTAAATTACTAAATAAGCTGTGGCGTGTCAAGAATACCTAATACTTTGTCATTATTTATACAAAAAACGGAGAAATATTAAATTTTATTGTATAAAATTTGCTTGGGACAACGATTTTCCATTTAGTAGAGAAACGCCCAGATAATAATCTTGTATAATTGCCTTAATTTTATTTTAAGAGTTATACGGGCGGGCTTTTTTTCGTACAAATTATTCTTGAGTTCTGGATAATGAATGACACTGGAACAAACAACATTTTTAATAAGTTATTTTAAGAACTAGACACATTCTAAGATTGTCCGGTTATTCCAAGGTTTTTAGGCATTCAGGAAACAGATTTGATGTTATAAAATGCACGGATTGTGGTCACCAGCTGACTGCTATTGCGATGTTTTAAGACGTCTTATTGCGAAACGGGACTAAAGTTGCAACCATTTTTATCATGATTTTTGGTCAACATGTATTTCAGTTACTAAAGGCAGATAGAGACAGTATTAAGTTTAAACCAGCTTTTAATTAAGGGCACGTTTCATATAACAGAGAAGTTTTGCGTTAAACCCCGTTCGAATATTTGTTTATAACTAACGCAAAAGTTAAAAAGGGTACCTACCTACGTTAGGACTATTTTGAAGAATGAAGTCTTGCCGCTCGCGTTTACCCCAACGTCTAAACGTACGTTTGACCAAACGATATTGCGCCGCGCCGGGATTATGCCGCCATTTGTACCAGTTGTTATTAAATTGGCTGAGCATTGCATTGTAATAATTTGTTCGTACTCCTTCCTGATTCGCACGAAATCGAGAGAATCATGACTGACAGAGCCTTCTGCGTAGATAAGGGCCTTAGTGACCTTTGTGAAGTGTTTATGTGAGTTGTTTTTCGGCTCGTTCGTATAATTATTATTAAATATTGTATGCGATGTTGACTACACTTGAATGTAGGAAATAGATACTTTTGTATTGCGACTAACAAAGAGAGAACTAACAAAGCGAAAAAATCGTTTACTTATGTGTCTCAAAAACTTTCGCGACTAAAGCCGGGTCTCCTGCGACTCTGTTTTGTGTTTTCTAACACCTAACATCTAACAAAATATGGGAGTAAATTTTGTTAGATGTTTGATGTTAGGCGTTAGAAAACACAAAACAGTGTCGCAGGAGACACGGCTAACGTGTAATGGGGTTGTATAAAGCTGTACGTAGATAGGAGAAATTGCCATAATTCCATTTAGTTAGAAGCTATTTCCACATTTATTTTTTCCCGTTGTCGTCAAAAATACGGATAATTAATTGGTTTCATCAAAATACGCGGAAACCGACCTTAAAGTTAATTGATTATAAAAATGAATTTTTCGAAAAATAATTATTGTCACTTTGCCGTCGAATTTGGCATAGTAGGTATACAAGCCATCCGGTCAACCTATCACAAAATGACAGCAACTTTATTAAAGCTGGGACACTATAGCAACTGCCAAGCCGGTACCTAAGCTACATAATATCTTCTCGTCCAAAATACCGCAGTGTCTCAAGACGGAAGTCTTCGAGCAGTGTGTGTAGCCAGTGATGACATACGGTACCGAAACTATACTATGTGGTCGCTCACAATGGGCCTAATAGGCAGGCTCAAAGTCACGCAAAGAGCAATGGAGAGGGCTATGTTAGGGGTTTCTCTACATGATCGAATCAGTAATGAGGAGATTCGTAGAAGTACTAAAATAACCGACATAGCCCAAAGAGTAGCCAAGCTCAAGTGGCAATGGGCAGGGCACATCGCCCGTAGAACCGTTGGCCGTTGGGGCAGAACGGTTCTCGAGTGGCGACCGCGCACCGGCAGACGCAGTGTGGGCAGGCCTTCAACAAGGTGGTCCGACGATCTGGTGAAGGTCGCGGGTAGCCGCTGGATGCGAGCAGCACGAGACCGGTTGTGGCGGAAATCCTTGGGGGAGGCCTAAGTCCAGCATTGGACGTCCCCTGGCTGATGATAATGATGATGAACCGTGTCGCGTAACGGTGAAAGAATACTACTCCACCCGCGGACAGGACAACCCGCCGACAATTCGAAACGCATGAAGGATTTACGCGCGTAGCTAATTAGAATATACATACATACATAATATAATCACGTCTATTATATCCGAAGGGTTAGTCAGAGACAAGGCAATGAGGACCGCAAAAGCAGTCCTCTGCCGTAATCCATTTTTCACCAAATAGCGACTGCACATTGGTGCTCAGCCTCCCCATCTCTTCCCTTGGGTGTCGTAAAAAGCTACTAACGGACTATAGACTATAGACTGCACATACATCCAATAGCATAGAGCGGATATGGGATCACCACGGTCACGCTAAGCGAGCACATGTGCAGTCGCTACTACTGTATTTCGTGAAAAGTGGACTATGGCAGAGGACTGCTTTTGCTGTCCTCATTGCCTAGTCTCTGACTAACCCTTCGGGGATAATAGTCGTGATCATATGTCTGTATGTACGTTATGACAATAAGACATACAAGGTATATTAATAAAAAATAATTACAAAAAATAGTTGTAGGTAAAGTTTTGTAGTTCGCGTAAACATAACTGCATTTAACATGTTAGGTTACCTTACCTACTAATTATGTAGTCGACAATTTACACCGTATTACCTAACGATTTTAAGGGCAAAAGCACGTGAACCCGGCCTTGCAGGACGCATAATACAAATCGCTAAGCCAAACCAGTTAAACCAGTGCATAAAGATTTGCCTTCTCTTAAAACTAACGGAATTATCTCATAGTGTTAGACACAATTTTGAATATTAAACATGCATAGGTACTTAAGAGTTTGAGTTAGAAAAAAAGGTTAATTGTAAACAAGTTTTTATTTAAATAGAGTTGTGGTTTAGCGGCATATTAAAAGAATACTATTATACCAACCTTCGATTGCATAATATATAAAAACTAGACAATCAACGCTCTCAAAACGTCTGCCATGCGATTCTCTAAGCGACACATAGACGCTGCGCGCATGGCTGTGATCATAGCTGTTACAGCCGTCACATCGTTCGCTGCAGTCACGGCTGTGGTCAAAGTTGAGGCTGTTTTACTTACAGAATACCGATTTTATACCTACAAGAAATGTCAAAGAAGTGATTTCCTATCACGCCGCTTACAGCTGTGCGGAGCTAGTGTCGAACAGCGTTGAAAATTATATAGAAGAATACCAATGGTAGGCTTACCGCTGTTGCAGCCGCTGCTACCAAGGCTTTAATGTTTGCGCTTAGAGAATCGCACTACTGCTGCTACTGCACCAAAGGGTTCCTAGAGAGATGTTTAGGTAGCTACTCATTCCGTGTAGAGTGTGCGAGCTAAGTACTACTACTACATGACGAAGTGCTTCTCTAAAAATTGCAATTCTTCCAATACACAATGACATATAATAGTTATACGTCAGAATTGCAATTCTGCTTAACACGATGTATATGTATGTCAAAGGTGCTACCATTCGACTGTTCGACATTCGACGACCTCCGTGGTCGAGTGGTTAGCACGCCGCGCCGGGTCTGGCGTAAGTAACTCTTCTTTAATCTGTGGTCTGGCGTCGCGCCATCTCTCTCCCGCGGGGTCAATAAAAAACTGGTGTTTTTTCTATGTTTATGTATATTTAATTTAATGTTAATAAATGACGCATTTCATGGTTTTAATTTTTTGTTTCAATTCAAGTTCCCTTTCGGTGATTTGAATCTGCTTTATTTTCCCTCTTCTTAACGGATCTTCTTTGAGCGCTTTGAGTTTTTCTCATTTTCTCTCTGCATCTTTTGTTCTCTTCGTGTCATTTCTGTTCTGTTAAAACTTTTCACTTTTTTTTATTTTTTCGTTTTAAATAGTTTTGTCGTTTTTGGGCCCGTTCAGAGGCGTATTTCTCTAGATTTTCTCTAAGTTCTTTTCTCTTTATATTGGTTAGCTCATTTGTCTGAGACTCAATTAGTGTAACTAGCCAGAGTCACAAGAATGAGAGTTACATTAAGGACAATTGATAGTGATGATTTTAATCCGACCGATTTCGGTCATGGCGACCACTTCGACTCCTAGTCGGTATGACGCTGGTGTGCCCTAATGTGGCTAATATAGCCGATCTTCCTTGTAAACTGGCGTGCACACCGAGCGCACGTAAGTTTTCCTCGAACGTAGTTGTAATGAATAGACACGGGCTGGCGGGCTTTCAACTCGTCTCGTCTTGTGTCTAAGGCTGGATTCGACCAAACTATAATAAGACTTACTCCGAGATTAGTCTATACAAATTCGACGTTTAATCTAGGTATAAGACCTTATTCCAGTTTGGTCGAATCCACCCTAAGTCAGTTTTACGCTGCTCCTCGAAATCGTGAACTTGCCTCTTCACAAGCCCGCACCATTCAGAACGCTGCGCCGCCAAATCCTCCCACTTGAATGGCTCGATATTGCACCTCTTCATTTATTTATGTAAACATAATACTTACAATTTGAGGTGTCCAACTACGAATGAAGTTCAAATTGGCACAGCCACTGAAACTGGTATGAAAACTGATTTTCTCAAATATCGGAGCTAGATACACGCGTCTTCGATGGTGATTGAGGCTTAACTAAGGTAGATCATAGATACGCAGGAAGAGAGGGTGTTTTGTACCACAGAGTAATTTTTTTTTTTATGATCACGCTAATGAGACAAAACACTAATCCAGTTTTTAAATCACAAGAAAACGGTAATGCGATTTGTCGCAGTAAAATAGCAAATGGTAATCTGTGGTCCTCTGCCTACCCCTTCGGGAAGCGGGCGTAATGTGTGTATGTATGCAACAGAACTGCAAACCATGACGCTACACAGTCCCGCCAAGAAGTCCGAAAAAAAAAATTAAAATGTTTATGACTTATTTTTATGTTATTTTACAACGGGTAAGCGCTTGGCCTTCATCTCACCTGATGGTAAGTGACGATAAGGCCGAAGGTGGAAGCGCGCTTCACCCGGAATCTTATCTCAAACTGTCGGAACACAACAATGCTATAAACATCGCTGTTATGGCGACAGATTTAGATAAGATGGTGGAAGCTAGCCAGGCGGACTCAACAGCCCTACCACCAACCAAACCGAGCACACAAAGATGTACCCCCCGCTGGGAATCGAACCCGGGACCTCTGGGCCTGAAACCGGTGGCTTAGCCACTAGACCAAAGAGGAGATTATACTCAACCATTGTGGTCATATTTTGCGGTGTGCCTACATGAACAGAGAACGCGTCTCTATTATTCTGACTAGGTATACATACATATAATTAAGACTATTATCCCCGAAGGGTTAGTCAGAGACAGGCAATGAGGACAGCAAAAGCAGTCCTCTACATAGTCCACTTTTCACCAAATAGCTACTGTACATGTGCTCAGCGTGACAGGTGGTGATCCCATCACCGCTCTATGTTGTTGGAAGTATATGCAGTCTTTAGTCCATTAGTCGCCTTTTACAGCACGCAAGGGAAGTAGTATTCTTTCACCGCTACGCAACGCGGTTATTTTTCTGACATACTCATTTTTTACTCGTTTTAATGAAATTAAGGGTGAGTTTCACCCATGAAACTGAACAAGTTTCCCCAATAAGCCTATGTGCAAAAATTACAAAAAAATTTCGACCTCCCATACAAAACTGTCCGATCAGCTGACGACAATAGTATGGGAGGTCGACATTTTCGCACCCTTAATTTCATTACTAAAATAAATAAAAAATGATGGTGTAAATTCACGGCTATTATCCCCGAAGAGTGAGGCTGATTTCACAGTCACGCGTTTGATCAGCGCCGGCGGTTACGATTACACTAGATAGTAGTTGCGTTTCATAGTCACGCACGCAGTTCAAACGCGCAACTGTGTAATTGTAACCGCGCGCGTGTGGCCGGCGCAGATCAAACGCGTGACTGTGAAATCAGCCTTAGTTAGCTTAAGTTAGTAGACCAGGCAATGAATACCGCAAAAGCAGTCCACTGCCAGTCCATGGCACACCAAATGATAACTGCACATGTGCTCAGCGTGACAGGTGGTGAGCCCATCGCCGCTCTATGCTGTTGGATTGGTCCGTTAGTCGCCTTTTAAGACACACAAGGGATGAGATGTGACGGTAGTAGGTATTCTATTAAGTATTAGCAAAGCACATTAACATAGGCACATAATTTAGGGATCGGCACCCGTATAGCACATTAGGCATAGGCACATCAATTTCATTATTTTTTTTTAATTAAAAAAATTAACCATCTCTTTGGTCTAAGCCACTGGTTTCAGACCCAGAGGTCCCGGGTTCGATTTCCAGCGGGGGGTACATCTTTGTGTGCTCGGTTTGGTTGGTGGTAGGGCTGTTAAGTCCGCCTGGCTAGCTACAACCTCTTATTTAAGTCTGTTGCCATAACAACGATGTTTATAGCATTGTTGTGTTCTGACAGTTTGAGATAAGGATGGTTGAGGATTCCGGGTGAAGCGCGCTTCCACCTTCCTTATCGTCACTTACCATCAGGTGAGATGAAGGCCAAGCGCTTACCCGTTGCAGAATAAAAAAAAAATTAAGGCACAGTAAAATTAACATCGTTGTATGCAGATGCGGATTAGCAAGCTAAAGTGGCAGTGGGCTGGCCATATCAGTCGCAGAACCGATGACCGCGTTGGGGTAGACGAGTTTGGTCTAGTGGTTTGTACACCGGTTTTCATGGTGTCGCCATCTGTGAGGTCCCGGGTTCGATCCCCGGTCGGGTCAATTTAGAAATTATTGTTTTTCTAAATTGTCTCGGGTCTGGGTGTTTTCTATGTATAATAAGGGAAGGTAGTACGAGATGATCCCTTTAAGCGGGAATCGCTGTAAAATACATATTTTACAAGGTAAACCAAAAATAAAGGCGATTACTACTATATAGCATATTTATCTATCCAACTTTCCTAATACTCAAAACCAGAAATTAATTGAGGTTTCATTAAAATATTTAATTTTTTTTAAAACCTTAGACAGTAATCATCTTGTACACCCCTATGGGTAAGATGATCCCCCGGGTAGAGGCAAGATGATCCCTATGATCTTCTTACCTCAAATGCGAGTAAACAAATAGTTTTATGAAGAAAATGGTTATAAAAAACAAAAGTACGCAATAATTAAACATATTCTTTATTTAAAATAGTTCAACATCTTACTATGTCCTTAGTTGAAATTAGGGTAATAAAATTAACAAAATCAACAGTCACAAGACTTTAAGTCACAAAAATTAAAAACGAAAATAAAATACCTAGTCTTCTAAGTTAGTTATTAATTTGTCCCAGTTACATTAATCATAATGAGATCAATCTAAATATTGTATTTTCTTCTGAATACCTAATTAAGTAAATAAATCGTTCAAAAATAGCAAAAAAAAACATTTATTTATAAAAACGAAAATAACTAATTCGCCCTTCATATAAATTTAAACTTTTTAGGCAGGTGCTGTGTTGCATATATCATAAATGAATTAGCAGCGTCATCACCTTCTATCCCAGCTAGCACATGCTTTATGCCCCATGTATGAGATGATCCCCGGGGATCATCTCGTACATATAGAAAGTAATCATCTTGATCCAGGTCCCGCTCTTTAATCAATGTTTGCTAACTTAACCTACAAGCACGCGGCTATATATGTTCACGTGGCCCAAATAATAAAATTAAGCATAATAGAAAGCCTCAAACGTAACAATAATTACATTTTACATTGTTTGAATAAAAGTAACATAAGCTCAAAGTCATGCCTACCTTAGATTAGCCGTACACAATTTTTATTTTTTCTCGTCAAAATCGATGTTTTGCTCACGCCGCCATTACGATTTGACTGAAGCGGGGGGGTGTCCAGAGCTATGTTTTACCAGTGAAATCAATTAGATGGTGCTAGTGGTTTCAGCGCAATCGCAAAGGATCATCTTACCTCAAGGGATCAACTCGTACTACTTTCCCCTATGTATTTAAGTATTTTAAGTATGTTTATCCGTTGTCTAGTAACCATTTAACGAGTTTCTTCGAAGCTTCTCTTGGGCTAGCCCAAGAGCCTAGACAATTGGTGTGATTGTAGGAAAGATTTATTATTATTTTTATTAATTAGGATAATATGCCCTCAGACAATGTGGAGTGACGATCTTCGCAAAGTGGCTGGCAAGAGCTGGATGAGAATGGGCGCGGATCGTGCTCAGGCTCAGTGGCGTGTTCTTGGAGAGGCCTATGTCCAGCAGTGGACAAGTATAGGCTGACGATGATGATGATAATGTGCAGATGTTTTCCTTCCCCTGTCGCCCGCAGTAATTGCAATTTGCCAGCCTAAGCAGTGGTAAGAGTGGTGACGTCACACGTGGTTCTCTTGGTTTTTCTGTGATTGTAATATTTGTAATAGGTACTTACATAAAGATAGTTTCGGACAAGTAGGCTGGCAGATACCTCTGCTAGTGAGGTATAAGGCTGGCAATCCAAAGAGGTAATGCCAGTATTATTTGGACAGAACCCATGTACCCTCTTGTTATGCTAATTTTATGTTTATAGATGTGGAGTCTCTAATGAAATTTATTGGAGGAATATCATTTACTTGCCTATAATTCATCATTTTGTATTACCACTATTACCACAGAATACATAATAGTTAGTACAAGTCTATTACATCTGTAAACAAAGTACATACCTATTTTACTAATTATATTTTATTTGAAACCGCATGAAAAGCCATAGTTAAATGTTCTAATTCTAATTTCTAATCACATGATCACACTTGCATGTGTCTATATTTTGCGATAGTTAGACTAGAATTGGGAGTCTGTATAGTTAGGAATCTGTAGAATTGGGATTCTGTAGATTTGGAAATCTGTAGAATTGTGATTCTGTAGAACTTGAAATCTGTAGAATTGGGAATCTGTAGAATTGGAAATCTGTAGAATTGGAAATCTGTAGAATTGGGAATCTGTAATAGAAATCTATAGAATTGGGAACAAACCATATAGAACCAATAAATAAAAGAAATAGTAAAATGGTTTTTTCTAGCTAGTGGCACAGAATAAGTAGATACCTAAATAATAACATAACAAAACATATGGTATCCACATTATTATTGTTGTACTTAATTTTGTTAATGATAGGTATCTATCTACCTACGGCTTGTTTTTAGTCTTCGAGTCCACGATTTTATCTTACGATAACATTTGTTTAGAAACGTTACTGTGTTCCGATTCCGACTGATAGGCATGTTCGTCGGTGAAATAAAAAATTATAACTATTAAGTTATTGCCAGGTACCACCATGGTGGCTGCGTGGTAGAGCTCGGATTCGATATCCGGAGGCTACGGGTTCTATTCCGAGTTATTCGTCAATTCGCACATTTTTAACTCTCACACATGTGCGAGATTTTTTCATCATCTTTTCATTTTACCTATTGTTTGTGTCGTCAACTCGCACATACGTACAAAGTAGGTATAGCCGAATAAAAAATTGGAATCAATAAATTTTGTTTTATTTTGTACCTACTCATAACTTTTTCCAAACCTTTTTGTAATTGACTGTACATGACCACCTCAGATTTTAACTGTTGTGCGAGTTGACGACACAAATAATAGTTAAAATCAAATGGTGCCATCTCGCACATGTGTGCGAGTTTAAAGTGTGCGAGTTGATGAATAATAACTCTCAATTCCCAGGTCAGGCAATTTTTGTTTCGGATTTTTTGATGTTATGCATCGGGCTTGTGGTTACCACCTCGCATTTAGCAAGCGTGATGATTATGCCAATTTATAGGTAAATTGAAGCGATGGCTTGATTCCAAACATTCCAATCATGTAGGCCTTTGCTAGCCTTATCCCATGTTTTGTAGGAAGCACCAAATAATTCAAGGGGGTGATCGATCAGTGATCAATAAATATTCTTAAACAAACCACAACTGAACCGCATCCGTTCTGCAGACTTCGTATAGCGCTACCGCGTGTGTCAAATAACGCTATTAGCACTATAAAAGTACGTCTAACGTACTACGTCTAGCGGTTCAGTTGTGGCAAAGAAAATACACCGAGATTTTTCATTGGTTTTGGAGCCGAAACCATGTTCATATTTATCATCAGTAGAAGCTATTTAGCTTATGAAACTAAAAATATGAGCATAAAAAAATCATTAAAAATATCAATAAAAAGTGTAAGAATCCTTAGTACCGGACGATCTTATGAAAGTCAATGACCGAGGCGCTTCAAACGCTCCGCCTAACCCCTCGCCCCGGCCGGGAAAGTTCATAGGGGTCACGGTTTACGAGTAGATAAGGAGAACGTTACTAAGTACGTGTTTTCGACAAAAAGTCACTTTTACAACTTTTTTCTTTGCTCGTAAAGCAATTATTATTTCATAAAAAGGTACAACACTTTTTTGTATTATAACGTTTTCGGCTCCAAAACCAATGAAAAATCGGGTTGTTGTACATTCGCCAAAAAGTTAGTTTGCCACAGAAAAAAATATATGTAAAATCGCCACACTCTTATTTTCGTTACTAAGTAGATACGTGTTTTCGGCAAAAAGTCACTTTTACAACTTTTTTTCTTTGCTCGTAAAGCAATTATTATTTCATAAAAAGGTACAACACTTTTTTGTATTATAACGTTTTCGGCTCCAAAACCAATGAAAAATCGGGTTTTTGTACATTCGCCACAAAGTTAGTTTGCCACAGAAAAAAAATATGTAAAATCGCCACACTCTTATTTTCGACACTGACAGCAGAAAAACCAAACAATAAGTGTAGTAAAAACATCAATAATTTTAGAATAAAATACCTACCTTTCATTTCGAGCGCTTAAAACGAACTTTCCTTGCTACCGGTACTTTATGCAAAAATGATGTACTATGAAGACCTATGGCGAATTTACTTTAATGTATGGAGTTACAAAAACGTGGCAAACCAACTTTGTGGCGAATGTACAACAACCCGAAAAATCTCGGTATACACTACCGTGGTTGTGGTTTGGTTGAGATTATTTAGCGTGATCGCCCCCCGGGGGGGCTGGGGCCATACCCACTTCGCTAAGCCAATGCCGATTGGTTGGTTTTATCGACTGTCATTATAAGACAACAACCATAACCAACGGCTTTCCTTCTTCCGAATCACGGAGGATTTAAATGTGACCCATCCAGCGACCCGCTATTGCGAAATTTGCGTAGCTGACACGATCGCAAACCGCATAGCAGCTGCGTCATGAGCTCCGATAAGAAATCGAACAGGTAAATATAACTTACAATCGGACATCTGATAAGGTTTATTAATGTTTATTAGGACTCGATGTCTCGACTCAATGTCCTAAATGTTCTTGTACCTGTCATTAGTAAGATTATGATAAAGTTAATTTTTTACTAATCTGCGATGACCTAAATTATCTTTGTTAACACAAAACAAAAAATATCACTACACATTTTAGATACTTATCTTAGAATACAGAACAAACCTTATCTAGGAAAACTAAACTAAAATATAAAAAGATGTCCTCCACCCTAGTAGAACCCTTCGATCATCTAAACACTGATCGGGTAGAACCTAAATATAATGAGGAAATTGAATAAGAGTAAGAAAAGTAAAACCCCAACGCGTAGAAGAGTATTAAGATAAGATAGGTATAATAGTACATTATGATACAAGTGTGCTATGTTGGTCACTACAATTGAGGCGGGTTATGAGCCCGAGCGCGTATTTCCTTTGCCGTGCATAGTATGAGGCATCACTGCCTTGAATCCTACACGGGTTTGATAAGCTAACTCTCTTTTCAAACTCGTGTATAATTCAAGGCAGAAGTCCTCCAATGGCGAACGGGTTTGCAAAGCAGATTGTTAAGCTAACTCCCTTTCCAAACTCGTGTTCTATTCATGGCAGGAGTCCTTCAATAGCACACGGGTTTGTAACTATTATACGCTCTGATTGACGTATTTATTTCCGTGTTCAATAGGAGGCAGACTTGACACACATACGTAGTAGGTACTATTATCTTTTTTGTGCACATACCACCAACGGAATCCATGTTTGTTTGAGGGCATTAGGGCAAGAAAACTCAATTAGTCTTTAATTTTATATTAGGGCAAAAGAAATATGCATTCAACAATGTAATACTATAATTATAATGTAACGCAATCAACGTTCCTTACAAAAAATAAAAATTCATAACGTAATTTTACGAAGCCAATGTTTTTTGGCTGGAGGCTCATTATTATCTTTAAATTTTGTGTAGAAACTTTAATTTAAGATAGGGTATTAGACAAATAAAATAAATGGTAATGTAGGTACCTATATAAAATATTTAAATTAACTTTATTAATTTACATAATTAGTTCCAAATCACTTATAAATGAAACTTTAATTTAAATAGCAGTTATAGTATTTGACATACTTCGAAATCTACATAATTATTAAACTTTTTCACTTGTTTGTTTCATAGACCAATAGAGTTAAATCAGGAGAAGACAATTAAACAAAAAACTGACCGTCGATGGTTAAGTTCCATGCATTCGCCATGCGTACACGTGTTTAGGACAACATTTTGCGTTGCAAACCCGTGTGCGATTAGAGGACTCCCCCAACCAACACATTAGCAGTTTAAAGGAATGATATTAAGTCAACTTACAGCCTTAAGTTTAATTAGGGTTTTAAAATGGTTTTCGCAATGTGTTCTAGCTGGATTATAGAATTTATTAACTTTGTTCAAGCCTTTTGCTGTAATAAAGCAATTAGGTACATATAATTTATCAAACTATAAACCCTATAAAAGTTTTAAAGAAAGCAACTATACATATGAAAGCTGTACTGTATACAGCTACTACCATTTTTCTAGACATATAGTTCTATACTGTATTATAAAAAGGCTTAAGATGTAAAAGAGAATCCATAGAGTACGTCTTAAAACTCTTAGCTTGATAATAGATTTTTAATGTATTATAGCTGTTTTTTGGAATAATTCAAAACCCTAATAAATCCATTTTTATAAGACTCTAGACCAGAACCTTAAACCAGCCTTTTCCTTTATAAGTTAGACAATGAAGAGCATTCAAAAACCCTTAGCTGTAAATAAGGCGAATTGTAAATCCTTATACATAAAACTGTTAAAAACCCGGAATCTAGTAAAGCGTTGGCGTCAAATGTCAAGGGTTCCGTATACCGGATTTTTATGAATAAGTTCATAACTCGCTTTTCAGCTGTTTTGCAACGTAATAATGTATGTATCTGACAGATAATGTATTACACGTTTAATTCAGTAAATATTATTTCTAAGTAGGTAACTAGGCAATAAACATAATAAAACACCTACCCGTTGCATTCCTAGACCTACCTACCATCTTTCTGTTTTATTTATTGTACCTTAAAACGCTGGAATATCAAGCTATAAAATATATTTCTGGTAGACTTGTATACAGCCAAAACCTTACTGATATCTCTCTTCCAGCCACACACAAAACATAACCCTATTAACAGAATATATTTAGCCTTTGAACAGCTTGTAGCTTTAAAACAAATGTTTTCAAGATTTAAGACTGTTGCGTTAAGTCAGAATAATTTGACGCCATTAATTAAATACTCATGGATTACGAAATACAATTTTTATACAAGTTGGGTTCCTGATTTGCTCTAAAATCTACTTAATTCTATTCTACTAATTATTTTAAATAACTGATATAATTAATAACCCAAATATTGGGTAAATAATCGCAAACATCATGTAACCTACAATAACATTTTTTACTTTTTTTCCCCAACTGAACTTTTTTTTCGAGCGCTTAAATTTTTTGACTAAAATACATATATACTTTCACAGTATACTGATCCCCGCATCCATCTTACGATTATTATAGATAAAAACAAACAAACACCCAGCAATATTTAATACAATTGCACTAAATCACAAGTTTTTGTTAGACATTTATCTGCAAACACATTGCTTTTTTTTAAACTTTAATAAACCATTCTTCGTTCAAATAAAGTAATGTAAGATAATTATTATACTAAAACCTGCATTAAAGATGTTACGTGGCAAAACAATAGAGTAAAAGCATAGTAATAAGCCATTAACGAGCCTCAGTACAGCTATTAATTAGCTCTTGTAAAGAGCTTAACCAACCTTTCTAAGGAATAAAGCTGTTTAATATGGTCCTCTTTCGCACTTAAAAGGGCTGTATAAGCGCTTAACCAGTACT
This sequence comes from Scoparia ambigualis, assembly GCA_963921215.1. Lineage (NCBI taxonomy): Eukaryota > Metazoa > Arthropoda > Insecta > Lepidoptera > Crambidae > Scoparia > Scoparia ambigualis. The sequence continues at coordinate 25,482,118 of OY992515.1, read as the reverse complement.
TTAAACAGCATCTGAAACCAGCTTAAAGAATCGGAAACATCTGTTTATCAGCTCTTTTACAGCTAGTTTGTGTTGGTTGGCAGCCTTGAATAGAACACGAGTTTTGACAGGGAGTTAGCTTAACAGTCTGCGTTGCAAACCCGTTAGCGATTGTAGGACTTCTGCCTTGATTTATACACGAGTTTGAAAAGAGAGTTAGCTTATCAAACCCGTGTAGGATTCAAGGCAGTGCTGCCTCCTACTATACACGGGAAGGGAAATACGCCGCCCGAGCCGTAGGCGAGGGCTTAATGGAGCCGAGGATTGTAATTATTACCAATGCAAACGCGCATACGACGTTTTTCAACACACTTGTGAGGAAAATACATTTTCTGAAAATGACTGCGTGTTTTTGTTGTTTTTCTAGTGTATAAATCTTTGGTAAGCCAACATATATTTTTTATTGGACTTAGATGGTAATAGGCTGTCAATAACATTTTTCATTCCTCATACACGGAAAGTAGGTCTGAAGTTGCCTGAGGAGCGGGTGCAAAGTAATACTTTTCCGCCCTAGGGAGAATCGTTTTTCTGACAGGTACTGTCATGTGTAGTAGGTCGTGACTTATTGTTAAAATAATACTAACAAACAACCCATCTCTTCCCTTGGGTTGGGTGTCGTAAAAGGCGACTAACCGACTAAAGACTGCACATACTTCCAACAGCATAGAACGGCGATGGGCTCATCAAAATAATACTACCAACCCCTCTTTTCTCGTTGGTGTCGTAAAAGGCGACTAACGAACTAAAGACTGCGTGCACATACATCCAACAGCATAGAGCGGCGATGGGCTCATCAAAATAATACTATCAACCCCTCTATTCCCTTGGGTGTCGTAAAAGGCGACTAACGGGCTAAAGGCTCACCACCTAATCACATATGTGCAGACTGTGCAGTTGTTTCTTGCTGAAGCGTGGTCTGTGTGGGCGTGGTCTGTGTTGTCCATAGATTCAAATGATAACTAATTGTCCCATAAACTTTAAATAAATAGGTATTCAAAAAAGTGGTTAATTTACATTCTGTCAAAAAAGTTTCGGGAACGGATGATTTGTTTAAGATTCCAAATTCAATTTTTTGTTTTTTTTTTGTTGTTAGATTGGCACAACTGTTATTATCCATTTTGGCGCGGAGTTTGAGTTGCATCTGTTAATAAGATTAATTAAAGTGCTGTTTTAGTTAGTTTTTATCTAGTGTGTATTGCGAATTACATAATGGATAAAAACATCGACCAAAGAGTAGTTTGTCTTCAATTTTGCGTCGCCAATGGAATTTCGTGTTCGGAGTCACTGAAAATGTTACAGAAGGCTTACGGTGAATCAACTTTATCAAAAACACGTGCTTATGAGTGGTACAAAGCCAATGATATTATATAATTGTACAAAGCGTTCAAAAGCGGTCGAGATGTGATGGAAGATTTGCTCCGCTCTGGTAGGCCATAACGTCTTCAACCAACTGAAGTCAACATCGCAAAAGTGAAGGAAATGGTGACTGAAAATCCTCATTCAAGTTTAAAAGAGATAGCCGCTGAACTTTCTGTGTCTTACGAGTCGATCCGTACCATTTTAAATAATCACTTGGGTATGAAACATGTTGCCGCTCGGCTAGTCCCAAAAGACCTGAATTTTCTCCAAAGAGAGTCGCTGAGGACCTGCTAGAACGAGTCAGTTCCGACCCAACATTCATTCAACGCAATTGTTACGGTGACGAGACGTGGGTTTACGAGTTTGACATGCAAACTAGTCAACAAGTTTCGGAGTGGCGCCTTCCGACTGAACCGAAACCGAAAAAACCACGCCAAAGTCGATCAAAAGTCAAAGTCATGTTGACTGTTTTCTTTGACTATCGCGGTGTTGTGCACTCGGAATTCTTGTCGGAAGGTCAAACGGTAAATAAAGAATATTATTTGAGCGTTATGCGGCGTTTAAGAGAGCAAATTCGACGAAAAAAGCCAAATTTGTAGAAAGAAAATTCTTGGATTTTGCACCATGCGCCTTCGCTCAAGGCCATCAATGTGAACGAATTTTTGACCAAAAACCCAACAATACCATCGAGCAACCACCTTATTAACCAGATATGGCTCCAGCCGACTTCTTTCTTTTTCCTAAACTCAAATTACCACTTCGTGGCACCCGTTTTCATTCGGTAGAAGAAATAAAGGAGAATTCGCGGCGAGAACTAAACTCAATTCCGGAAAAAGCGTTTAAAACTATTTTGATGATTGGATTATTCGTTGGCGTAAGTGTATCGTTTCTGAAGGAGCATACTTTGAAGGCGATTCAATAAATTTAAATGAATAACTAACATTTTGTGTATTATTGATATTTTCCTGGTACTTTCTTGACAGGGTAGTATGTAAACCGTAATAAGTCCTCCTCGGCTCCATTAAGCCTCCTCCTCATAACCCACCTCGACTGTAATGACCAACATTGTATCATAAATTAATGTAATATTACGGTATATTTTTAAATATCTAACGTTAATAAAATCTTGACCCTCAGGAAAAAAACTGAGTATTAAAGAAGGTATGTTTGTACCTACATTATTATTAACGCAACATTAAATGTTACACAAAAGATTCTAAAGAAGGTTATAAAATCAGGTTTTGTAATTATCACGTTTAAATTTAAGATGTAGATACCAAATTACAGACTTGATTCCATTGTACCTCAATGCTTGATCCTGTATCTTTCAATTTTTTTGTCTTAATAAAGTATAAGTACCTAGTGAATTAAATAACAAGTTAGACATGTTAGTCAGGCCGATGTGAACAAAGGTTACTGGTCATAATACGGTTATTTTTAACTTTTTTTCCTTTTTGGGTTTATTTAATAACCAAAACGAAACAGTCAAGGTGACCTCTTTCAAAGATTTGTAAACCTGTGTATGTTTTTGCACGGACGAGTAAAAAAAGAAGGGCTCCCTCCGCGTCGCGATACAGGTAACAAGTGAAGCAACCTTTATGCTGGTGTGTGTGCTGTCACGGGAACGTTGACATCGCAATGACGCACAGTGTCAGACCCTAAAATCGGACGCTCGGACCAAATATGTAATATTTGGTCCGAGATCGGACGCCTATCTTTTTTCTTCATTAGGAGCACGGACCTGAAAAAAAAAGAAAAAAAATCCGTGATTATGGGATAGAGTTTTGTTTCACAAATGCAACAGTGATAATCCCATGTGCCGATTCTATTTAGTTTTCGAGAAAAAAAAATTTGGTTAAAGTACTGGAAAATTTAAAAAAAATCATTACAAAAAACCGTCCGTAAGTATTTGAAATGAACTGATGATACACATCATAAATCACATCACAAAACATCATAAAGACCTCTTAATTCAGCTATATAAGCATATTGAGCTTTCCAAAATGCACCAATGTTTAGTTATCAATTTTTTCTGATTTGGCTTCAACATTTTTTTCCCGCCGTTTTCTATGGAATCCGGATCCAATTTTTAGTTCGAGATAGCGTACGATGCTTACTATACATGAAAAAAAAAAATGCGTCCGTATCTCGTGGAAGTTAGATGTTATACGCATTCAATAAGAAAACCGGTAAAAATGACGTTAGGGCTGTCAATTAACTACTAAAATTATTTACCGGTACTCGGTCCATAATAAATTGATTAAGTAGCCGAAATTTTGAGAAAAAAAAAATATAAACATCATTACTAATTATTATTAACAATATGTATTTACTATCTATCTATCCATCTCTATATCACAAAATCTCCGCGGGAAAAATATATTACATCCGTCTGACGAGGGTGGACACCTTCCCGCATCACACATAGCCAATCACTGAAATATAATCGTGCGAAGTAATATCGCGTATCAACGCGGGGCCTTGATTTTAAAAGTCAAAGTCTCAAAATATATTTATTCAATAAACTCAATTAATAAGTACTTTGAATCGTCCAAATCTTTTTTAACCTACCACCCATTCATTACATAATTTTTTAACTGTGGCAAAGAACGGGCGTAAGAAACCACAGCGCACAGAAAAAACGACATTTACAAAAAAAAATGTCGTTACCAGGTCATAAAATACAAAATATGAATTTGAATGTAAAAAGTTTATTTAAATATGGTGCTCTAAATAAATTAATTATGGGTTCCATCTATCTGGCAGAATTTTGTTGTTCCGAATTTTATTTGGCATAACACACTTGGCATAATTTTCTTTAAACGAATATGTTCAATGCATAAAAATCACTTAGTATAATTATTATTTGGTCGAATGTTTTTATGTCCGAATTCCCAATGACATTCTTTTAAGATGGCAGATTTTCACTAGGCATAATCACATTTAGCAAAATTTCATTACGCATAATTTCGTTTAGTATAAAACTTATTTAGTGCGACGATTACTCGGCATAATTTCACTTGGCATACAAAGATAATGGCAGTTTTCTTTCTTTCAACTTTTTCTATAAAGCTATATTGGTATAATAATCATATTCTATAACTTCATTTCAGATATTTTTTGCTTATTAATAAAAATAGCATTTTAATCCTAAATTGATTTCAAATATTGTCTTAAAAAGTTATTACGTTGTGTTTTCGTTAAGGTTGTGCAAAAAAAGTCAGTGACAGGAGCGAATCGCGGCAAAACCGACTCCACGTAGACATGTCTGCCCTACCCCTGGTGAGGCGGCCCGCGAGCTGAGGAGCAGGTGGTAAGCGAAAGCCATCTGCGACGATAAGCTCGCGTGGGACCGCCGGAGACCCGCAGCGCCGGAGCCGTAACAGAAACCATACCACATTAATTATAGACAACTAGAAATAGCTGTTGGAATACTTGAAGCATTTCAGACCCAAGCTGTTTTGTCTTCTGTGTAATCTGACACTTTATAATAAGCTTTTTTAAAGCTTTTCTTTGATTTAGATTTTAAATTTTTCTGATACTTTTGGTACTTTGTTGTATAATCGTACACACAGACCCTTCTAAGAATTATTTATTTTATGAAGCCTAGTATAAGGTACTGCTAATTTGTTCTTACTTCTAGTATTTAAAAAATGTGAATATCACTGTTTTTTGAAAACATTTCAATATTTTTATGACCATACATCAGATTTTCATAAATGTGTTGTGATGCAACTGTCATTTTACTTATAAACTTTTAAATCTCTCTGAGAGAAAGGGGTGTTAAAATCAAGTCACCCTAATTTACATAAGCATTAATATTATTATTATTACAAGGAGTGAGGCCACGCCATATACCGGCTTATCTTCGACATACGTGCGAATAATTATTACAAATTAGTTTTAAGTACCGGAAAAAAGTTGACAACCCTGACAAAAAAATTTAAACCGTTATTATCTCCGTCTTTCACGAGATACGGACACAGTTTTTTTTGTGTATAGTAGGCATCATATGCTATGCCTCGAACCAAAAATTGGATCCGGATTCCATAGAAAACGGCGAAGAAAAAATTTTGAAGCTAAACCAGAAAAATAATATTCATAACTTAACATTGGTGCATTTTGGAAAGCTCAAAATGCTTTCGGATATAGCTGATTTAAGAGATCTTTATGTGTGTATCATTAGTTCATTTCAAACATAATATTAGCCAATTTTCAAAAAAATATTTTTCGAAAACTAAATAGAATCGGCACGTGGGATTTTCACTGTTGCATTTGTGAAACAAAACTCTATCCAATAATGAAGAAAAAGATAGGCGTCCGATTTTACGGTCTTTTAAAACACTGTGTGGCGGCCGATCGGCTTACCTCGTAAGGGTGTGCTGTTTATCACACTTACTTTATGCGCATCACTTTTAAGTAGGTAAATGACGTGGATTCATTCTTTTATATTCGTCCGTGGTTTTTTGTAAAAAAATAGATTTTTAATTAAAATGTGTTTTAGTTAAGTTCTTTGTTTACTATGTGTGTATCATGTGTGTGTACTGTGTGCCTCTGTGATCTAGTTACAAGAGCGGCTCGGTCCGATATCGGAAGATACCGGGTTCAATTCCCAGGTCTGGAAAACTGTGACATCGAAATAGAAATATATTTATTGCTGATAGGTACTGTTGTAACGTTGCACTTGTTTACTCATCAACAATAACTATTTACATTTTACGTATTGAAATAATTATATTTATTTAATCACTTAGAACCCCATCCCACATAATAATACTCCTTTCATGCAATATAAACTATTTTCTCTACAACCTCTTTTCAATGTAATATATTGTCGTGCATCTTTCTTGTTAAATTCGAACTTGTTTTTTTCATTTCTTGTATTCCCTGCAGGGCCCTTATTCTGTAACGATTCCTTGTTTCAAAACCACGTTAATTCCTTAAAAAGTTACGATATCTTCCCAAAAACGTATGCGTTTCACGTTTGTGCGCGGTAAGGTTTAGGTGTGGAATCTATAGATTGCGATACAGAATCAGGGCCCAGATTTCGTTTGATGCCTACATATGCAATATCTATAAAATTGCATAGGATAGTTATTTGTTCGTTGCAAACATTCGAAAAGGAATTTCGCCTTTGAAAGGGTAGTGTATAATTAAGGTTATATTTTATCTATGTAGGTATGTTCCTTTATTTTAGAATAGAATGACTGTTTTAGCAGAGTTGTATAGTTTGTTAATTGTTGTTATTTTCTTTATCTCCAGGCGGGCTATGGAGGGAATTACCCATTAAGACTTAAACTTAAGTCTACAAACTCAGACTACGATCGACGATCTACAGATCTACATAGTAATTAGTCTACTCTTTTCCTTTGCAACTTTGGCGGGGATTATTTAAACGACCAACACCTAACTACGTTTTGCCCTGGTTTTGTTCGTGTTCTACTCTTGCAACACCTCCAAGTAAGATTGTTCCGTGTTTTTTCTGGTGTATATAATAGTCAATTGTTACTTAATTTACGTTATATTTTATAGTGGCATATATGTCACATGATTTAAAGGAGCAAAAGAATAGCGCTCACGCATATATTATGTTCTACCGTTGTTTATTAATATTTACTTAATTTCTAATGTTGTAACAATTTTTCAGTGTTCTAATTATCTTGTTTTCCTCTTAAATTTCCTCTTAGGAAATAACCTAAAACTACCAAATTCAGAACTTAAGGGTTTTTAAAATTATCGGACACTATTCCGAAAAAATTTTCGAAATTCGACCAAAAACAAAGAAAGTTAAAAAGACTTAGAAAAATTTCGACCAAAACTTCAAAATTTAGATTTTTCCAAAATTCAAAATTATAATACCTTACACCCAAAAACACCCAAAAATAAACTTTTGACAAAAATTTTTCTAACAAAAAACTTATAAAAAATCAATTACAAAATTAGCTAACCTAACCTAACCCTAACCTAACTCTGACTTAACCTAATGGCGCAAATGCTCAGCCCGCCGCTTGGCGCGGCGCCTGGTGAAATGGGCGAGCCGGAGACGCCTGATGCACCCGAAAGGTCCTATATGAACGTCAGGGATGTGGAGACATTTAGGACTTTGGTCCTGCGTTACTGCGGGCGGATACACGAGGCGATTCGAGCGGGCAGGTCGGTCACAAAAGCCAACAAAGAGGTGATCCTCGACTCTGCGACCGCCATCGAAGGCTGCCTGGCCAACTTGCTCGATGGGTCCGAGACCGAGATGCCGCCGGATGTTTCCCAGGAGCAAGTTAGCGAGGAGAGCATAAGGGAATTAAGCCATAAGCTGGACAACAGCGTGAGTGCCGTAGTCGCCATTCAGGGCGAGGCAACGGCGGGGATCCGGAGAGAGGTAACCCAAAAGGTCGACGAAATGCTGGCGCAACAGTCGCGGCTCGAAGACCTTGTGCGGCTGACCGCCAACATGGTCACAGCCGCACTGAAGGAGGTTCCTCTCTCCCAGGGTCCACCGACCGGCACTCACACTGTTCCGAACGTCCAAGAGGCCACGCTCCCTGGTGCTCCCTCCTACGCTAGTGTCGCTGCAAAGGCCGTACCACTTACGCCCAAGACCCACCCAGCAGTCATTGTTTCGGCATATGATTGCACAATGAAACCTCCGGAAGTGGTATCCCTCTGGAAAGGGGAGATACCATTCCGGGGGCATAAATACGCACCCATTAAAATTGTACCATTACCCAAGGCCAAACTGAGGGTTGAATTTGACGACAGGAGGCAATGCGAGGAGACTATATCCCGCCACGCAAAAAGTGCTAATTTCGCCGCTGAGCAGGCGAAGCAGAGACCACCGCTACTAATCCTGAAGGGCATCTCAAAAGATGTTGCCCGCGAGGAGCTAGCGGAGGTCCTTGCTGCTCAAAACGACGTGGCGATCTCTCGTACTTGCTTCCTGACGTCAAATAGGAACCCGGCACTGTATAACGCGGTTGTCGAGGTCACCCCCGGGATGCGAATTACCATCTTAGCTCTCGGGAGACTCAACGTGGACCATAGTAGGGTCCACGTTGAGGACTTCAGCCGCTTTATACAGTGCCGGGAATGCCTTCAGTACGGCCATACGAAGGCAAAATGTAAGTCCGAAAGGAAACCTTGTGCCCATTGCGCCAGTCCGAGCCACCAAGTAGCACAATGCCCCAACAAGACCCAGGGCCCAAAGTGCTACAACTGCTCGGCCCATAACCTGCGCATGGGCACAAAGGTTGATACCGGCCACAACGCCACAAACACCAACGAATGCCCCCGTATTCGGTCAATGGTCCTGCGCCTTCAGGGCCAGACCGACTACGGGAATTAGAACATCTGCACAACAAAATAACTTAATTATTTGCAAATACAGTTAAACCTAAATAAATACAAAAATTAATAAAATATAAAACAAATAAACAAATCTACCAAAAAATTACTTAAATAATTAAAACTAACTTAAATATAAAAAATATAATATAATAACGAAAAACCTTAATCTAATTTTTCTAAATTAAACCATAAAGTAAAAAACAACGTAAAATAAATACATATACCAATCATAACAAAATTAAACAATTAATAAAATATACAAAAACACAAAAATATCATTAAATAATTAAAAAATAAATTAAATGCTAAACTATAACTAAAATAACAAAACCTTAACCTAACCTAACTAAAATTAACACAAATAAACAACGTAAACTCAATTAAACAAACTAAATTAAATAAATTAAATGAAAATAAACATAACAAAACTTAAAGTAGATGTCTAAGCATGTAAAAGTAACTTAAAACCTAACCACAATAAATGACAAGACAACATAAAATAAATAAGTCTAAAAGCCTACAAATAATAAACTACATTACAAAAATTTTTTGTAAAAACAAATCACAAAACACCAAAACAAACTTAAAATTCAACCTAAATTTAAATATAACCTAAATAAACAAAATACAAACTCAAAATAAAAAAAGTACATATTAAAAATTTAAAATAAAAAGAAACAAAAGAAATATAAATATAAAGAAAACTATAAACTATAAAACCCAAAACCCCAAAATAAAGATGTAATATCTTAAATTTCTTCCTTCTCTCTATTCCCTTTCTCTTCCCCTTATTTTCTCTTCACCTTCCCCCCTAATGTGCCCCGCAATTCTGTTGTAGAGATGGACCTTCAGTCCATCTAAATTAAAAGTAGAAAATAATAAAAATATAGTAATAAAAACGTCCCCTCCTTGTCCAACGGAGGGGGAAATAGCTAAATAATATATTAAAATATAAAAAAAAAAAAAAAAAAAAAATCTTGTTTGTGTTTTTACTTTTACAAATATATTTTATTATCTTTTACATAGTTTATTTTATTCATAATCTGATCACATGACCCTGCATCGTAGCCGGGCCAGGGAAAGTGTGACACTACTACTGTGTACATTTTTCCGAAGATAATACAATACATGAGAATCAACAGTAATGCCCATTACGGGCATGCAACAGAATACACAAAATAGCAAAAATAGTAACTTAACTTAATTATTTTTAGTAAGTATAAAAGTATTCATTCAAAGTACATATAGAAAACATTTTGTATATAGCTTGTTTTTAATGAGAACTTAGGTAGTGAAGGGCTTTGATATTAGATGACAGAGGGATGGATGGTCGTATGCTGGTACTGAAGGCACTCTTATAAAACATGTGATTATTTATTCTTGAAATACTCAGATTGTTTTTATATATATTGCGTACATTTTGACACATATTGTTGCTTTCAAAATATTCTGGTAGTTTTTTTAACAAACATTGATAATTCTAAGATGTAATGTTAGCCAGAGTCAGAAAACCTTTTTCCCTAACGACTTCTAAGAGATTCATCTGAATAAATGTTGTTGATATTACTGAGTTTCCCCAAAATATAATGTCATAATTAATAGTGGATAAACTTGTCCAATATATATATTCAATTACAACATTTCGGTAGATGTAACTAAATCTACTTATCTACCGAAATTGTCTTAGCCAATTTTCCACACCACCTGCTTGACAATGTCAAATTATGTCATACAAACCTAACCTAAAATAGACCTGAATTTCATTCACTACAGTGAATGAAATTCAGTACAATATTAATGCCCTAACAGGGCATTAATATATGTACTGAATTTCATTATGACCCGCTGGCTTAGATTAAAACAAAAAGTGTTTTAATCTAAGCCCGCTGGTCATTAATGTGATTTGAATTTGGAACATAAAATAGAAATCGCATTTTATGTTCCATACTTAGAATAATAACGCTATAGAAAGATAGTCTTCATACAAGCGCTCTGTCAAAAATGAAGCACTAAACCGATTCACACACGCGTGACGTGCGCGCATGGCCGTGATCTGCTGTCTCTTTCCAATTCTATGAATATGAAAGAGACAGCACTGCGGCAGCCGCTGCTGCCGATGCACAGTGTTCCCGCGATAGGACAAAAAGCATTTTTCAAGATTTGGAGGTAGGTCAAAAACGACCATCGATTATCATAACGGAATAAATTGACCATCAATATGTAAAAAAGAGGGTAATTTTCGCACGGTAAACGTGTTTAATAAATTGTTAAAGTAGTGCAAACATTTTTTACGTATGTTTCGCTTGCGCAAAGTTGTTTTTAATATACTGTGTTTGAGGTTTAAATATTAGCTTTTTGAACAATTTCTACTATGGATTCTGGAGACCAAGGTATTGTCTTTAAGATATACTAATAATGTTTTAAAAACCTTACGTAGTTTAGATATATTCATGTGTTTGTTGGTGATACGTCGAAATATGAGTAAAAAAATAATTCACGGAGCTATTTGAACGTACTTTCCACTACTTTCCATGATTAAATAATAATCTAAATAAAGTGTAGACCTTCTATTATAAGGTTGTAAAAATTTTTTTTCCGCAAACTTGCGCGTTTTTTTTTAAATATTTTTTTCTTGTCGTAGGGCCCGTTCGGGAATTTACTCGACGCGAACTAGCAGCTGTTTTATTTGACGATCCCGTGAAAAATTGGACTAGAAAAAGCTTAAATTTACAAGAATTTATTATTCAAGAGACAAACTGTCCGTCAGAACAGAAAACTGAAGTACGTTCAAAGGTCTCAATTTTTTTTAATAAATTAAATGATTTTATACTTTGATACAGGTCGGAAAAAAGATTTGTTTGATGCTCAATATACGAATTGGTTAGAAAAAAAGGAGATATATCCTTCTTTGAGACCAGCACCTGGACCAGGTCGTCCATCAATTAGTTTTGACGAAGTAGGTGCTAGGTCAAAACGAAGAAAAGTAGAACATTTGCAAAAAAACTCTACTGGAAATGAGTTATCATTTGCTGCTGCTCTGAATTACTATAAAGAGAACGAAGTCGATAAGGCAAAGATTATCAGAAAAGTAGCAACTGCTTCACCTGAACAACTTAAATCGTGTTTGTCTTCATTTAATGCTGATAATAATCTGTTTACACCTGATGAAGCTTTAAACGTCTTACTATATGCACAGTTATCTGTGCACCAATTCAAGGTTATCAGAGAAGCATGTAAAAATAGATTTCCACCGTACCAAAGAGTCTTGGAGGCTAAAAAGCTTTGCTATCCTAACAATGATGCTATTTTTGGCTCGGAGACATTTATTCGAGTTGCACTGTAGCGCATTTCGATCCATTATATCCTGTAGGATATAATGGATCATACTTGTAATCGCCTTGCTAAATCATTAACTGAAGTACTAATGTCTGTCAAAAATATAAGTAATATAACTTAACATGTTAAATGGGGTATTGATGGTACATCAGGTTTTACAGAATACAAACAAATATTTCAAGATTCTTCAGCTAGATAGTAGCATGATTGTGACTTGCATGGTGCCTTTAAAATTAGTTGGTGATACCACAAGTCAGAAAGGCGTTGTACTTTAGCAAAATAGTCGGCCATCTTCTCCGCGATTGTGTCGACCCTTCATTATTACCATACGTATATATTACATGCCATACATTCTTACATCAAGCCTACGAAATAGACTTGTTAAAATTAGCAAAGCTTTTCCAAATGATGTTATTGCAATGCTTAAACCTTATAATTATGAACAAGCGCGAGTGATAGATATTGATGAAGCGTTCAGTGACATAGATAATTATATCAAGCGATTCAAGTTATTGAATCATATATGTATATAGTTATTTTTTAACACATTTTTTTTGTTATAAAACCTTTCAATCATATAAAATAAATACTTAGGCATGTAGAATTTATCGGTTTTTATTAACTATTTTATTAATTATTTTTAGTAACATTCTGACAATAGAATAATAAAAAACCTCAGAAATAATTTTGTCACCTACTTAGTATGGAGCGGGAACACTGTGCGATGCTTTAACTTAGAGAATCACACTGCAGTACGTTTATATTTTGACCTAATTAACTACAAGATACTATGAAATACTGAAAGCTTACCTGTGAAAAGTGATGTTATTACACTTCTTTTGTTTTTCAGATGTGTTGTGACACAATTTAACTGCACAAACCGTCATTTTTTTTTTGTTTTCGCGAGACACGTTCGGCGCGCTGTGACATTGAACACTACGGAGCGGTCCGGCGTTTGGTGCCATTTCTGGCTCCAATCAATGTGCTTTAAAATAGGGAACTTGGTTTCTATAGCGTTATTATTCTAAGGTTCCATATTAATTCCATGAACTGGCCACCACGAGTAGAAAATAAATGAAAAATAGAACACAACAAAATAGGCGCTGAAAAATACTGAAAATTTCTTTGTTTTATTATTGCTTTATATTGTCTCGTAGATGGTGTGAAAAGTAGAGTATTCTCCTCGGGGATAAAGGTGCCTTCGTCTTAGGCGAACTTGAATCCTACGCTGCACTCAGGATTCTTGTCTTAAGAGGCCTATTACATCTCGAATGTGATTTTTGCGTAAAATGCCCATTTTTGCATTTTGTAGTAATTTTTCAGTTGTATTTATCGTTTTTATCGAAATAGAGTAATAAATTTGTGCATAATATTACAAATCTCCATTTTACGCAAAAATCACTGTATTCTCATGTAATCTCCCTCGCTTTGCTCGGGAGTTAACTCTTAACACCCTCGCTGCGCTCGGGAGTAAACGCTAGAATCCTTCGTTTTGCTCAGGATTCAATACGGGGCGCCCGCTACTTAAGACACTACTTTATCCCCTTGGTGCATAATCTACTATTAGATCCCTTATACCTTATACTGGAAAGAACAGTAAGTAGGGACTTACTGTTCTTTCCAGTTTAAATGAGCATCAATAGTGACTCCTAGAAAATTAATTACGTCAACTTCGTCTTTTTTTGTGTCACATTCTGAGATGATAAGTTTGTAGGAATTTGATTTAAAATTTCTAAATTGAATGAATTTAATCTTATTAAGGTTCACATTTAAATTAATAGTATTAAGCCACGTGACAGCTATCAGCAAAGTTTGGCTAATATTTATTACGAAAAGGGTACTTTTAACTAGGTAACGGTGTCGCGTGGCGGTGAAAGAATACTACCATCACCCCTTCTCTTCCCTTATGTCGTAAAAAGGCGACTAACGGACTAAAAACTGCACATAAGTACATCCAACAGCATAGAGCGGCGATCACGCTGAGCACATGTGCATTTGCTATTTCGTGAAAAGTGGAGTATTGTAGAGGACTGCTTTAATTGTCCTCATTGCCTAGTCTCTAGCTAAACCTCCGGGGATAAAAGTCGTGTTATATATATATATATGTAGGTACTATTTCTTTCAATGTCAGGTACGAAAATTGTCATCATCAGCAAACATGACACATAAGTTTTTTATAATATTTATTCATTATCATAAACCATAAAAAAGTAGTAGACCAAGAATGCTTCCTTGTGGTAGGTAATCCTTGGGTCATCATCATCCGTTTAGATTTAGATTGCACTTCTTCAAAGGTTTTTTTGTTGTTGTATGTTTCAATTACTTACTGTTCTTTAATTTTGTTGTCTATCTTTTAGTCGACTTTGCAATAGTTTTAAAGCTAACCACATATACCTAGGTTATCAAGTAAGAATAGGTAATTCGATGCGGATTTTTTTGATCGCCAACCCGCATTGGGCAAGCGTGGTCATTAAACGTTTACTACAACTTCGCTCTATTGACTCAAAAATCATAAAAATGTGAAGACAGTCAAGATGATAAAAAAGGGACGTTCTGTTTGTCGTTATAATCAATGAAAACAAAAGGCGGAACTGGGTACGGTCACCACATGCCAACAATTTCTTTCTTTTAAGCCAACACCCATCTAATGCAGGGATGACTTGATTTCAAAAATGACTGCCCAGCAGTGGGTTATACACTTTATTGTAGACACGGGGTTACATACATACATACATACAGGGTCTGATAAAATCAATAAGCGAACGTTTAAGGGCGGTATCTATACATCATTCTGACATAAAATGGGCTCCAGTTTTATAGTGATTTTTCAAAGTTAGAAAACAAAAAATATGTGGAAGACTATAAACAATATAAACACACCGGAAACAGAGGAAAGATCAAAATGCTGAACTATTACATTTACAAAGCAACCTCTGGTGCCTCAGTAAACACAGTAAATAATTACTTTTCCAACATTGGTAAGGCATTAGCTGAGGACATCCATACAAATACCAGAACACAGGTTGCCTGTATTGTGGAGGACTGTTCAGTTACCCAGGTCAACTCCTTTCTCTTGACTGATACTGATCCTCAAGAAGTGTGGGATACTTTGATGAGCCTCAAACTAGATAGCGCTCCCGAAAGAAATAACATACCAAATAAGTTCTTAAAACATGCTTGTAAACTCGTTGTCCCTGTCATTACTCACATGACAAATCTGTGTTTTAATCAAGGAACATTTCCGCGAGCTTTAAAGAAATCTATTATCACGCCGGTACACAAGGGTGGGGATGAGGAGTGTAACTTCTCGCCCTAACCTAAATCTAATGCCTAGTCTACCTTATAATACATACACACATCCTCGCCGCTTTTACCTTAACTTAACTTATTATCTAATTCTTAAAACTAATTAACCTAATTTATCTACAATCTAATGGTTGTGTTTGGAGTTTTTGTTTAGTGCGTATTGTTTGTATGATGATGAAACCTTAGCATAGCTTAATTCTATTTGCAGTGAATTTCAGTCAAGCAATGTAATATTATAATAACTACTATTTTGGCCAGATCGTCTAGTGAACCCTCCGTTGTTAACCGCATTTAAGTAACTCAAGTTCTTTCGTGAAAGTTTAGTAATTGGCTTATCCCTGTGTTAAATTATTTTCTCCTGACCTAATTACCTACCAGTCTATAGATCATAACATAGATATGTGTAGCCTAGCAATGACTCCGTCTGAACTGTGACCTAAATCCTTCACTGCAGCTGCGGGGAAGATTTGTAACCACTCAGAGATAATCAGATGATAGCTTAGCTTGCAGGTATTATTATTTATTAAAAGTAGCATGATACATAAGAAGTCTTGTGCAATTTACATGACATATTAGAGGATTCTGGTTATTTAATAGCCCCGCCCCGCTATTGGCATGCCGACCAGCTCATTGTATTATATCAGCTCTGACCAGATTGACTTTAACTTTAATTATTAGCTTGTGCCTTTAATTCTTTAAAACTGAGAATTTACATCTCTCCTCAAAATTTAATTCCATTTTACATTATGAACTATGTGTTAGCAATTTAAATTCTTATTATTCCACATAAATCAATAGAGTTTATCTCAAGGCTTGCTATCATCCAAATATCCTTTTCACATTAAGAACTTAATTATTCAATGCAATAACTTATGTCTTATGATTTCACTTATTGAACAGAGGTGGAAGGCCAGCATTCTACCGGACACACTTATTTTTCTGATTATTGTGTCCGTTATAAATAGGTCACAATGTAACAGTATTAACTAACTGTCCCTTTTGTCTTATTAGAAAATTAATATTCAGTTCTATAAAGGGTGGATAATTTAATCAAACGCCACTTCAGGCGGTGGCTAAAATAGAATATAAATACAGGTAAAATTACTTTTATTTACTCTTAGTATTTATTATACAGGTCTTATAAAGTTCCAATATAACTACATTGGATTGGCTGCATTGGCAGATTATCACATCTTAAGTTTATTAAAGGATGTTTAATTCATTCAATATCCTTGACTTTAGGAAGTGAACTTAAATAGAATACTATCATTTGAAGTAAATTACTTTGGGTTATTCTTAGTGTTCATTATACAGATCTTATAAAGTATAAGTACATCTCAAGTTTATTGAAAGATGTTTAATTCATTCAATATCCTTGACCTTTAGGAAGTGAACTTAAATAGAATACTATCATTTGAAGTAAATTACTTTGGGTTTCTCTTAGTGTTCATTATACATATCTTATAAAGTATAAGTACATCTCAAGTTTATTGAAAGATGTTTAATTTATTCAATATCCTTGACTTTTAGGAAGTGAACTTAAGTTAATTATTTTTCCATTAACTTCCACCCCCTGTCTCTCAGACTGAGTGGTTAATTTGATAGACTACTAAATCATAGTTAGTATACTTTTAGTAGGTAGTAAATTAGGTAGTTAATTATCCCTGTTAATCATTAAATCAATTACATTTAGAAGTTATCTTTTACTCACTTTAATAAGTATAAATTAGACTGTACTAGGTATTAGTCTGATTGATTTAGATTGTTCCCATCAAATATTTCTATGTTTCATATTATTAGAAGTAAGTACTTACATATCTTAAGAGGTCTTTGACCATTAAGGTGAATTTAAATGGTATTAGTAGACCATTGTCAGGCTAATTAGCAGGTTGTTATCAATCAATTATTTCTATGTTTCAGATTATTAGAAGCTCATAGCTTGCAATGTCTTCCTTCAACGAATTATCCTAGGTTCTAAACTGGTTTTAGTTGTTCAGTTTGTATCAGCTTGTATTTTACTAATAGGTATCGGATGTGTACTTTTAGTACCTTGAAGAGTGTAGCAATATGAGATCGTATCGCATCCCAGGGAAAGCTAAAAAATGCCTGTTTGGTCATTTCAGTATTAGAAATCAAACATCACAGTACAGCTATGCTTATTTGCTATAACTTTTAGTATTTTTCTTGTAATAGGAAACCAGTCTAGACCTTTTAGGTATTCCAAAGTAATGATGGTACGATATTACCATACTTCTGTTAATTATTTAAAGTGAATAATTAATTGGTAACAACTTTAGGAAAACAATTAGAATTTTATCGGCCTGCGGTAACAGATTACTTGCCTAGATAGGACCCACATCACTTCATCATAATTTTATTTAGCACCGTAACTTAATTACCCCTACCTTATTAGTCTGAATTAATCCAGCCTGGCCTCGCGGCTCAAGCACCCATCCTATGTACGCACAGCGTGCAAACACCTTGCCCTCCCTTAACTAACAATATATATATCCGCCTACCTATAGATTCCTACAGCTTTCCTCACTTGAAAATGCCTATATTTTGTCGAACTAACAGTCCCTACTTGTGTACTTTGCAATCTAGGCCCAAGCCACATTTAACTTAACTTCGTGGTGAGTTGTGAGAGTCGCATTGCCCCTGAAAGCAACTAACTCCTAAATGTTCTATCAGTCGAGCCAGTATACTCAGTGTGTTATTTTCCTATCACTACACTGTGTGTACGGAGGTAGACTCGAAATTGGACTGGGTCATACGGGTCTACCTCCAGCTAAATGGTGTCTGACCTATCTTCAACCTTCACTAGGGAGACAACTGTCTCTCCCCCATTACTCCGTCGAAGATAGTGTATTGTTTAGCGTAATGATATAAAACGCCGACCTTATTAAATACAATCAAAGGTCATCCAGACCGAAGTCTGTTGAAAGGTATATAGGTTTTTGTTGCCACCGTTATGCGTTTCCGCCGATATACCCCGAAATACTTCATTTCCTTAACGGATTCGAGTTGCGATCGCAATAGTTTTACTTTATTAATCACTTTCAATTTCACAAATCTTAATTAATATCGCAGCTCGAATATCATTTAGCGCACTATCAAAGCTCGGACACTATTTTTCCCGTATATATATACCGCACTCTTAAATTGGACCGCGCCTCCGACGTCCCAAAATTGAATGCCCGCTAATTTTCCGCCCTTTTCCCAAGCGTCTTAACTTTCGCGCCATGCGCGCCTAACATTCCCCCGCGCGAGTCCGCTTTTCCTCCCTTCTCCCAATCCCTAGCTGTTTTTTCCATGCGCCTCGCCTTCGCGTCGCTTAATATTTGTTATACGCGAACTTCGCGTTGCGCCACGTGGAGATATCATCCGACCTCTCTTTCTATCTTTTTCTCAACCTCTCGCTCGCTCATTGCCGC
Source organism: Scoparia ambigualis (assembly GCA_963921215.1). NCBI lineage: Eukaryota > Metazoa > Arthropoda > Insecta > Lepidoptera > Crambidae > Scoparia > Scoparia ambigualis. The sequence continues at coordinate 25,463,303 of OY992515.1, read as the reverse complement.
CTTCGCCGCGCAATTCTAAATTTTTTCCATAATCTAACCAAATCTCGTCCGACAGCCAATATTACATCTTTGAATATCTAAATGTAGCCTTCTATTAACAATTCCCTCTCAATAATCCTCCACTTAAGCCAATAATCCTATATTTTGGGAAATTATAAAAAAGTTCGGTATTCCGACCATAGATGGCGTCCGCCCGTAGGTGAACCACTTTGCCGACTCGCAAAGCCCCGCGAAATTCAAAATAAAAATAAAGTCCTAGTCAACCTAGCAACCTTACGCGAAGCCCAAGTAAATGACTTCCGCTAGACGGCGCCTATGTCGCAAGGGACGCGCAGAGCAGTCCCCGCGAAATTCAAAATAAAGAAGTCAAACTAGCAACCTTATGCGAAGCTCAAGTAAATAACTCACACTAGACGGCGCCTATGTCGCAAGGAGCACACAGAGCAGTCCCCGCGAAATTCAAACTAAAGATAAAGCGCTAGACCACTGACCATTATTCTGAACTAGTTTATTATTCCCTTTTTCATGCTTATTATATTAATGGTGCTACGCATTTAAGTGCTACTCCCACACATTCCTTACTAACGGACGGATACCATTCATTCTGTACCGTTACAGCAGGATCCTAGCAACTGTAGGCCTATATCTGTTCTTCCTGCTATTTCAAAAATTGCTGAAAAAGTTATTTCTAAAAGATTGATAAATAACTTAAATATAAATATGATATTTAATCGAAGAAACAGTATGGATTTAGGCAAGGGTGCACCACAGAAGATGTTGTCATAGCACTATCTTCGCTTATTACAAAGCAAGTAGATAGTGGAAAAAAGTGTCCTACGGTCTTTCTTGACCTGAAAAAGGCTTTTGATACTGTCTCTATCCCTACCTTTATACAGAAACTAGAAAATATTGGCATTTGAGGAGCTGCCCTAAATTTGTTCTCGGATTATCTTCATAACCGCACACAATGTGTTAAAATCGATGGTTGTGTCAGTAAAGAGTCTAATATCGTCTTCGGCGTCCCACAAGAGTCAGTAATGGGCCCAATCCTCTTTTTAATTTATATAAACAACTTATATAACATGAAAATCGAGAATGGTCAAATTTTCTCTTATGCGGACGACACTGCGGTGCGGTGGTCCTTTTCGGAGATACATGGGATGAAGTTAAACAGTCAACAGAAAAATACACACATGTGCTTCCCATTATATTATGATGAAAAATAGAAACTGCGGATGTGAAACGATTTCTAAAGTATCCGACACTAAATATCTTGGAGTAGTGGTCGACGAACGACTGACCTGGCACAGCCATTTGGAGATGCTAATGAAAAAGCTGAGAAAACTAACATGGATTTTTAAATCATTGAAACATGTAGCTCCAAAAGACCTGCTAAATCAAATCTATGTGGCTCTGGCTCAGTCAGTCTTGTGCTACTACTTTTGGAGATGGAGAGGGCATAAAGATCGTTACTTAAGGTTATGCATTTTAAACCACGCAGATTTCCTACAGTTGACCTTTATGCTCTATGTAAACTGCTATCTGTGAAACTGTCTATACTGAATGTTGTTTTGAGAGTACACAAAACTCTTACCTTTGATTCAAACGTTATTAAAAGGAGACGAAATGCAAAGGTTGCTCCAATTGTGAGGGTCAAAACAACATTTTCTCAAAGACACAGACAGTATATGCGGCAATCTGTTTATGTATACAATTTAGATACATATCAAAAATATAAACTGCTACGCTTGCATTACCATCAATGCAAAAAAATACTCATTGACTGGCTTATCAATAAGAACTGTGATGAAACGAGTCAATACTGAAGAGTGTTACTGAAAACTAAAAACAATAACTTTTCGGTGCAAAAACAATATATTATTATATATCGTTAATGAACAATTTATTATTGATTCTGATAGCAATATTATTTGTGAATAATATGTTTGAACGAACTTTAAATGCAATTTAGTAATCGCTTATTAATACTTATTATAGATTTGCATGACATGAATATTATCTAATTATTTATTTTAATTTATTATTATTTATTATTTTCATTTTAAATACCTATTATTGCTGTTAATTATTATTGTAATTATTTAAATTTAAAATATGAGATATTTATTAAGTATCATTAGAGGGTTATTAAAGTGAATAAATAGTTTGATGTCAATAAAACATTGAAATTGTAAAGGTTGATTAGGTTTATTAAGATGGAAATGTTATTAATTTGATTTATTGGTATGTAACTTATATTATCAAGACAACTTTGTTTTGTAGGAGCTGATTCTTTTGAAATAGGTATATTTTTACTCTAAGGAGAATCCCAACATTTATTTATTTGTAAATATGTTTAAGTTACTGGAATAAATAATTTGAATATGAATTTGATGCTGATAAAGCGACTACATTAGACAAATTGTCTTCTGTATTAATCCCAGATCTTTCCCCCTTTTGCATTTGACCAATTATCGGATTGTGATGGTAAAAAGAGCTTGCTGTCAATTACGTCCAAGTGGTAGATGGGGACTAACGGACTAAAGACTGCACATACAACCAACAGCATAGAGCAACGATGGGCTCATCAAAATAATACTACCAACTTCTCTCTTCTCTTCGGTGTCGTAAAAGGCGACTAATGGACTAAAGACTGCACATACATACAACAGCATAGAGCGGCGATGGGCTCATCAAAATAATACTACCAACCCCTCTCTTCCCTTGGGTGTCGTAAAAGCGACTAACGGGCTAAAGGCTCACCACCTAAGCACATGTGCAGACTTTGCATTTTTTTCTTGCTGAAGCGTGGTCTGTGTTGTCCATAGATTCAAATGATTACTAATTTTACCTTTTACTTTAATAATAACTATCTCAAAAAAGTTGTTGATCTAAGTAAACAGTAAGAAGTCGAGTCTTTATTCATGATTATTCTACATAAGACTAAATACTTTTTAGTATTTGTAGGTTATTATCATGTGACAGACAAATATTAAAAAAAAAATACTTTTTCCCGGGCAAGAAAAGCTATTTTAGCCCCGCTCTAGCAGTGGTGCCAGATTAGGCGAATTATCGCCATTTTGGCTACCTTGAGGGGTCAAATGGCGACCAAAAAATCCAATCGGCCACCAGTAGCCATTTAGGCTACCTAGAAAAATAGAATGGGCTATTTTAGGCTACTTCAGGATTACCCCAAAATTAAATAATTTCTTGATGATAATTAAATTAGGTACCTAATTATTATTTAATAATTCATGATCAGTTTTGATAATATTAATGTTAATAATATTTATTTGTGTACATTGCATGCTGATCATGGGCAAACTGTTGATATATTTTTTTTTAAGAACTTGTTACACAGTTTAAGCAATAAAGGAATTCTATTCTATTCTATTTCTTGTTGATAATTGTATGCTTGTAAAGAAACGTAAAATTCACGTCCACCGTTCTTTCCTTGCATGCAGTGCATGCTGCTTGCTTTCATTTCATTTCATATTGCATTTACTATTTGTAGGAATGAGATAGAGATAGACAAACGCGCATGACGGCATGACACAACTTGAAAATGTTGTACCGCAGCTGGGCTGGGCTGGGCCATCTATTTCCGCCTAGTAGGAATGAGGATTCTCCCGCTGAAAGTGATAGTAAACTTTGCAGGAAGTTATTATTTTATCTCAAGAGGGTTTGTAAAAAATGTATTATTATTACCTAGTAAGTAAGTAAGTACTACTACTTACCTACCTAAATTATTTAAATATAAAATGTTTTTTTGCTTTACGTTGTCTTTTTTCACGTTTTGTCTTTGGGCTTAGTTTAAGCTACTTAGCTCAAAATATTAGGCGAATTAGGCTACTTGTCAAAATAAAAAATATTAGGCGATTTAGGCTACTTGGTAGGCAAAATTAGGCGAATTGAGTTCGCTCATATCTGGCAACCCTGCGCTCTAGAACGCTACAATGACGGTCTTTTTGAGCAAGAGGAGTGAAAAAAAATGTTTTAGGCTATAATTTGTTTAGGTACGTACGGGTACGGGTATGGGTAGTAACCCGTGCGAAGCCGGGGCGGGTCGCTAGTTTATTAATAAACATGCATGGGTACAAATATTCACGACTATTATCTTCGAAGTTTTAGTCTGAGACCAGGCAATGAGGACCGCAGAAGCAGTCCAATGCTACAGTCCACGTTTCACCAAATGATAACTGCACATGTGCTCAGCGTGACAGGTGGTGAGCCCATCGCCGCTCGATGCTGTTGGATGTATGTAGTCTTTGGTCCGTTAGTCGCCTTTTACGACCTCCAAGGGAAGACGGGGGCGGTAGTATACTATTTATGAGCCGCTACCATCGTAGCAGCAGCAGGCAATTAATTAAACTAACTTTACATTTAAACAAAAAACAATTTCGAATTTCACTCGTACCTAGTAAATTATAGACCGAACTCAAAATTTTGATTTTATGAAATCGACTTTAAAGAGCAGAGTCTACAGTTTAGTTTAAAAATTAAGAATAATTTGAGTTAAGATTATATTTCACATGTTATTATAGTGCGATAGATAAGTGACCTACATCCAGAGTTTCGTCTACATATTCGTCTATACGCCATAACGAACAATGAGTGAGAATTATTATGCGCTGTGCCGCCCGGTCAAGGAGTAATGGTTAATTTTAATTATCAGAATAGTCAAAGGCCGGACGACAGATGAATGGCTTAGAATCATAGGGACATAGAACATTTCGTAACGCTAAGCGCAATGCGGCGGTCGATCGCGAACGCGAAGAGCGCTCTGATTTTATTAGCAATACGATTTAAAAGTTTCGATTGAATGACGCGCGCGCGAATTTATTTCTTGTTTTTATTTTTTCTTTGAGCAGATACGAAACGCACTTCGGTTTTTGATTTTTGTCTTTGTTTGTGTGTGCTACGGAACTGTTTGGTGGTTGGTGTTCGAAATAAGTTTTGGAACTTTTTTCAATGAAGTTGGAAAGTTTTGATTTAAAAAGGTAAATGATAATTAAATTAAATATTTTATTTTACAAACTATTATTTTTAATTTAGGTATGTTATTAAAATTATTCTTGTAGAACATTTCGTATCATATATTTTCACCTATGTTAGTAATTCTTTATTTGAATTTAAATATTAAAGTAAGTACTTACTTATGTACAAAAATATTATACAAAAATAAATACGATGTTGTTTAACGTTAATACGTTGTTAGTTTTCAACATTGAGGTAGTTTTCAATTTAAAGTAAAGTTTAGTTTGAACCGTTTTTTGTAAAATAATTTTTGTTGGGATTGGGACAATCTGAGATTAAAAGTTTATAAAATTATTTTTATGTAAGTAGGGGCCAGAAAGACTGCTAACGTGCTGCTAATCAACGATATTAATTATGTTACGTTCATAGTAATTTGATAAGTAAAACAAAAGATACGAAATATCACGCAAATGAAAGACAATAAAAGCTAAACTTAATTTTAATGATTGCACTTCAAATGTTTCTTGTGCATAGTTTCATAAAAGACGTCCCAATTGGGACGTGTTTGAGTCTTCACTTCGCGCGCGTTCATAACATTAGGGTAAACAATACTAATGTTGGCAGCCCCCCAATGATTGGCAGTTCACTATTTTATCCCGTAGAGAAATTAAGATTATTTTTGTTTTTTAAGCTGTAGTAACATAAATAAATGGTAGAATAAACAATCCCTGATGCAGGCAAGACTTGAATATTATTATGTGTCAAACGTCAACTCAACTATCTTTCATTATCGGCAGTTTTGAAAATGTGCTAAGAGGGTTTACGCATTTCGGTTTCCCGTACAAACTTTAAGTCGAAATTTTTAAAAACCAATAAGCCAATTTTAATTCTTTGCATGCTTATGACTGAAATAAATGAAAAAATAAAATACTGAAATCTAAATAAATTGTAGAAAACATTTTAAAAAAACGATTATGACTGAAATAAATGAAAAAATAAAATACTGAAATCTAAATTAATTGTTGAAAACATTTTAAAAAAACGATTATATATAACGGAGTTTTTGAGATTTTAAACTTTCTATAGTGAACTTTAAATCGCAATAACTCACAGCTAGATAAACGTTTTTTAAAAATGTTTTCAATAAACTATTTATATCTCTGTATTTTACTTTAGCATGCAAAGTTTCATTAAAATCGGCATATTGGTTTTCAAAAATTTCGACTTGAAAGTTTGTATGGGAATCCGAAATGCGTAAACCCTCCTAAGACGAGTCTGTTAAAATTTAACGAAAACTGTAGGTTTGGTAGCTAGATTTCGAAGCGAAAATGGTGATTTTTAGGTGAGTTTACATGAAAGTTTATATATTTTTTAACCAATTTACCTATTTTAAGCATGTTAAACGATATTTTCAGTTGGTAAAATAAATACACCGGCTTTTTTATCTGTGTCAATGACTATACTTTAATTTGTTAGACTACACAAACACTTTTAATTTTTTGGTTTAACTTGTCAAATTCTTTCAAAAACAATGTGTAAAGCGAAACTGTATTTTTGTTCAAACTTAATTCTTAGCACTGCCCATCACTATACTATTTGGGTAATGCCAATGATCGTACTTTTTTTTTAAAAGAAGGTTCAGAGCAGGAACAAAATTTTCAAAAGGACATTCAGAGGTAGATCTGGAAAAATCTTTAGAAGCTATAAAAAATAGTATAGGAAAAAAACAGCTTTCTCTAAATTGACCCGACCGGTAATTGAACCCGGGACCTCAGAGATGGCGCGACGCCAGACCCGGCGTGCTTACTAACCACTCGACCACGGAGGTCATCGAAATAGAATATCTTTAAAGTATGGAACAGGATAAGCCGATAAAAATGTATTCTTCCTCGTAATATAAAACAAACCGCCCAAGCAGTAGCAGCAAGTAACATCATATAAAAGTTCTTGTAGTTCGTTGTAACTTTGATCGATGTTTTAATAATGTATTTTTTTTATTAATTAGTTTATGACGAAAAAAACTACTAACTAGATATTGTTCAAACCAATTTTCAAGTAGTAAAAGTAATGTACGTCATATTATATTTATTTTAATTTTATCATTCTCTTATTTTAGAAGTTACGGGGGGGGGGGGGGGGTACACATTTTATCACTTTGGAAGTGTCTCTCGCGCAAACTATTCAGTTTAGATAAAAATATTTAGTAACCTCAATATCATTTTTGAAGACCTATCCATAGATAGGAAAATATTATCATCCTATCTATCGATACACGGATGAGTTAGATGAAAAAAAAAATTGAGTTTCAGTTTTAAGTATGGGGAACCCCCAAAATTTATTGTTTTTTTCTTTTTTTGTGTGAAAATCTTAATGCGGTTCACACAATACATCTACTTACCAAGTTTCAACAGTATAGTTCTTATAGTTTCGGAAAAAAGTGGCTGTGACATACGGACGGACAGACAGACAGACATGACGAATCCATAAGGGTTCCATTTTTTGCCATTTGGCTACGGAACCCTAAAACATGAAAAATAACCGCTTTCAGATAAAGATCTACTAAGAATATTGGAAGATGTGGTATAATTAAGGAGGATCTTAAGAGTTCAGAAAGATCTATACCTATAAATTCTTAAGACTGCCAAGTGCCAATAATTAAGTATAAGACTGCCAATAGTGCCAATAATTATACTTAACTAATAGTGCCATTCACTATGCTCAAGTGCCAATGATTGTAGAAAATCATAGACGTAAGTTAAATTACATTTCAAAGTATATAAAACGTTTATTTTTAATTTCAAAGCGTAATTTTATTTATGCCTACTAGGCAGCAACTAGTACCTAAAAAACAGCTAAAAAAAATATGTTTGTTCATGAGAATTAGTCACTTGCTAGTAAAAGTCGGGTTATAGTCACAGAATAAATAAAAGTACCTACGTTATAGTGCCAATCATTATACTGTTTACCTGCTTCTTGTTTTATATAATATCATTGCTGCTAACGGAAAAAACATGACCTTTACAAATATTGTTTAGTTATACGAAACATTATTTATTCTTGAAAAGAGAGATTAAGTAAAACCAAAAATTCCCATTTATCAAATAAAAATAATAGCTAGATTAAAATTAATTAAAGATAAATCTTTTAAGACAATCATGGTTACTTCGTCTTTATCAGCCTATCGTCCACCTAAACGTCCCACTGCTGGGCACGGGTCGTATTATAATACCGAATTTCATAAGACCTATGACCGGAAGGCCTAATATTTAAAATGCCGAAAGTTCAAAATAAAGGTCGCAATCGCTACGCGTAGGGCAGCTAGTATTTTGTCTAATAAAAAAACATAGCCTCGAAATTAAGTCTTATAAAATTCGGTAGGTTTTTGGAATTTTCGGGATTTTGATTTTTCGGTATTTCGTACTTTTGAGATTTTGAACATTCGGTTATTTGAAATTCGACATATTGAGCTTCGGTATTCGGTATTTCATATATTCGGTATTTTGATTTTCGATGTTTTAAACGTAGGTATTTTAGTTGTAGGTATTATGAATTTTCGGGATTTTAATATGTACTCGCTGGGCACAGGCCTTCCCACATGGACACCAACACATGGGGAGTTTGAGCCATAACCCACCACGCTGGCCAGCAAGACACAAGCTAGAAGAAGTGTACCTCTGGGCCCTTATTCTGTAACGATTCCTTGTTTCAAAACCACGTTAATTCCTTAAAAAGTTACGTTAAAGATATCTTTCCAAAAACGTATGCGTTTGACGTTTGTGCGCGGTAAGGTTTAGGTGTGGAATCTATAAATTGCGATACAGAATCAGGGCCCAGGTTGGATTTGAATCCACGACCTGCGCAATCAAGAAGTATAAATATTTTTCAATGTTTCCTAATCTTTGAGTTTATTTACATACATACATATAATCATGACTATTATTCTTGAAGGGTTATATTTAGAGACATGGCGACAAAGACAGCAAAAGCAGTCAATCAATCAATCAATCAATCAAAATCAATTATTCAACATAAACTTTTTCAAGCACTTATTGACGTCAAAAATAAAAATAGCAGTTTACGCATTTCGGTTTTCCATACAAATATCCAAATTGAAATTTTTGAAAACCAGAAAGCCAACTATGAAGAAGCTCGGCATGCTGAAGTAAAATATAGAGATCTAAATAGTTTGTTGAAAACATTTCTAAAATACGTTTATTTAACTGAGTTATTGCTATTTTAAACTTTCCATAGTGGACTTTAAATCGCAGTAACTCAACCAAATAAACCTTTTTCAAAAATGTTTTCAACAAACTATTTAGATCCCTGTATTTTGCTTTAGCATGTAAAGTTTCATTAAAATTGGATTATTGGTCTTTAAAAATTTCGACTTGAAAAATTGTATGGGAAACCGAAATGCGTAAACCCTCTTAAATAACTTGTAGTTAAATCTTAAGAGTTAAACTAACTAACTATGAATCTACCTACCTAACTAATCTACCACAAGTTCGGATTTTGGGAGAGCCTTCGACTGAGAAAGAAACAGGAGGCCTTTCTTTTTTCTGCCTCTAAGTCACACTTAAGTAGGTATCATCATCATCATCATCAGCCTATTAGCGTCCCACTACTGGGCACAGGCCTCCAATAGGCCAATAGCACACATGGGGATATTGGGCCATAACCCACCACGCTGGCCCAATGCGGGTTGGTGGGTTTTAACGACTGTCATCTTACGACAACAACCGGGACCAACGGCTTAACGTGCCTTCCGAAGCACGAAGGAGCTCGAGATGTTTTTTTATTAATTTGGTCACCCATCCAGTGACCCGGCATTGAGAAAGAGGCTTAGCGAGCAAGATCGTAAGCCGAACGCGCTAGCCGCTGCGCCATCGAGCTCCTCAAGTAGGTATAAGCTCTTTGAATCGTAAAAAACATGATTTTGAAAAGATATATATACAATAACTAATAAGTTATATTCGTACATGCACTGTCCATACACATGTTTGTCATTTAAACAATCTTCCACTTAATAATAGTCTTTACTCATGAGGGCTTTTTAACATGTGTTTTAAATGTATGTAAAGGTATTACAGTAATAGTTTGTGGAAGTTTGTTATAAAACGATATACATTTACCCAAGAATGAGCCAGCTGTTTTAGGAAGTCTAAAACTAGGGACGGCAAGCTTGCTTTTCCTACGAGTGTTAAAGTTATGAATATCACAGTTTTTAACAAATGTGTTTTTTAATTATTGACCTAAAAGTCGCTGGTTTTAATACCTACATTCTTCTTGACATACATAAACAAGTTTTCAAAAATAAATTGATGATGCAATAGTTAATATATTGATTTCTTTAAACACCTATTTGAGTGAGTCTCTAGCTAGACTTAGGTTGTATATAGCGCCGACTGCCCTTTTCTGTAGAATAAATACATCGTCAACATTAGCAGTGGAGCCCCACAACAGCAAACATCACACTATGAAAATAACTAAAATAAACAATTCTTGCCGTCTCAACATCAGTTAAAAGCCTTATTTTCTTGACTGCGTATGCAGCTGAACTCATTCTCCCTGACATGGTATCAATATGTGAGTCCCATTGCAAGCGTGATCCAGTTTAATGCCTAGAAACACTACTTAGAATCTACTAATTCAACTACATTATCGTTCATCTTAATTTGTGTGCTGACCTGTCTTACATTAGGTAAAGAAAATTTAATACACTTTGTTTTTGTTGAATTTAGTAATAAATTATTAAAAGTGAACCAATGCAATACTTTTGAGAGTGTACTATTTACATAGTGAACATTTTCAAGACCTCTTTCAACATTAAAGATAAGAGAGGTATCATCTGCAAATAGAGAGCAGTCTTACACAAGTTTCTAGTGAAGTAAGGCAGGTCATTTATATTCAAATAAATCAAAAAAAGTAATGGTCCTAATAATGACCCTTGGGGCACGCCTATAGTAAGGGTGCTCCTAAAGACACAGCACCATTAACCATATCTTTTTGAGTTCTATTCGACAATTATGATTGTATTAGGCTCAGTACTATTTTTGAGACACCATAATGCTCTAACTTGTTAACTAAAGTTTCTTGACTATTGAATCAAATGCCTTTGAGAGATCACAGAAAATACCTATTGCATCTTGCTTACCCTCCTAGGCGTGAAAAATGTGTTTAAGAAGCGCATCTCCAGCGTCAGTTGTAGATCCACCTTTAGTAAAACCAAAGTGTTTTTTATGAAATAGCTTATTAATTGCAAAACGGAACAATATGATTGTAAATTTTCTTTTAAATACTTATCTAAAGGTTGTACCAGCTTTGAACAATGGAATGATTTTAGCATGCTTCATTAACTTTGTTCTTTCTTCAAGACATCTATTGAAAATATCGGCCAATTGAGGAGCTAAGGAATTAATAATTGTTTTAGCAACATTTGTAGAGATACCACACAGGTCTTGTTAATATGTATTGTTTTAAAAGCTTTTAAAATGGTGTCACTGTTTAAATGTCTAAAACTAAAACTGTCACCGCACATAATAACACTTGACTCGAGGAGAGCGACAGCAGTATAAGAGCAAGAATTTGTTTTACTAGTTATGTACATACCCAAGTAACACAGACGTGCTGAATAAAGATTGATTAAGAGCACTCATCAAGAGCACAAGCTGAATACTATGCTGAATAACGCCTGAGTACCGTCTATTCAGCTGTTATTCAAGCAAAAAGGGCCCCAATTTTGAATGCTCAACGCTTAATAACATCTGAGTAACAATTGAGTAGGAGCTTATTACCGTTTCAATTAGCGTAATAACTTTTGAATAACTGCACACATTGTTTTTATAAAGCTTTTACAACTCAGTTATTCAGCTACGTCGAATTGGTTAGACTATTCAGAACTTATTAAGTATTTAATTTATTGTTTACATTTATGCAATCAATATTCATAGAAATTGTGAAAAGACGAAATAAATTAATGTCGATACCTTTATTTGACATGACGTGAACTTTAAGTTATTCGGTAAGTAACTTTTAATTTCCAAGTTAGGTCCGCTACATGTTAATTATTAGTGCGTAAGTAATTTTGTCGTGAATAGTATGTGTATTTTTTTCATTTTTATGACGCGCCTCGTGAATAATCGAGATAATTAATTGTAAATAGTATTTTCATACAAACATACTAGGTCTGACAAAAGTACTAGTTATGAACTATCTAATTCTAGCAATTTAATCCAACAAAATAACATGACTCGAGTTGGAAATGTTGTAGTATTAAGATTAATAAGCATTTGGGTGATCTCCTGAATTCCTTGTAAGTATTAATTACAAAGATTTCAATGGCGATCGATGTTTTGTTTTATAATCCTAAATAAAAGTGCACACATGTTTTGTTACTAAACTATAACTTGAAAAAGAGTAGTCTCTTTACACTAACTTCTGAATAACATTTACATAGTTGACCACATTTCTGTATTAGGTACTCAGATTTTTAGGGTTCTCTAATTGAACGAACAAAAACCTTTTATAATGTGTAACTTTCCCGTCCGGCTTTCACTAAATGGATTACTTACATTTAAAATTATAGCATCTTTGTTTTTTTTTCGTGAAAAAAGAAATTATTATCATAAGTATAGGTATCTATTATGTTTTAAAAAAATGCATGTTTCGTGTGTGTTTGTCAGGCCCTAGTTTATTTAATCTTTATTGCACAATAATAGGATTTACAAATGGCGGACTTATTATTATATATAATTTATATTTCGTTTCAGGAAAATGACGTTTTAAATAATTTTAACAAGTCGTAAGGGTCGCTCAGATTTGTGTACTGTGCTGACCAAATGGGAGAACAAAGGACAATATCGATGGCCAAGATATAATGCGGATTTATTAATTAAGTAAAGACAGCAGTGTCCAACCTCGCGCAGATTGGCTTAAGATGAAACAAACAAACAACGCAAATAAAACATTTTATCACAACGTTAATTTTATTTTCTTGTACTGCGATACCTTCTGCTAACAAAATAACCATTTCAGAAATGAAATCTTCTGTATAGATTTTTATATCTTTCGGTTTTCCAATCCCAAAATCTGTTAGATTTTTTTGGGGGTTCCGTCCCCCCTCTTCATTGCAGGGCAAACACGCATGCCAACTGGGATCGGGTTCAGTTTTGTTAAAACTATTTTCACAAATCATTTCATGGTTTTTACTGCTGATGACACTTGGACAATTACTACTGCTGATATTTAAATATTCTTTTAACAATTTTCTTTTTATATGACCAGTTCTTTTACGCTTTTGCTACGACTTTCGTTCCATGATTCAAACAACGCATAAAATAAATACGTACAATAATATTTTAATTAAGCTGGTATTAAGCTATGGGCGCTATATCAATACAAATGTGGTCTTTAATTTGAAAAAGTTAGTTGAAACTCTTTATTAAACTGCAAAAAGCTTATTAAAATCACAAATAATATTGTTTATTCAGCAACTGAATAATTAGTAAAACATAGAATCTTATACAGTTTAAAGATACAGTAAAAACAATTATTCAGTATCAAGCTGTATACCAGAATTATGTAAACAATATTATTCAGAAGGTGATACAGTATTCAGCAATTAGCTGTTTCAAACGCTACAAGCTTAGTACTGCTTTAATAATAGCAGTATAGATTATTGTTATTCAGATAAATGCTGCCGAAGGCACTGTTTCAGATTTAAGCCACCTGGAATGCGTAATGCTTAATAACGTCTGTCTTATAATCTTACGGAGATTGGTTATTAAGCGTAAAGAAGGGAAGGACTGAAATGCAGAATTTATTAAGCGTTATGTATTTTAAGGGTCCGTACTCAACCTTATTCAGTATTTGGCTATTCCGAAAGCTCTTACACAAACCATATTCATCTTTAAACTGTTAAAAGTTCTAAGTGTGTACTGTTATCTTGCTTAAGTGTTACTTGGGTAGGTATCCTAGAGAAAAAAAAACTCAAATGCACCAGCGACTGCGCTATCTGGTTCTATTATATTTAACTATTGACTTTAAGTGAATATGAACGGTCCTTAATTTTTGTTTTACCAGCTTCTTGAATTATAATATTCCATGTGGTTTTTATTTTGTTATCAGAAGTGTTTTGTGTGACTTTTTTAAATAATTTAGAATGGTTTCTAACACCTACGCACCTACCAATGGTTTATAACGACTGCACATGTGCACAACGTGGCTTACCACGTTGTGCACATGTGCAGTTGTTATTCAGTGTGCCGTGGACTGTGGCAGTAGACTGCTTCTGCGGTCCTCATTGCCTATTAGTCTCTAACTAACTCTTTGAGGATAATAGTCGCAAGTGTATTACCACCATCATACCATTATTTAGGCAAGCAACCACATCTTATCTGCTTGCTTGTTTGTAAAATTGTCAAAACTAGGTTTTGACAATATAGTAATACAATAACAAAAGAAAAAAGATAACAAAAGGCAATAAACTGATAAAAATACTTTTGTAATCTCCGATCTCATTTTATAAACTAGTTTCACAATCAACGCTTTAAAAACGTCCGCAGCAAAAGAGTACTTACCTAGCAAGATGTTTAGGCGCGCATTTGGTTTGGTAGGGTGCGAGCTAATTGTCAACATGACGTTAAATGTACAGTTGAGGAGTATCTGTCCAATAAGGGACTAGGTATTTACTTGTTAATTACTTGAGATACAAATTCACTCATATATTTGTATAATTATTAGGTATAAATTTTTCTTAATTCCTGAAAATTTGTGTAGGATTAGTGTAAAAGTAAGAGTAGTGTAAAATAGGTAGTTGTCCCCTTTTGAACAGACACTCCTCAGTTGTGTTCATAGAATAAAGAACGGCTCGTTCAGAAAACAATGTATGAAATCTATGTAAATAGGGTTAAAGGCCGGCCTTTAATGGGGTGTAGTTTCCATCATTTCTGACTGATTTGACTATAAAACACCGTACCCCAAAACACCGTACAAATTCCATAAAGGACAATAGGCGCAGGGAGTAACTTAACGTTATACCGTTATTTTGATTACTACCTGGGAGTCTTTCATCAAAGTTTTTTCCGAGAATCCTGATAATACCCTAGCTTATTATAACCTGATAGAAAGCTAAGGAACCGTAGATATTCTTACGATTATCTGCAGCACAACTGTCGCAGACTTTTTTTTAATATCGAAGAAAAAAATAACATAGGTATTTTTCCGATTTTTTTATTTTTATACTGTTCATCGTCTACTACGACTCAGTTGGTACGATCTACTTGCAATTTTAGTGTTCAAAATAATTAAGCAACTAATCTTCTACACAAAAATACCAAAACTAAATAAGTTAGAGGCACAAAACACGAAAAACGGCAATTTTTATAAAAAAAACTTTAAAGTACTATAACTTGAGAACGGTTAAGTTTGGGTTACGGTGTTCAATAGGCAAATCAGTCAGAAATGATGAAAACTAACCGACTTATATACAGGGTTAAAGGTTAAGTCGACTTAACCTTTAACCCTGTATATAAGTAATTTAAAAAACTATTTTTTTATTTTTTATTAATGCCATGAATTACTCACGTCACTAAAATACTCACCTACCCGACTTACTAAATCATTAATGACAGTTCGAATACTCATGTTGTAATAGGTTTAATCACTGGACAAATAATAAAGAACACAAACTAAAATAATATTATTAATTAATTATCAATTAAATTAAATGAATTTAATAACGTAAATGTAGGAGGTATCACGGTTTATGCTTCGTTCGTCCCGAAGTTTTGTCCCACATTCCAAAATATTCTTAGTTCGTCCCATATCACTATTGAAGTGGTGCCTCGTCCCAAATTACAAGTAGATAATTAAAAGTAAAGTCAATACAAAAAGTGTAATTACTTATTTAATTATTTTTAAACAATCATTATTTTATAAAACAACTCTAAACACTCTGTGGTTTTATAACCGTGTCGCGTAGCGGTGAAAGAATACTACCACCCCCTCTCTTCCCTTGGGTGTCGTAAAAGGCGACTAACGGACTCAAGACTGCACATACATCCAACAGCATAGAGCGGCGATGGGCTCCCTACCTGGTACGCTGAGCACAGTACAGTACAGTCGCTATTTGCTTTAAAGTGGACTATGGTAGAGGTCTGCTCTTGCGATCATTATTGCCTAGTCTCTGACTAATCCTTCGGGGATAATAGTCGTGATTATATGTATGTATGTAAGAATGTAAACAATAATTAAAACAACTCTAAACATGTTGACATAAATCATCTTTATTATCCAGTATCACAATCAAAACCACAGAAATTGTATAATTATAATCATCCTATCATAACTACAGTTTAAATACCTGTGCAGAACAGTCAGAACTATTAATAAACAATATGTAAGAAATATGTACCTACCAATTAAATAAGACTATCAAAACGAAATATTTATTAAAAAAACATTTATAATTTATAAATTTTTTATAACAGCATGCGTAAGTAATTTAAAGTAAGTACACTATCATTTTTATGGATGAAACAAGCATTTGAAAAATCAACAACCGTAAACTAAAATTACATCAACAGTAAACAAAGAGATATATTTAAAAAAAACAACAAATAACTAGGTTAAAATCAACGTCTAACTCACAGCAATTAAAATACAAACGGGCATATTTTTTCGAAACAATGTTTTAAGGAAATAGAACCATTTAACATTGCTGCTTTGAATCATTAATGATTTTATCATGCTAGTCCTTATGTCGAGGTCTACATTGTCTTAACACTCGAGATTTAGACCTTTTTAATTGTATTCAAAAAAAATAATCATGTTCAGTTTTCCAGAAAATATTCTATTTATCTTTATTATTAAAATTTTTCATTCACAATGCTATATAGATATAGGATAAAATATTTACTAGAAAAAAAACAACCAGTCCCGGGAATCCCATTCGAGCTTCCTGAGACTGGTTGATTTTTTTCTAGTAAACATTTTATCCTATGTTCTATTTAATCTAGCATTATCACCTTTTATTTGTTCTATATGTGTCACGTTAAAAATCTCATTTTCCGTTGTAATATTTATTATCAAGTCAAACTTACACAAAATAATCATTAAATTTATTGATATTATCAGTTATAGGACAATCCTCCATAATGTACAGCCAGCCATCACATTTGAATTCTGGTGGAAGCAAAGCTAATGATGAACACAGAGCTTTACCTTTTTGAGCATTTTCTTTTTATTTAATTTCAATGACTTTGCTCTTTTCCAAAGAGCTTGTGAGAAATGAAAGTAACAACCTTTGCCTATGACGTTTGGAAATATTTCACTGATACCATTCATGGCCGCCTTTTCATAATCAGTTCTAAATGAAATGGACTCCAATCAGGAATTTGTGATTTAATAGAGAGAACAAAGTTTCAAATTATGTGGATTCCTTTTTGTCCATTAATAGTACATATATTAATGGCACAACATTAATTTCCTCATTGGTACTCCCAAGATCACCGTAAATAATATACAATTGTTTAAATGGCTTCACTACACATTTAAAAGTACCATCAGTTATATAATGATTGACGTCGCGAAGAAGTTTTCTGCTTACTTCTTCAGCAAATGCAAGAATTATATTCTTGTATATAGACTATTAAGTAATGCTAAACCCTTTATTGCTGATTGTACATACAATAAGATTAAAGTAAGTTTAGCATATAAAAAAATGTGGGCCGTAGAAGGAATGTAAAATGGGACGAAGCGAGAATAAAATAATTAAAATAATATTTTGGGACGAAGGAAGCATATTGTTTGGGACGAACCAGGATTTTTTTATGTGGGAAGAAACTCAGTGGGACGAACGAAGAATAAACCGGTATCACTGTGGTATAAAAATAAATATTTGGTAGGAAAACCACTGTTTGCAATGGGCGATTTTCAGAGATCAAAAAAAAAATTGGTTCGTGAATGACTTCAAAGATGGCGCTTAGCATAGATTAGTATGGCGCATGGTTAAAGGCGGGTTCATGAAGAGCACGTGTATGGCTGCGTAATATTTATTCTATTCCAAAATAGAAATAGGTTCTGGATGTCCTGAATATAAATAGGTAAGGACTTACTATTTTTTTATTCTTTTGGTAGACAAGTAAAAGTGTAGAATTTATTACAGCCCTTAAGTAGGTACGGCTTTTATAAAACGACATCTATCGGGTGTTTTTGAACTAATTTTTACTTTTTAATTTGGGCTGTCAGAAAATCGCCCATTATCGCAATGCATCGACGAGGCATCGATGATATAGAGTTTGGAAAGTTTCATTAGAAATGGCGTTCCACGATTCCACAAACGCATCGTAAAGCTCGTTTAGATTATGTGCTTGTTCTTTTAGCGGATAAATAAGTAGCTCTTCACTTCACGCAATTTTCAATGGGTTTGAGATCTGGGCTATTTGCAGGCCAGTCTAGCGTCGAAACTGATTGCTCCCTAGACAATTTTTAACAGAATGGGCAGTGTGTTTGGGGTCATTATCATGTTGAAATAACCAGGTCACTGGTAACGTCTCCTCAGCGTAAGGAAGCATTGTTTCAAATGTTCTAGTCTTAGATTAAAACAAAAAGGGGTTCTAGTATTTAAATTGATCTGAAGGTAATCTACCTTCAATATTTTTCTTTGATATTAACAAGGAACTTATTTGTCTATGTTAATATAAACGCGGGTGAAACCGCTTGGCACCGCTAGTGATAAATAACAACAATAACAATAAATAACAACTAAATAATATGTAATGTATACGTGTCTACCGTGCTACCAACAGAATATGGAGTATTCTTTCACCGCTACGCGCGCGACAGGGTTATAAATAACCGTTTTATTTTTTTGTTTTATTGTTATTATTTGCCACTAGCGGTGCCAAGCGGTTTCACCCTCGTTAATATTAATTAATATTAAAGAATATCGAGACAAAGTTTCAAGTACTTAAATCTGACGTCACAAACAAATGGACCATACAAACTTTGCCACCCTTTTTCACAAACTTTGAGGTTGGATTTTCAAAATTCCCGAAATAGATCATTCTTAATTTCTAACCAAATTGCTAAATACCAATTTTTATTGATTTAGCTTCAAAACTGACGGAGTTTCATACAAACTTACCCCCGATTCTTTACCCTCTGTAATTTAGGGGTTAATTTCCAAAAATCCTCTCCCCTTCTCTCTTCCCTTGTTGGGTGTCGTAAAAGGCTACTAACAGACTAAAGACTGCACATACTTCCAACAGCATAGAGCGGCGATGGGCTCACCACCTGTCACGCTGAGCACATGTATAGTTGTAACTGGGTGAAACGTGGGCTATGGTAGAGGACTGCTTTTGAGGTCCTCATTGCCTAGTCTCTGACTAACCCTTCAGGGATAATAGTCTTGATTATTATGTATGTACAATGGCGGATTCCGTCGCTTTACCAGTCTAAAGGTCAAAATCCCTTGCACACGCATCTTCTATTTGGTACGGGCACGCACCCGGGCACTCGGTGCGCTTTATACGAAAATCGCTGCAAAGTGGGAAAGCGACGGTGACCCCGATATAGTACATACAGTAGGTAGGTAGTTACTATAGAAACCTTTTCTTAGTCATCTTAAAAGCCCATAAAACTGTTATTACTCTCATATCACGGTGATGCAATCATGGTCATTCAAATTGAGTACAGTGAACGATAAAAAAGCTAATTTATTTCTTCTTATCTATTATGACATTCGTTACATAATTATAAATAATTAATGAAGTAATCATTTCTTCATGTTTTGACATTTTTCACGTTCAATAAGTAATAATAAGATAAGACATAATTGTAATTGTAACATTATTTTTAGTATTGTTTGAATTTAATTAGTAACTAATTGTAATATCTGTAATCCGCTGGCGTCTTGGCCAAAGCTGACTCGCATATAAATAAAAAGTAAAGTAAACTCGCCGTTTTCGTGTGTCTGTCTGGCTCTGCTTTTTTCTTCTAAACCACGCAATGGATTTTTACGCGGTTTTCACTAATAGAAAGAGCGGCTAATAGGCTACACATACAGCTCTCACACTTACTAAAAAAACATCATCTTACCTACATACATGTACCTAATCACAACTATTACCCCTGAAGGGTCTGAATAACCCTTGGCTTTCTGACTAGGAAATGAGAACAGCAAAAGCAGTCCTCTACCATAGTCCACTTTTAAGTTCCACTTTGCCGCTCTTTGCTGTTTGAAGTGTGTTTTTTATGTATGTACAGTCTTTAGTTCATTTAGGTGTTCTAATTCCTAATACTGATTCTTTCACCGCTACGCGACACGGTTACATTCATCTTTCAAAAATTATCTAATGTTAAAAGAGCTGACTGTACCCGCAACCAACTGTAACTTTAAAAAAATATGTTTACTCAACTTGTTCCGTGTACTTTAACAGGGTAAAGAGATAAAGATGGTAACAACAGCGGTAAACTTGAAAAGGCCAGTAACAAGAAACAGGTTTTAATAAAAAAAAGATTAAGTGTAATACTTACCGGTCAGTAGTTCAGACGCCAGCAGTTCAATCTACCAAAAAATCTCAAATTGCGTCAATACATTTTAAACTTTATCGTTTGTTAATAAAACTCAATATCGATTGGAGAAATTTGACACTTTTGGAGAGGTTGAAACTGGCGTGTGTACTTACTTCAACTAAGTGCAATATGATTGTGGCCATGATGTAATGTTATTGATGGATCTGTAAGACGATAAAGACAGCGGACGAATACAGTATGTTTTGTAATAGCACATAAACAGAAGAGAGAGGTTTTTTTATCCTTCAGGCACGCTACCCTAGTTTCGAACCCTTTACAGGGTCCGTGGTCACAGGGAGAAACGTCAGGATAATATAAAAACTATGTAAATAGTAAATTAAACGCGAGTTAATCCGTAAAAAGTGTTTCATTTCAATGTGTAGTGCTCGCTTAAACCTCAGAAAACAATATGACTGTCATGATTTTAATTTATTATTGACGTACCTAGTCCTAGTTTCTATCAACATCAATGATCAATATTACGAATCTTTTAAGCTTCTCTCTATTTTTTACCGTTGACGTGCGCTTCGAGGAATAAAAATATACTATTTGAATTAACTATTCTGAAGCGCACCCAACGGTTGCGCTTGGAGGAATAGTTTAGGTGCGCATAATGTAATTATAATTTAAGATTGTTGTGAAGAATTTAGTTTATTCCTATTAATACTAACATACACCCACGGCTTTAACTAGGGTTGCCACCTTTTTTAGGAAATAAAGTATTGTTTCAATAGAGTATTTATTTATTTGTCCTTAAAAACGTATTTTTTGTTGCTCTTTACGACATTTAAGCCAGTAACAATCAGTTTCACGTAAATAGAGTATGTTAGCGTAGGTACTTTATTCGTGTCGTTGATTAAATAGTACTTACCTACGCCTGCTTACATGAAAAAGAGGACAATACTCTATTTTAGAGTACCTAGGGATGGCAACCCTAGCTATACCCCCTAAGGGTTAGTCAGAATTAGGCCATGAGAGCCGCAAAAGCCCACTGCCACAGTTTACGGCACACCGCATAACAACTGACCTGGGCCCTGATTCTGTATCGCAATCTATAGATTCCACACCTAAACCTTACCGCGCACAAACGTCAAACGCATACGTTTTTGGAAAGATATCGTAACTTTTTAAGGAATTAACGTGGTTTTGAAACAAGGAATCGTTATCGAATAAGGGCCCTGCATGCAACTGCTTCGCGTGATAGGTGGTGACGCTGGCCCATTGCCGCGCTATACAGTTGGATGTAGCAGTCTTCAGTCCGTTAGTCGTCTTTTACGACACGTATTGAGAACAGATGGGTTGGTTGCATTATTTTATAAACAACTTGCAGCTTCACGCAATTTTACCCGCGTGGTACCCGTTCCCGTCGGAATATCAGGATAAAATATAGCATATGTCACTTGGGATGAATGTAGCTTTCTAATGGTCAAAGAATTTTCTAAATCGGTCCAGTAGTTTCGGAGCCTATTATGTTCAAACAAACAAATCTTTCAGCTTTATAATATTAGTATACTCGTAGATAAGCTGCCTTCACACTGCTAGGTACGTGATACATATAATTATTATCATAATATAATAAATGAATAAACGTTTATTTGTTGACCAAATATACATAATTACAATGGTTTTGACCGAAGCCTCTTTTTAAGCTCGAGAGTCTGTTCCAGACGGCTTCGTTCTTATATATTTTTATACATACAAAATATTAACATTATCCGTAGTAATAACTAACAAAAATTTTGAATAACAAAATTAATAACATTACACAGACATCTCAAGCACTCCGTTTGTGACTCATGTTTAACTGTAAGTGACTTTGAGTGAGTTTGTATGATGATAAGGCCTACGACCTAGCCTTGGGTTTGGAAATTAAACATACACATACATTTAATCACGACTATTTATCCCCGAAGGATTAGTTAGAGACTAGGCAATGAGGACCTCAACAGCAGTCGTCTGGCCATAGTCCACTTTTCACCAAATAGCGACCCATCGCTGCTCTGTGCCGTTGGATGTATGCATTTGTGCAGTCTTTAGTCCGTTAGTCGCCTTTCACGACACCCAAGAGAAGAGGCGGGGTGGTAGTAATCTTCACCGCACGCGACACGGTTAAAGCGTTAGCATTATAAGCCCAAAAAAAACAATTTACAAGTCTTCGATCACCTATAGAAGTATTAGACGCAGCACTCTGACATTTAAACATACAACACACATCACGCCCGTTTCCCGGCGGGGTAGGCAGAGACCACTGATTACCATCTGCTACTATCCTGACACACAACCTATGCTTCACTTACTCTCATAACGTTCTTCATACATGCTCGTCGGTTTAGGGTACTCTTGACCTGACCTTTAACGAGAACGTCACCGATCTGATCTAATGGCGGCTCCACATGAGTGCCGTGAAGCTCCGTGAACAGACGTGAACGTGAATGTATGGTCGATTTTCGCGGGGTTCACGCCTGTTCCCCGATCTGCCCCCTTACTGTTAAAACGATCGCTATTGGATCGGATTGGTATTGTGAATTTTCGTACTCCTAAGTTACGACACCAGAGCTAATATGGATGTCTACGCCAACGTAGCTAAGCAGAGATGTGGAAGACCGCCTTAATCAAGCGGGGACGCGGGGAGACTGCCGCCGCCCCCGCCCGCCCCGCAGCAGCGCATCAAAAGGCTGAGCTGCATCGGCATCGGCCTCTTTCACCACATCGGCCCCGACTGAACGCACGCGCGCGCGTGCGCTCATCATTTTACATTAAGTAGTTAACATAAGTAACACGTTTTAATTAGTAACTCTGTAGAACGAAAGTAAAAAGTTTCATTGTTTTCCATTCATTCTTTTAATCAAACCCAGTATAGTCTTCGTATTAGACAATGGATTCACATTGCGTGGATATTGAGTGAAAAAAATTACAAAACTCAATGCCATTTAGTTTACCCAATATGAATCCAAATTAGCGCTGGTCTCGTAACTTAAAAATACGAAAATTCACAATACCAATACGATCCAATAGCGATTGGTTACGTGAGGAAGGGGGCTGGTCGGGGAACAGGCGTGATCGCGCGCGTATTTTGTCTCGCGACAAAGGGTTCGCGCGGCGTTCACGCGTACAAATCCACATTCACGGCCCCGTGCCAGTTTACCAAAGAGGAAATTAATCAGTTTACTCCAGGCTATATTTTGATCGGTTACAATGTATTTCAGTAACCCACCATCTTCTTTTTTTCCAACGCTTTCTAATAATGTTTTGGACGTCTAAATAGTATGTTGCCGCAGCAAACAAAGTTATTGCAGCAGCAGCTTCTACGTCCATTTCGCGGCGGGTTTCACGAACGATTGTGAGCATCCCCGTGAATGTGGACGGCACGACTTGTGCCGTTAATTCATGGCGTGAATTCAAGCGTGAATTCACGGCACTAATGTGGAGCCGGCTTTAGATCAGATCGGTGACGTTCTCGTTAAAAGTCAAGTCAAGAGTACCCTAAACCGACGAGCGTGTATGAAGAACGTTATGAGAGTGAGTGTAGCAAAGGATGTGTGCCAGGATCGTAGCAAATGGTAATCAGTGGTCTCTGCCTACCCCGCCGGGAAACAGGCGTGATGTGTGTATGTATGTTTAAATTTCAGAGTGCTGCGTCTAATACTTCTATAGGTGATCGAAGACTTGTAAAAGGGTTTTTCTCGGGTTTAAATGGTTAGTGGAGATTTTAGCTACAGCTTTAACCGTGTCGCGTAGCGGTGAAGAATACTACCACCCCCTCTCTTCCCTTGGGTGTCGTAAAAGGCGACTAACTGACTAACATACATCCAACGGCATAGAGCAGCGATGGGTCGCTATTTGGAGAAAAGTGGACTATGGCATAGACGTCTGCTTTTGCGGTCCTCATTGCCTAGTCTCTGACTAACCCTTCGGGGATAAATAGTCGTGATTATACAATTACGACTATTTATCCCCGAAGGGTATTTGTATGTTTAATCCCAAACCCAAGTCTAGGTCGTAGGCCTAATCATCATACACACTCACTCAAAGTCACTCACAGTCAAACACTCATCATGAGTCACAATGTCAGTGAGTTTCAACAAACGGAGTGAGTCAAAAAAGGAGGAGGTTCTCAATTCGGTTGTATGTTTTTTTATGTTTGTTACTTCAGAACTCAGTCATTTATACACCGATTTAGAAAATTCTTTTTTATTTGAAAGGATATACTTCCAGATTGGACCCATTTTTATCAAAATACAGTTCTGATGATGGAATCCTCAGGAGTTGAGGGAACTCCTCAAATATTGTAGGCATACCTATAGCTCCTGTTTGTGGGTACGGTCTGACCAAAAACTAATAGTGCCTGTTACGATTTTGTGTAACAAAATCGTAACAAGCACTATTAGTTTTTGATACATTAATTTTGCAATTAATAAAATAGATCATGTATATACTATATTCCTTATGAAATAAAACTTCCAAAAGTGGGACATAATCATATAATTATTATAAAAATCAACAAAATTTGTATAAAATCAACCTTATATAAATCAACAAAAATAAAATGAAATGAGCAAAACCCACGGACACGGTACCTTTTATGAACATAAATGCATGCATCATAAAAAGTGTGCGCGGGTTGTTTCTACTAATAAAATATTAAATTAACTTTGATTATTACAAACATAAATTTAAGACTTAGTCTAAGACAAAGAGTAAAATCATTATCAAGCCGTGTACATAAAAAATCTCGGATTAAGACTAAGACTAATGATATGTCAAATAAATAAAGATCATTTTAGTATTTTATGATCTTATGTTATAAATCTAGTAGGTAGGTACAATTAAAAAACTTTTTTTGTCTTTTTAAGTGAACGAACGGATACAACTTTTGGGTGTACGTACATATTACAATTTAGCCCGGTAAGTAGGTACATAAAAGAGATCATAATTATCATTATATAATTTTGTTATGAAATAAAGTTTCTAAAAGTAGTACATAATTATACTATAAAGTCAACTATATTTGTTTGAAAAAGTTAAGTATGCAAAACTATAGTTCTGTCGGTTAGGTTAAGCTAGAAATGCTACCAACTCTGAAATTTACTGCAACTAAAAAAGGAGATCGCGAAATTCATCTAATAATAAATTTATGGGAAACTAAAGAAAGCTTTCGAAGAAAAATGCTACTCTGAAATTTACTGTAACCAAAAAAGGAGATCGCGAAATTCATCTACTTAATAATAAATTATAGGAACATAAATAAAGCTTTCGCTAAAATATGCGACCCTAAAATTAGCTGCTA
Organism: Scoparia ambigualis; assembly: GCA_963921215.1. Lineage (NCBI taxonomy): Eukaryota > Metazoa > Arthropoda > Insecta > Lepidoptera > Crambidae > Scoparia > Scoparia ambigualis. The sequence continues at coordinate 25,437,463 of OY992515.1, read as the reverse complement.
CTGAATAATGCGTTCGCGAAATTCATCTAACAAATCAGGAGTAACTGATTAAGTGACCATCTTAAGGTTTGCCCTTTCAGAACAAACAAACCAAAAAATATAGCTATCTCTATCACCATTGTTTAATACTAGAACCGAAGATGAAAGAAAGATAATGCTATTTCACTCTTACTCTTTACCTGTCCAGAGACCTCCTTAACTCCTTGAGCACCGTAAAACCAGACACAATAAAAAATCGATTGTTACGCGACCGCCGGCGGTCTTATGATCTTTGACCTATTAAGGTCCATAACAATTGATTTAACTTTTATTATTATTTTTGGAGAGTGCGCCGCTTATTCGGGTGAGTGGTAACAATAGAACACCGGCCAGTTCTAAGAACTTAAATTATGAGGGACACAATTTTACTTCATTGTTGATTTTTATAAAATCAAAATCAAAATATCTTTATTCAGTAAGCTTAAAATAAGCATTTTGAAGAACGGGCACAAGAAACTCCACAGCTTTAAAATAATATAGAAGTAACTACATTTAGAAAACTATAATAATAACTATATGATTTGTCCCACTTTTATAACAATTGATTTAACTATTAATATTATTTTGGAGAGTAGGTACACCGCTTATTCAGGTGAGTGGTAACAATAAACACCGGCAAGTACTAAGAGCTTAATTTAAGAGAAATATTTTAACTTAATTGTTGATATTTATAATAATATATGGATAAGTCCCACTTTTAGAAGTTTTATTTCATAGCGGAATATAGTACATACATGATCTATTTTATGAACCGTAATTAATGTATTAAAAACAAAATAGTAACAGGCACTATTAGTTTTTGGTCAGACCGTACCCACAAACAGGAGTTTTCTTTATAATTTCGATGTGGGTTGAGTAAGGAATACATGGGGTTGAGTAAGGAATTAAAAATTAAAATATTGCTGTGGGTTGAGTAAGGAATAGAAATGGGTTGAGTAAGGAAAAATTAAATAGTGGGTTGAGTTCATGTGGGTTGAATACGGAACAACCCTGATTTCCTTCTTTGTGATAGGCGTTTCTCGTTTTCTTCGCCTGTCGCATTTAAACGGCGCTGTCTCATACAAGCAGCGCGTTTTATAGGTTTACCAATATTCGCTTTCGATAAATAGATCGGAACGATTCACTAAAAAGCGAGAAATAAACAAAAAATTTAACCAAAAAAAAACCGACTCAAAAAAATTTTACTGAAATAAATGCACTTAAACGTAAAAAATAATTGCGTAGTTTAGTTTGTTCAATTTACTTGCAATAAATACAATACCTTTTATTTTACTCAATCTTATAATCTTAAAAACTATTTTTGGAGTCGGTGCCATTAGCCCATATTGTCCCATTGCTGGGCAAACACAACTAAACTACTTACGCAATTATTTTTTACGTTTTAGTGCATTTATTTCAGTAAAATTTTTTGGAGTCGGTTTTTTTGTATGTACAAAAAGATGTAAGAGCGAAGCCGTCTGCAGCAGCTTCTACGTCACGCGGCGGGTTTCACGAACGATTGTGAGCATCTAAATGTGGAGCCGCCATAAGTAGGTAGGTTCGCCGAGGTCTTGCCATTCCAACCTTCGATCATTTATAAACAATAGATGCGCGGTCTCATACAAAATCAAATTCAAATAATGTCCCTGCGTAAATACATACATATCCATAAATCAACATCAGAAATAAAACGAGATATATTATATAGTTAAACTTTTATTGTAAAGTAAACCTTAAAACTTTCGGCTCTAAAGTACAAATTCTTAAAAATATTATTTTAGTTAGGTACTCGTACATCACTTTGGAACAGGCTAGCTAGATTCAAGCAAGTTGGAACAAAGTTCTATTTCGAAATTTTGAGTAAGAAACAAGACATATTTTTGATTTAAGTATGCCTTGTTATTCAAGCAGCAATTGTGTAAGTATACCGTCTCCGTGGTCTAGTGGCTAAGCCACCGGTTTCAGACCCAGAGGTCCCGGGTTCGATTCCCACCGGGGATACATCTTTGTGTGCTCGGTTTGGTTGGTGGTAGGGCTGTTAAGTCCGCCTGGCTAGCTACCACCATCTTATCTAAGTCTGTCGCCATAACAATGATGTTTATAGCATAGTTGTGTTCCGACAGTTAGAGATAAGATAGCCAGTTCCTCAGTGGTTGAGGATTCCGGGTGAAGCGCGCTTCCACCGTCGGCCTTATCGTCACTTTCCATCATGTGAGATGAAGGCCAAAGGCTTACCCGTTACCCATAAAAAAAAATAAAAAAAAGTATCTCTATTGTGAAAATGATCAAAGAATATGATAAAAATAAACTATAACTATTAAAACAATATTTTACCTAATTTTGCTTATACACGTAAGTAAGTACTAAGAATTAAACAATACCATACAGGAGTGTTTAGTTGCGAGTTTTATTTATCATTCGGTCACGTTGCCAATAACGCTTTGGTAGCCGAGTGCTCAAGCACTCGACTCGATATCCAGAGGTCCCGGTTTCCATTCCTAGGTCGGGCAATGTGTGTTTTCGAATTTTTCGATGTATAAGCCAGGGTTTGTGACCACCGACCCGTGTAAGGCAAGTGTGTACTTACTTACCCTAAGCCGACGAGCATGTATGCATTACTTCATGAGAGTAAGCAGAGCGCTTCTCTCTCGCTCTCTCGACGGTACGAACGGTAAAGGGACAGGTATAATCATACTCAGCGGAGGGGCACGCACAAGCGCTAATTTTTATTATTATTAAAAAAAAATTATAGATGTAATTAAAAAAACGATCGGTTGTAATCCCTCAAGTTATCTATGAACTTTATTTTAATAAATAACTCATAATATCAAATCACTTATTTTAAGATTAAAACCTAGAAAAGAAGATAAAATGACACAAAAATATCTAACTTTGTGAATTTATTCTATCGAGCCAACTTTATCAAATTGTGTTTCCATCGGGTATATTCTACAGAATAAAGCCTGAACAATATTTCATAATTTTCGCAGATTTTAATTTTACTGTTTACTATTTCAAAAATTAATTCTTTATACGTGTTATGTTAATTTTTCCCTAACACCTGAACACCTAGCCTTTACTGATGCGTACAAATTGTACTTAATTAACGTAGACCTATTACACTGTAAGTAACTTTCGTTACTTAGGGTGGATTCGACCAAACTGCAATAAGGTATTATACCTAGATTAAAAGCCGAATTTGTATAGCCTAATCTCGGAGTAAGTCTTATTCTAGTTTGGTCGAATCCACCCTTAGAGGGAGAAAAAAGTAAGACCTCCTGAGTTTCTTGCCAGCTTCTTCTCAGTCGGAGGCTCTCCCAAAATCCGAACTGGTGGTACATTAGTTAGGTAGGTATAGTAGATTACTTAGTTAGATTAGTCGTCAAGTCTTAACTAAAAGTTAGTTATCTGTTTTTTTATTATTACTATTGACGTCAATAAGTGCCTGTAAAGGCATAGAGCGGTGATGGGCTCACCACCTGTCACGCTGAGCACATGCGCAGTCGCTATTTGGTTAGCGATGGCTTATGCTGTCCTCATTGAATAAATCTTTCCTCACTCTCATAAATAATTTGACTTTGACTTTCACTTTGAAGCAAAGGATGTTTGTGTGGAGTGTGGATGTAGAGTTTCTTGCGCCCGTCCTTCTCCACAGCTAAAAGACTTCCTGAATGGGTGGGGTGAGTGGACGGGGGTGCCCATCCATCCAAATAAGTTTAGACGAAAATGCTTATTTTAAGTTTATTTATTTATTTATTGGAACACCAACAGCAAAATGTACACAAAAATAATATTTAAAAATTTCGAGCACTTGTACTAGTACAATTCTCACTTATAGGTGTACGCACACATCATTCATGGAACAGAATTATTAAACAGGTTAAATTAAATAACTCTGAATAAAATAAATTAAACAAATTGATTTGAATTGATTAAATAATATTAATAAAAATTATATGTTTAAGTAGGTATATAAAAAAAAGATATATATATTTAAGTATATTATGCATTTTGCACCTTATCTTTCACAATGTGGAGAGAGAAAGTTTATTGAATAAAGAAATTTTGAGTTTGAGTTTGTCAGGATCGTAGCAGATAGAAAACGGTGGTCTCTGCCTGCCCCTCCTGGAAGCGGGCTTGATGTAGGTATATATGTATGTACATGTATATATTCGTGTAGGAAAATGTTACACGTTCCACATTTCAATTGAACTATGGCTCTCAATATGTTTACTGATTTGCGTAAAAGCGATTTCTTTGTTATCGGAAGTGATAAAACTCTACTAACACTGTTATTATTATTAATATTTCTAATTAAAGTTTGTTTATCTAAATTGATAGTTAAAGATCGCCACGTGCACTGTTAGTGCATTTTAATGGCCTCTGTGGTCTAGTGGCTAAGCCAAGCGGTATTAGAGGTCCTGGGTTCGAACCCCGCTGGGAATCGATTCCCAGCGGGGGTACAACTTTGTGTACTTGGGTTGGTTGGTGGTAGGGCTGTTAAGTCAGCCTGGCTACCTACCACCATCTTATCTAAGTCTATCGCCATAACAACGATGTTTAGACAGTTTAGAGCATTTTGTGTTGTGTTCCGAGTTTCCGACAGTAAGTCTAGTATCTCTAGTATACAGATTTTTTTTTTCAGTGCACATATTTTTTTATATCATTCAGTAACGTTAATAGACACCATTTTAACTTTTTTTTAAATTTATTTATTATTCATTATTTATTTAATTTGTCCGGCACAATAAAAAAATAACTCGTGGATACCGGGCGAACGAAAGGTCACGTGTCGGTGCAAGTGCATTGACTCGCCCGGCTGCCTGGTATCGTAATGACGTGTTAGAGTTCAATTTCGCCGTCCCGGTCAATTTACCATGATCAACGGTATTTTTGTGAATATGTTTGATAAATTTTAGTTTCTTTATTTTGCACTTAAAAAAATAAAACAAAATCTTTAACTCTAGATTAGGTTACTCTATAATTAAAAAAAAATATGCGCACTGATAAAAAAAAATATCCTGTAGAGATATCGATCTAGATCCGCACTTCCACCTTCGCCCTTATCGCCACTTACCATCAGATGAGATGGAGGCCCTGTCCCACTGCTGGGCAAAGGGCAGATAAGTAAAGTTAGTAAATAGATAAATAAAAAATATTCGTTTGTAAATAGGTTAGGTTAGAAAGTTTTATAAGTGCTTGTACTATCGCATTGGATTTTTTTTCTGTATGATAGTATTAAGTTTTGTTGTTTCAAATAAATAAATAAATAAATAAATAAATCATTCAAACTCAAATTACTTATATTTATTCAATAAACTCAATTAATAAGTACTTTGAATCGTCCAAATCTTTTTTAACCTACCACCCATTTAGGTCGTAATTTTTTAGCTGTGGCAAAGAACGGGCGCAAGAAACCACAACGACGAGAAGCGACGATATTTACAAAAAAAAATGTCGCTGAAATCAATGACGGGTATAGCCGATAGGTAGCCTTTATCAAAATGCTACCCAAATACTGATCAGTACTGATCACATACCCATATGATCCCAGCATCGAAAAATCTGAACACAGATTATATCGGATATTATCTTAGATTTTTTCGGTTTGTGATCACCAACCCGCATTTGGTAAGCGTGGTGAATTGACCAATAGAATAGCTTTATTTACGACACGTGACTGACACTGTTGGGTGTTGGTTGACGTTATTCCCAAGTAACAAAAGTTTTAGTAACCAAGGCATTATATCACCAAACAGTGATATAGTAGGCCTATAATGGTAATCAGTGTGACTGCTAGTACCATAAAGGTTTTTTCAACACATTTGCTCGTAAAGTGGCTCATATTACACCGATTTCAGCATCGTAATGTAGCTTATTGCACACTAGTGCGGTAATGTAGTTTAAAAATAGAATCTCAACATAGAGTTTTTGTGACTAGATTTTTTTAATGGCAAAAGTACATTTTTTAATAAATTAATTAACCTTATTTCGTAACATACAGCGGCTAGCAAACACTAGAAAAACAACAAAAACACGTAGACATTTTCAGAAAATGTGTTTTCCTCACACTTTGTTGAAAAATGTCGTATGAAATGCGTGTGCATTGGTAATTACAATCCTCGGCTCCATTAAGCCCTCGCCTACGGCTCGGGCTCATAACCCGCCTCGCATCATAGCACACTTGTATCTAATAGTACATACTATTACAGTACTAGTATTGTAGAAGTATCGAAAACACTATTAAAGGATCAATTTCACTTTAAAAGTACCTTGCACAACCATTACGTAACGTTTTAACTTCTTACAAGCTCCCTCAACATCGCTATGGTGCTAGTTCTGTAAAAATCATGATAACTCTTTTAGAGTACTTAACAGTACCACTACCATAGCGACTTATGGTGCAGCTGCTAAATAACTTCAATTCTAAATAGCTCTATAAGTGAGTTTGTGTTACTGCTACGATAATAAATCGTAACAAAAAGTACTAAAATTAATAATTAATGGACTAATTGGATTTACTTATGACTTTTCAGTATTAATTATTTTATCACTAGTTTTTCAAAATGGTGACACATGTGTCGATTTTTTTAGAGATCTAGTTAAGAATTTAAGTAGAAAGTAAATTTATTTTGACTACCTACACTGATTTAAAGGATAACGAAACCCTAATCGAAACGAAATTATGGCTGATGTTTTCTGCCATGATAGCACATTAGCAGCACTGCTGGAACCCAATGTGTACTATAGCAGCTATAGTCGGGAAAAGTACTTATTTTATTATTTTTTTTATTAAAATAAGATAATTACGTGGGAGCATTGTCAATTATCAATACAATTAATTTCGCAAGTGCAAGTTACGGCAAAGCTACGTAGTGTTCTTTTCCATTTTATTACATCGGCGAATGAAATAAAGCAAAATAATTAACTCCCCGATATTTGTTGTTGTTATATGTTAATTTTTGTTGGAAAACACTCACGATGACACAACCACAACACGAATAAAATGATTGAATAAGTGTGATAAAAACGATCACTGGAATTGTTTACGGTGCAAAAAAAGCACTATAAACATGTTTTGGTTACTTTTGTAGGGCTATGACATAAATACTGCAGATTATTTTATTATTACTACTCGTATTTCAGTACCAAAAAGCGTTCTTGGCACTTTTGGGTTTCAACTACAAAGCTGATTTATCACCGTGAGAGCCTTTATCTAATGTTTATAGAATAATTCAGTGATAAAACTATGGCCTATTTGGGGTTCTTTAAACGTTTGCAACATCATTGTAGTGCTAATTGTGCACCTAATTAGCATATTCTAAAACGTTCTCAGGACCTTTTATAGTGCTAAATTTTTTGCTTGGCTTGCTGTCGTCACGGACAAATTATGCTTTTGGTTTTTTATTAAAATTTACACATGAATTATCTTCGTTCGTGAAATTTTAAAACTGGAATCCTTAATTTATGCTCTAAATAAATATTTTTCATTTCATTTTTTTTATTGCCACCGCGAGTGCATGGTACCTTTGGTAATGCAAACGACTTCTGAGTTGACTCGCTTCCCCTACAATCGTTAAGCTTCTTTGCCAGCTCATATTGTAACATACAAAAAAATATTTAGCTTTTATTATTTAGATTTTTTTTTATTCACTACGGGTAAGCGCTTGGCCTTCATCTCACTTGATGGTAAAGTGACGATAAGGCCGAAGGTGGAAGTGCTTCACCCGGAAGCCGGAATCCTCAACCACTGAGGAACGGCTATCTTATCTCTAACTGCTTACGGCGCCATTATCAACCTATTTTATGATAGTGAATAGTAATAAAGATTACCCTTTGCAATTCCAATATTTATAAAAAAAATTGCCACGTGACACAGTGATCTAGTAGAAGCACTCAATAAAATAGTAATAGAATCAATTTGCACTTTACCGGACTGTAACAAAATAACTATAGGTCGCAATAGTCCTGTAAAGTGCGCCTAAATGCGGTCCTATAAACGTTAATAGGATTTCTATAGCACAAAAAATATCTGGTCCTAGGATACTTACATGACCAGATTTTGCTACTTGGGCAGACTTTAGCTAAGATGGTGGTAGCTGGCCAGGCGGACTTAACAAACCCTACCACCAACCAAACCAAGTAAACGAAGTGTTTGCATACACGTGTCAGGTTAACGAACAAAAAAATTAAATTTCTCATCCTGAGTGTGACCCCGTGGTGAAGTGGTTAGCACGCCGAAGCCGGTTCTGGCGTGTCTCGTCATCTCTGAGGGGTTCGATTCTCAATCGGTCGGTCTAAATTAATTTAGGATCTGGGTGTTTCCTATGTGCAATAAGTATGTTCATCAGTGATCTAACCAATAAAAACAAGTTTCAAAAGAAGCTTTACTTGGGCTAGATAATTGGTGTTAGAGTGGAAAAAATATATTATAAAAAACGACAGACGTTTAACACTTTTTTTTATAAGTAATAGCCCGGTAAATGGTCTCACTCCACCTGGTGTTAAATGGAAGTGAAGTCCAGGCGCGAGGACATCTGGTGCAGTGTAAGACACGTAGCATCAGTCACCCTCACTCTGCCGGCCCATAAAGTGCCTCTTCACGCCTCGTTTGAAGGACCCTATGTCATAGGTAGGAGGGAATACGTGTGCTGGTAGACTATTCCATCTTTTGGAAGGTCGACAAAGAAACGAGTCACCAAATATCTTTGTGCGTGATGGAATATAGAGACTGTAAATTGGTGACTCCGGAGAGCAGCACGCGTACTCCTATGGAGGAAGGGATGACTTTGTGGTATTATATTGATCTGCTGTGCTGTGGTTATTTAAACAGAATTTACTTCAGTTTGTATGACATCGAAGCAGCGCTAACAGCGATATTGTGAACTAAGTACTTAATTGAAATTCGCTGAGTGGTCAACACAGCCGTATACGGTGGACAGTTCGATTGCCACTTGAGGTAGCTATTTTAGGGTTCCGTAGCCAAATGGCAAAAAACGGAACCCTTATGGATTCGTCATGTCTGTCTGTCCGTCCGTATGTCACAGCCACTTTTTTCCGAAACTATAAAAACTATACTGTTGAAACTTGGTAAGTAGATGTATTCTGTGAACCGAATTAAGATTTTCACACAAAAATAAAAAAAAACAATAAATTTTGGAGGTTCCCCAAAATACCTGAAACTCAAAATTTTTTTTTCATCAAACTCATACGTGTGGGGTATCTATGGATAGGTCTTCAAAAATGATTTCTATTTTGGTTTGAACGAGATCTAGTAAGTAGTTTTTTTTAATACGTCATAAATTAATTAATTCAAAAAAATACACTATTATTAAAACATCGATCAAAGTTACAACGAACTACAAGAACTTTTATATGATGTTACTTGCTGCTTCAGAACCCTTCATGGGCGAGTCCGACTCGCACTTGGCCGCTTTTTTATGGCGGGTCACCTGATGGAAAGCAATCACCGCCGCCCATGGACACCCGCAAAACCAGAGGAGTCGCAGATGCGTTGCCGACCTTTAAGAAAGGAATTGGGTTAAGGAAGGAATAGGAATTGTGAGGGGGGAGGTGGGGGGAAGGAGCCTCCGAAACTGCCTTTACTCTGCATAGTATACAGGCTGTACTTTACATTACACAATTTTAACTTGTACAGCTGACGCAGCTGTTTGCTGACGATATATCAGTAATAGTGACAACAAATAATAAATTAACATTAATAATGATCACGTAAATGACATAAATAAAACAATGATATTAATAATAAATTGGCTTAGTAATAACAATTAAAAATAAATATTGATAAAACCTTCTTTATAAATTTTAATTATTCATTAAACACATTAAATATAAGTTACAAGGGACAAATTCTAAATACTTCAAACGTAACAAAATTCTTAGGCATAGAAATTGATAAAAAATTAGATTGGAAAAAGCACGTTGAAAAAGTATGCAATTAAATTAATAGGTTTTCGTACGCCCTATAAACTATAAACTAACAAAAACAGCAACTAGAAATGCGTACCCTTACTGCGTACATCGCATATGTTGAGTCTGTTCTGCGATACGGACTCATCATATGTATCACCCTGTGTATTTGGTAATATGTTTATAATCCTGCAACTAAGCCATCCAAAGTGCACAGAACAATTATTATGACTGTATATTTGTCTGGGAGTAACTCTAAAATGCGGAGAAAAATCAGCTGTTCTAATTTTAGCACGGAAAATTTTAGTTCGGCTATTAATTATAGATCATGAAAAACTTTTAGTAATAACTTAGTAAACTTAGTGTGTGTTGAACTAATTCTCAATCTTAATACATGACGAATAAAGTTCAAAGTGTTGATGTTTCTGATAGAAGCTTTTTTGGTTAATGTTTCTTGCAATATCTACGATACCTACTTCCTTAGTCTAAAGTTTTTTGCCTATAAGTCATGTCTATTTGCAATTTATAGACAATTATTATTAGCATTTAAACGATGCAATAACTGGACTTATGTCTTAACTTTAATTACTCATTGAAATAACCGAAAAATACAAAAAGAAGGAAGTACATTTTACATACTATGTTCTTCTCAAATAAATATATTTCATGTCATTTCATATCGAATCTCGGTTACGTAGACGGTCGAGAGGAATTCATTTTATTTCATCTCAGAAAAGAACTAATTGTTAATAAGTTTTATTTCTACATACTCCTAAAAAAGTAACTGACTAATTAAGATGGCGCAGCGACCCGAAGTGAATGTGTCTCGGCCTCTGGTAATAAAGGAGTAAATATTCTACTTGGTTTGGTCATTTATTTTGTCATGATGAAAAAATAATTTTATTACAAAAAAGGTGCATGAGGCGAAAGTACACGGATAGTTTGAAAGGGAATATCTCGGCGAACGTAGGTACTTATATTAGATCGGTGACGTTCCGTTAAAGGTCAGGTCCAGAATACTCTATACCGATATGAGCAAAGATGAAGAACATTGAACATTGTGGGAGTAATTAAAGCAAAGTATGTGTGAACGTAGCAAATAGAAAGCTATGCGGAAAATACAAAGTTTTCGTGATTTAATAAACGATATAACATTAGTGCAGTCACAAATCAAGTTTAGAAGTCGCAAGTAATGTCCTCATTTTAATAAAAAAACCGGTTTTTTTGATATATAGCTATATTTAAACTAATTTAAAAAACGAACGGTGTCTACAACGGCAAATGCTAAGGTTCAATATCCTCACACTATGATAACGGTACTTTATTTATCTGTCATTAAGTATACTTACTTATATATATTTTTTTTATTATTACCTAAATTTTTTTATTTTATTTTAATGTTTAACTCAATGTATGTTGACTAAAAACATAAGCATCAAGCACTGACAAATTTCGACGGTTGAAAGCTAGACCTCGGTAGCCAAGTGGTTAAGGCAGCCGCCCGGAATGCGGAAGGTGCGTGGTTCGATTCCCGCCTGAGGTTGTCGTCTTTTTTCAGTGCTTTAAATTTTTCTTAAGTAAATTTAAGCGTTAATAAAACGCTAAAATATAAAACATTAATCTAACGAATGTATATTGTAATGAATAAAGTACTGTATTGAATTGACTGGCATAGGGGGTTCGCGTCCGTCGGTTTACCCTTATAGGGTCTCTACACGTGACCTTGGGTGATGCTAAATAAAGTGACACCAAGGACGATTATCAAACATAATTACAAAATGGTGTTGCGTAGCGGTGAAAGAATACTACTACCGCCTCTCTTCCCTTGGGTGTCGTAAAAGGCGACTAACGGACTAAAGACTGCACATACATCCAACAGCATAGAGCGGCGATGGGCTCACCACCCGTCACGTTGAGCACATATGCAGTCGCTATTTGGTGAAAAGTGGATTATGGTAGAGGACTGCTTGCTGCCCTCATTGCCTAGTCTCTGACTAACCCTTCGGGGATAAGACTCGTGTATTTGTATGTATAGGTTTTTAATTAGAATAAAATACCCTAGAACTACGGTGGCGGCTTATTATTAAAATAATACAACCTTCTCTTTTCTTGGGTTTTGTAAAGGCGACTAAAAGACTTTTAAAAACCATTAAGTAAATTTTGATGAAACTTTGTATGCTAAAGTAAAACACAGGGATCTAAATAGTTGTTTAAACATTTTTAGAAAACGTTTATTTAGCTGAGTTATTGCGATTTAAAGTCTTTCATCAAAATGGGCTTATTGGTTTTTAAAAATTTCGGTTTGAAAGTTTGTATGGGAAACCGAAATGCGTAAACCCTCTAAAGTAAAGGATGTTGTTATTTAATTACAAACGCCCCCCAACCTTTACAAATGTTACAGTACCAAATTTCAGATCAATCGGTCAACAGGAAGGGAGCAAAATTTTAAATACCTACCCAGCATCAACAACAAACAGGTCAAACTAAAAAAAACCGTTTAAAAAACAAGTTTCAAAAAAAATCTTAACTTGGGCTAGATAATTGGTGTGTGTCAGAGTGGAAAAGTTATTTATTTTATTTAACGTCGTACGTATAATTATGTAAAATACTCGAAATATAGGCGAATAACACACAACTGTAGTGTGAGCTAGAAACACTAGTAGTATAGTAGCTTGCGGTGAGAGGGAACCTTGGCAAACTTAAATATAGGCAACGTTCAATGCGCTAAAACTAAACGCAAAACTTAGGGTGCGTTGCGGTGTAGCAAGATGGACGTTTTTATTTTTATACAAGCGGCCGCTCGCGGTTTCACCCGCGTGGTTCCCGTTCCCGTGGGTATATCGAGATAAAAAGTATCCTATGTGTTAATCCAGGTTATAAACTATCTGTATGCCGAATTTCATCCAAATCCATTTAGTAGTTTTTACGTGAAAGTGTAACAAACATCTATCCATACGTTCCCGTGGGAATATCGGGTTATAAAGAATCCTATGTATTAATCCAGGTTATAAACTATCTGAATGTCGAATTTCATCCAAATTCATTCAGTCGTTTTTACGTGAAAGAGTAACAAATATCCATACTTACAAACTTTCGCGTTTATAATATTAGTAGGATGAAAACTAGTGGGCACGAAGTCTTTGCGTAAAGAATGGAACGCGCTGCCTGCCTCCTTTGACGACCTCCTTAGTCGAGTGGTTTGTACACCGGTTTTCATGGTGTCGCCATCTCTGAGGTCCCGGGTTCGATCCCCGGTCGGGTCAATTTAGAAATAATTTTTTTCTAAATTGTCTCGGGTCTGGGTGTTTTCTATGTATAATAAGTATGTATTTAAGTTTTTTAAGTATGTTTATCCGTTGTCTAACGAAGCTTCTCTTGGGCTAGATAATTGGTGTGAGTGTAGGAAAGTTTATTTTTTTATTTATTTGTTTGTTTGCTCATGTATTTCCCGATCACTACAACCTTGGTCTTATCAAGACAAGAGTGAATAGACATCTCTTGGGTAAGCATGCAACACCCTAGACAAAATTCATCCAAATTCATTCAGTAGTTTTTACGTGAAAGAGTAACAAATATCCATACTTACAAACTTTTGCGTTTATAATATTAGTAGGATGAAAACTAGTAGGCACGAAGTCTTTGCGTAAAGAATGGAACGCGCTGCCTGCCTCCTTTGACGACCTCCTTAGTCGAGTGGTTTGTACACCGGTTTTCATGGTGTCGCCATCTCTGAGGTCCCGGGTTCGATCCCCGGTCGGGTCAATTTAGAAATTATTGTTTTTCTAAATTGTCTCGGGTCTGGGTGTTTTCTATGTATAATAAGTATGTATTTAAGTTTTTTAAGTATGTTTATCCGTTGTCTAACGAAGCTTCTCTTGGGCTAGATAATTGGTGTGAGTGTAGGAAAGTTTATTTGTTTATTTATTTGTTTGTTTGCTCATGTATTTCCCGACCACTACAACCTTGGTCTTTTCAAGGCAAGAGTGAATAGACATCTCTTGGGTAAGCATGCAACACCCTAGACTACATCCTGCACACCAAGCAGGTTGGTGGCCAAATGCTTGCCCAGTTTCATTAAAAAAAATACATCCTAGTTTTATCCCGCAACAAATTTAAAAAAACAATTCACACAAACCTACTACTGACAATTACGAACACAACAAAAAAATAATTATCCAAATAGGTGCGGCCGTTCTGAAGTGATGGGCGTACAAACATTTCGGCAATTGATTATAGATAGATTTATGATTTTTTTTTTTTAGATTTTATACAACGTCAGTCGGAAAGAGGGTACTAAGCCGAAAGAAGGGTAAAGTATACATGTTAGTGAATAACTTTTGCCTAAGAACTTTTCCTTAAAAATAGATAATTTTAGATAAACAGTTTTTTTTTAAGATTTCAAAAGAAATGACGCCGTGGTAGCCCTCGGTCAGCTGCTTTGAGAGAGAGACAGATTTGAGTTCATTGCCGGGGCTTCTTGCGCTAGCTAACATGCGTTAGCCCCGTCACTATTCAGGGTTGTACATTTTTTTAAATTACGTAACTAAAAGTTTATTTTGTATGGAAGTAAATATGAACGTTTTTCGCAAAGCTTATATTTGCAATATAACAGTTGATAGTAGCACTTTTAGTTGTCCGCGGCTTAGTACCCCTTTCCGACTGACGTTGTATAACTACTAGCCACTCTTCTCTGTGACTTTTGGTTACTTAAAGAATATTTATTGTATACTTACTAACGACGTCGTACGCGTGAACACACGGGGTGTGTCCTGACAATGGGCGATTTTCGGACAGTCCAAATAAAAAATAAAAATTAGTTCAAAAATACTCGATAGATGGCGTTTTATGAAAGCCGACCCGTTCCTACCTAAGGGCTGTAATAAATTCTACACTTTTGCTTGTCTATTAAAAAAAATAAAAAAAATAGTACTTACAAATTTTTATTCAGGATCTCCAGGACCTATTTCTATTTTGGAATGGAATAAATATTACGTAGCCATACACGTGTTCTTCATGGACTCGCCTTTTACTAAGCACCATACTAATCTATGCTAAGCGCCATCTATGAAGTCATTTACGAACCAATTTCTTTTTTTTTTGATCTCGGAAAATAGCCCATTACGAACGCAACAAAAATAAATTAGTCAAATAGGTGCAGCCGTTCTCAAGTGATGAGCGAACATACATTGCGACACGACTTTTATTTAGGTAAATACTAGCGGCACGCCCGCAACTTCGTACGCATAAACACCCCGTAACGAGTTTACAAAATTTTTGTCGGTGAAAGAATACTATAACCCCCTCTGTTCCGTTGGGTGTCGTAAAAGGCGACTAACGGGCTAAAGACTGCAACATACATCCATCTGCGTAGAACGGCGATGGGCTCACCACCTGTCACGCTCAGCACATGTGCAGTAGCTATTCGTTTAAAAGTGGAATAAGGTAGAGGACTGCTTTTTCTGTTCTCTTTGCCTAGTCTCTAACCCTTCGGGGATAATAGTCGTGATTATATGTATACAAACCTTATCCGCAATTAAAAACACAAAGTTTCATTACAATTAGCACATTTAGTTTGTGAAATTTTAAACTTGTTAGTTTGTATGGGAAAACGAAATACGAAACACTCTTACCATAATGACATTGTGTAGAGAATGTCATTGCCCTCGTAAGATGAAAATCGTATGTAGTACCATCACCAATATGAAATAGCCTTAGCTAGTACTAAAACCGATCTTTACGACCTTAAACTTTGGCAATCGGAATAAATCGGTATTGCAAAATGATGGAAACACTGTGTCGCACCGCACTACTCGTGTACAAACGTGTGCAACGCAAAACCACAAACAATCAAACCTATTTTTAAAATAAAAATAATGTTCTAAGACTTTAAATGAAGTCGCGTTTAATTAGTTTATTCCTGGAAATTAGAAACTAATCCAATCTGTGGTCAAGTGATTAAGCCGGTCTAAGACCCAGAGGCCTCGGGTTCGATTCCAAACGGGGATGTCTTTGGGGGGGTATCTTCGGGGGGTATCATCTTTGTGTACTTGGTTTGGTTGGTGGTCGGGTTTGTTGGCTAACTTGCTAGCTTAGTGGCTATCTTATCTCTGGCTATCGTAAATAAGCTATTGGAAAAATGGAACACAACAATGTTATTATGTTTGTTGTTGTTATTAATGTAAGTAACAATAATGGTTGCCAGGGTTTCGCCTGCACAGCGCACGATCGCTATGCATTTCGCTCCACCAATAAATCAGCTAATAATGTTGCTGTCCCCACATATTGATGTCCAATCTGTTAGGCACATTACTCTCCATTCATAAACGATAACCAATATGGCCTGGATTGTAAATTGACCTGAATATGGCCACTTAAATGGTCAGTATTGGCAGTGTTAATATGCAGAGCTGTTGGTGGCGATTCGGCATTTGATACGTAGATTTAGAAAGGGCATTTTTTATGCGATGGGCTCGCCACGTGTCACGCTACACCAACCCATCTCATAGATTGGGTTTCGTAAAAGGTGACTAACGGACTAAAGACTGCACATAATCCAAGAGTATAGAGCGACGATGGGCTCTAAAACTGTCACGCTGAGCACATGTGTAGTCACCATTTGCTGAAAAGTGGACTATTGTAGAGTACTGCTTTTGCAGTCCTCATTGCCTAGTCTCTGACTAACCCTTCGGGGATAATAATCGTGAGTGTGTGCTTAGCTTATGCATGTCAATATTTTAGTATGTTTAATATATTTTTTTGTTTTTATGTTCTTTACGTGGACGACGTGGCGAGGCGGCCCGCTAGTAAAAAAAATAAAAAACACTTCCAAAAACAGTTAGGTAGGTACTAAATTAACGTTTAACATTGCGAAGTGAGGAATGAAAGCTTTTAAAAATTATTAATTAAAAAAGCACGTTTGTAAAATACTTAATTCAGATTCGTTTATTTAGATTGGTTCAAAGTGTTAGAAAATCCTTGAAATACTTAGTTTAAAAATGCAATTTCACAACGAATCGCACGGCGCGACGCTATAACGTCTAAACTATTGATTCTTGATTTTATTTACATAATTATATACATACATACATATACATATAATCACGACTATCATCACCGAAGGGTTAGTCAGAGACTAGGCAATGGGGACAGCAAGCAGTCCTCTACCATAATCCACTTTTCACCAAATAGCGACTGCAAATGATGTGCTCAGCGTGACAGATGGTGAGCCCATTGCCGCTCTATGCTGTTGGATGTATGTGCAGTCTTAAGTCCGTTAGTCGCCTTTTACGACACCCAAGGAAAGAGAGGGGGTGGTAGTATTATTCACCGCTACGTGACACGGTTAATAATTATTGAACATTATGAATTGAATTAAGCCAATACCCATCAATTGTAGCGATAACTACAATTGATGGGTATTATAACTAAAATTAAAATAACACAGGCATACAGAAAATATAAAAAAACGTAAAGAAAAACAGATGAATAATAAAAAGTATAACGAAGAATGTGAAGTTAATGATCCCATTGACAATGCAATATTATGATGACATGGTGCTGATCTGATGATGGAACTGGAAGGTGGCCATAGGAACTAGAATGTGCGAGTGCGAGTTGCGTCTGCCCAGAATGAACATAGATTGATCGACCTACAGACGTGTGGACAGCTCGTGGAAATTCATCTGCGTATGCATCTGCCAATGTCCGCGGACGCATCTATAGACGTGTAGAAGAGACATATGATGTCTTATGTGAGACTTGCAGTCAGCATTATGCTTTTGTGTCATTCGTGGATGTTCAGATTAACACAGAAGCGCTGTTATTCTGACAGGGCCTGAATGATTTGATTTGGAGTGACTTATCAAAAATTAATAGCAATAAAAAATAACTAAAACGTACAGATATACACTTTTTAACACACTCAGCGCCAACGACCATTTGGTTGAATGTCATGGAAAAGTAATTTTTTTTATTGCAATAATGTCTCCTAATGGATACAAAATATGCACAATTTTTTTATTATTATTTTATTAACCCCCTTTTTTGAAGTGTTTATATATCTTGATTTTATTGAAGTATTTTTTATTTTTAAACATTTTGCCAACCCAGAAATAGTGGCGTTTTCTCCAGGCCCTATCGAATTGCCTTATAAAATGTATGAAAAGGTGTAAAGTTTTCTTTACACCGGCCTCTGAATATGATCGTGTCGGGTGTATTATTTAAGATACACCGGCTTGGGAGTAGAGGTACCATGGTGTATAGTACAGTATACACCGGCGCTGAGAGTGTTTAAATTAATATAATTCAATGATGGAGGCCTTGCCATCGCCCTGCAGTAGGACATTATACAGTATGTACTTACTTTACATCGGCCGGGTGGCCGAGTGGTCAGCGACCCTGACTGCGAACCCACGGTACCAGGTTCGAATCCCGGTAGGGACAAAAGTTTTGTGTAATGAGCACGACTGTCTGTGACTGTGTTATGGATGTTTATTAGTATTTATGTATGTTTATCCGTTATTCAGTCACCATAATTCAGGCTATGCCTTGCTTGAGGTTGAATGATTGATGTAATATTTGTGTAATTTGTAAAATTTGTGTGTTAGTTTAATTTTTTTAACCTACTTTTGCTTTCTTTCACAGGATACCAAAGAAAACCAAGATGTCCTCCGAATCCCTCACAGCTACCGACAGTACCAGAACAGATTATACAAGATGTGCTGACTGCGATTCCAGAGAGAGTGCTGACTCTCTTAACAATCTTATAGGAGGGAAAACAGACGATGACAAATGCGTAGAGGACTGTGCAGATGTCAAATGCTCTTTGACAGATGAGTGTTCGACGTCTTGCGAAAACACATGCTCAGAGAAGAGAAGAAAGAAGTTTTGTTGCAGTAAGTGCAATAGAAATACATAGGTACGGTTGGGGACTGGGGTCACCGTCGCTTTACCACTTTGCAGAAATTTTCGTATGAAACACGCCGCGTTTCATTTTAGCGTTTTATTAACGCTTAAATATACTTAAGTAAAATTTTAAACACTGAAAAAACACGACAACTTCAGGCGGGAATCGAAACAACTGAAAACATAAGCATCAAGCACTGACAAATTTCGACGGTTGAAAGCCAGACCTCGGTAGCCAAGTGGTTAAGGCATCCGCCCGGAATGCGGAAGGTGCGTGGTTCGATTCCCGCCTGAGGTTGTCGTCTTTTTTCAGTGTTTAAAATTTTACTTAAGTACATTTAAGCGTTAATAAAACGCTACAATATCAAATATTAATCTATAAACGCAGCTTCATCTTAACCGAATGTTCAAATATTTATAAAAATTATTCTTTCGGATCTCAGAGGTGAAAACTTCTAAGATTTGATGAAGCAATGTTGACTAAAAACATAAGCATCAAGCACTGACAAATTTCGACGGTTGAAAGCCAGACCTCGGTAGCCAAGTGGTTAAGGCAGCCGCCCGGAATGCGGAAGGTGCGTGGTTCGATTCCCGCATGAGGTTGTCGTCTTTTTTCAGTGTTTAAAATTTTACTTAATTTAAAACTATTAAACGGTACCGGTAATACCTTTTTAAACGCTTTTATTTTAACTAGCGGCCGCTCGCGGTTTCACCCGCGTGGTTCCCGTTCCCGTAGGAATATCGGGATAATAAAAAGTATCCTATGTGTTAATCCAGGTTATAAACTATCTGTATGCCGAATTACATCTAAATCCATTCAGTAGTTTTTATGTGAAAGAGTAACAAACATCCATCCATACTTACAAACTTTCGCGTTTACAATATTAGTAGGATAGGATAGTATGATATAACAAGCTTTTTAAGGCAACGGAGTCAGCAGTATGCACCTTACAGCTAAGATAGTATCAGTTTTTCTCAGTTTTTTTGACCGGAAGTAGTGTGTTGTAGTTGTTGTTGTTGACCGGAAAAAACATTCGTATTGGTTTATGAATAGTAATATAGGTACCTAGTAACATCTGACAAACTGAAATTCAAAGTGAAATTCAATAACGTAATGAACACCGAGTTTTTATTAAAAAAAATATAGTTTTTAACCATTCTAAACCAAAAATTTTGGTTTAAAACGTTTTTAACGAAAAAAATCGTTTTAAACGGCCCGGTAGATTTAGTTTTAAACTGGCTTTACATCTATATATATCATCTATCCCATCGCCGCTCTATGCTGTTGGATAATGTGCAGTCTTTAGTTCAATAATCGCCTTTACGACACCCAAGGGAAGAGAGGGGGGTGGTAGTAGTATTTTATCAGTGGGGTGCCACACAGCTCACACAGCATAAAATATGACATACATACTTAGACGCACGTCACGACCACTATTTTCAAAGGGCTAGTAAGAGACTAAGCAATGAGGACCACAGAAGCAATCCACAATCACAGTTCACGGCACACCAAATAACAACTGCACATGTGCTCATCGTGATAAGTTGTGAGCCCATCGCATAAAAAATCCCTTTTTAAATCTACGTATCAAATGCCGAATCGCCACCAACAGCTCTGCATACTAACACTCTGCCAATACCGACCATTTAAGTGGCCACATTCAGGTCAATATACAATCCAGGCCATATTGGTTATCGTTTATGAATTGAGAGTAATGTGCCTAACAGATTGGACATCAATATGTCTGGACAGCAATTAATTATTAGCTGATTTATTGGTGGAGCGAAATGCATCGCGATCGCGCGCTGTGCAGGCGAAATCCCTGGCAACCATTATTGTACCTCAATGCTGGCAACATTTTTGTTACTTCGAATAAAGAAGACTTAGTGAGAGATGACGACAGCAAAAGCAGTCCACCGCCACAGTCCAGTTTTATTACATACATATACTAGTTTTACATTATTTTACAATTTAATGAGAGAGATAACACCCCAAGTTAGGGGTATTCCTCGAAGCGCACGCATTTTGGAGCGCACCAGACAAAGCGCACCTAAACCACATGAGTACTTACTCATGTGCCTAAACTATTCCTCCAAGCGCACCCGTTGGGTGCGCTTCATAATAGGTTATTAAAATATTATGTTTTTATTCCTCGAAGCGCACCAGCAGGTAAAATGTGGAAAGAGATGTAGTAAAGTAACTAACAGAAAAAATCGATAACGAATAACGTACGTTTATTTTTAGAGTACCTCTTTTCATTTATGTCACCCTGGTACTTTTAGCACAGAATAAGTAATAGTACTATCGTTCTTTTAGCTCAAAATAACTGCCATGAATTAATTTATTATTGACATACTAAGTTGCAGCACCTATTCCTACTCGTTTTTTTTTGATAGTTAAAGGTAAGTAACATCGCTAAGGCGCCAATCTACCTCTTTTAATTTATGTCTCCCTGGTACTTTTAGATCAATATGACTGTCATGATTCAATTTATTATTGATGTCGTAAGTTACCTAAGCACCTAGTCCTAGTTTCTATCGACATCAATATTACGAATTTTTTAAGCTCCTCTCTATTTTTTACCGTTGGTGCGCGCTTCGAGGAATAAAAATATAATATTTTAATTACATATTCTGAAGCGCACCTAACGGGTGCGTTTGGAGGAATAGTTTAGGTGCGCTTGGTCTGGTGCGCTTCAAAATTGGTGCGCTTCGAGGAATACGCTCGTCAGAAAAGTAATACTGTAAACCTATTTCGATTGCCGTGGTGCCGTGTGGCGTAGCGACATACTAAAAGAATACTACCACCTCCTCTCTTCCCTTGGGTGTCGTAAATGGCGAATAACGAACTAAAGACTGCACATACATCCAACAGCATAGAGCGGCGACGGGCTCAGTGCAGTTGTTATTCGGTGAAACGTGGACAGTAGCAGTGGACTTCTTCACATTTCCGCCAAGTAGTCCAAGTTCGATTAGACCTCATTTCAAACTGTACACTGAATATTCAAATCTATTCTATTCAGATTCGCCGACGTCATATAGTTCACGTTTTATTCTAAGCCCCCCACAATACAATGACAAAGGAGTCGAACCCATCAGCAAACAGCTGACAAAGTGTGACCTAGAGTTAGATCGATTATAGTCAATGATCGTACGCACTCGGCGTACTAAAACACATTCCATATTAACATGTAACTCATACCATAATAATTAAGGTAATATAACTAGAGACGAGACCGCGAGGCAAGTTGTTGACGATTAAAATATTAATGATTAAATAAAATTTATTAGGCCCGTCGCTTCCCTGCGACTCCTCTGGTTTTGCGGGTGTTCATGGGCAGTGGTGATTACTTCCCATCAGGTGACCGGCCTAGGGGATTACTCTTAAACACAAACTCAATCTTAATACAATTCCAATGCGATTAATATGTATCGATATTGGGATAAGTAAAGATAATTCCGGAACGCCATCTCGATAATAATTTGTTCAATCAATTTCAACGCAATTTAATTCCAATGTGGCGCTATTGTCGCTTACAAAAGTGCCATTTGACATTTTTTAGATTTGTGATTGGAAATTGATTAATGCAATTGTGTTTCAAGAGTAAGCCTGCTGCTCGTTTGCCAACGCATCTGCGACTCCTCTGGTTTTGCGGGTGTCCAATGTGTCCATGGGCGGCGTTGATTACTTCCCATGTGACCCGCCTGCTCGTTTGGCAACGCATCTGCGCCTCCTCTGGTGTCGCAGGTGTCCATGGGCGGCGTTGATTACTTCCCATGTGACCCGCCTGCTCGTTTGCCAACGCATCTGCGACTCCTCTGGTTTCGCGGGTGTCCATGGGCGGCGGTGATTACTTCCCATCAGGTGACCCGCCTGCTCGTTTGCCTCCTTGTCACATTAAAAAATCATTTCATTTCATTGAATATTTAGATTTAAAGTTAGTCAGCTATTTAAATATTACATCATCCTCTCTTCTAGATTGCTGTGCCCAACGGGGTTCAAAATAGTGTCAATAATCCTACTAATATTATAAACGCCTAAGTTTGTAAGTATGGATGGATGTTTGTTACTCTTTCACGTAAAAACTACTGAATGGATTTGGATGTAATTCGGCATACAGATAGTCTATGACTTGGATTAACACATAGGATACTTTTTATCGCGATATTCACACGGGAACGGGAAACACGCGGGTGAAACCGCGAGCGGCCGCTAGTTTTATATACAACTATGTAACGATTAAATAGAAATTGACTTTGCACCGGATATCAGTGCGCAGCTAATTGCTTCGCATTGACGTCTCTAGTTATAATACCTCAATAGTCTTAGTCATATAGATCTAAACTCATTCCCGATTCTAATTGTATGCTGTAAGCCTTATAGCAATAGCGTACATTTTTATTAGTCGGAGCTGCAAACAGAGCATATTGTCTATTACCAATTCGGAGCATAAACTACAGTGACGTCACAGATGGCGAGATACGTAATAGGTTTGCTTTATTTATGTTTTCCTGGTTGGATGGTGAATCTTCTGTATAATTAAAAAAAACAATTGTCGCATTCGCATGGTCACAACTTGTGATGCGATTTGGCCGTACACTGAGAATGATTTTGCAGATTTTGTTTTTCGTTGTGTTTGTTTCCAACATTTTTAATGAAAAATTGGATATTAGTCCCGCCCCGCGACTTCGTCCGCGTAATACCTAAGGCGTGTCGTGTTCGCTTATTGCATTGTTTAAAAATGCATAATTATTTTCATCTTTTCGCGGAGATTTTCCAAAAAAATCCTAGCAATTACGAACACAACATAAATAATAATTAGCCAAATAAGTGCAGCCGTTCTGAAGTGATGCACGAACATATTACATTCGTGGCAATTAATTTTAAATAAAGATTCTGTCCAAATAAAAGCCTTCCATTCACATCGTAGAGCAAAAGTAGGTCGTGCATTATCGCGAATGCAATAATGTTGATGTTGAGATCGTTATTGGGTATTGCAACATCTAAAATATATTACAAAATACATTTCAAAGTTTACAATCAGGTACGGTATATGTAGGTATATACATACACACATAATCACGGCTATAATCCCCGAAGGGTTAGTCAGAGACTAGGTAATGAGGACCGCAAAGCAGTCCTCTGCCATAGTCCACTTTTCACCAAATATAGACGGCACATTGCTCAGCGTGACAGGTTGTCGTGAAGCGACATTTAAAAAAGAAAAGATGATAAGAAATTAACAAATATTCATAAGACAAAATAAAATTACAAACAAAAGTTAAAAAAAGAGTGAGTGAGGATGGTGAATATGGAGGTGATGATGGTTAAAATGAAGGTTGATGATATAAAAAGTGAAGGGGTAGGTGCAGCTGACGTGGAGGCAGGCGAAGGTGTGGAGGCAAGCGCTGAACTTGGCAGTCGTCGAGGGGCGCAGGCAAGTGAAGACAGGCAGGCGCCGGTAGGCGAAGGCAAGCGAAGGCAAGCAGGCGCCGACAGACAGGCGCCGACAGGCAGGCGCCGACAGACAGGCGCCGGTAGGCGCAGGCAGCCGCAGGTAGGCGCAGGCAGGCGCAGGCGGCAGGCGCCAGCAGGCGCAGGCTGGCGAAGGTGCAGGCAGGCAGGCGCCAGCAGGCGCAGGCAGGCGAAGGTGCAGGCTGACAGGCGAGACAGGCACAGGCAGGCGTAGGCACACGCGATGACTGGAGGCTGTAGTCTTCCAATTCGGAAGCTGGTGTTTGTACTTGAAGACTAGTCCTTCCAATTTGGAAGAGGAAAGTAAGGAGTCTTGACCTTCCAATTCGGAAGCTGGTGATCGTCTCAGTAGACTAATCCTTTTGAATCAAAAGCTAGAGATGTAAAATTAGTCGTCGGCTGAACTTTATAATGAAACCTCGGTTTCTGAGTTCTGCATAAATTTCAAAATAATATTTTTAAAACGCTGAAATCTAGATGGCCAAATGTAAAAAATAAGAATCTAAAAAGTTTGATTGAATTATGTTGATAAGTTGCATAGCAACGAAGCAAAAATAGGTTGTCAGATACGTCAAAACGTAACCAAAACCCAATATTTAGTAAATAGAAAACAATTAAGGTGAGATAAATGTAAATATTACAAGGAAAAACGCATAATAAGATTATCGAAGTGATCCGAAACTTGTGGGATACGTAAAAGTGTCGAAAAATAGTGTCCGAAGTTTCGAGATTTAGATCACGTAAGTAAATGTGTTTAGATAAAGGAATTGCGATGTGTGTAGTGCAGTGTGTAGTTACTAAATCATTATGTATCGTTGCAGAAGCGAGGAAAAATAAAGGCAAATATATATAAGACAAATGTTAAAATATGAGATGGTATGGTAAGTGGTTTCACCACAAGGTGGTGAACCCATCGCCGCTCTATGCTGTTGGAAGTATGTGCAATCTTTAGTCCGTTAGTCGCCTTTTACGACTCCCAAGGGAAGAAAGGGGGTGGTAGTATTCTGTATACCGCTACGCGACACCGTCACATATACAGGGATGATTTTGGACCCACCGCCAAAAGTAAATTTGGGGTAAAAAAGTAATAATAAAATGTTTTCTTAATTACAATTTTTTGCCTGCTTTTTATTATAAGTAGTACTCACCCTCGCGGCCAAAGCAACACGGGCGGCGGCGCGCCGCCGGTTACTCGGTATAATCTTTTATGTTGTTGAAAATATTAACAAAATCATAGAATAAAGTTTTAAAGTGACCAGACTTTCCAAACTGTTGAAAGTAGGTAGGAAGGTGGTTAATCTTTTAGCTTTACGAAATTATTTTGTCGAAAACTAATAAGAAATATTGTTTTTCTATTAAAATGTATGAATTTTTAATGTTTTATTTTTTTAATATTTATTAAATAGCATACCCAAAAAAAATTTTTTTATGTCAATTAAGCCTTATATATATATAGTAAGGTGTGTGCATAATTATGTCTTTTTACAGTTGAAAACAACCGAGATATGAAGTTTTGACACGAAACATACGCGATTTTCCCATAGTGCGGCGGCGCGCTGTTGTGCACGGGGTGAATAACGGTCACGCGCATGCGCTTGATAACCGCGATAGGCCGCGCGCTAGGTGACATTAAATTTAACTTTCTTAGGTAAAAGTTGAAACAAAAAGTAAAAAAAAAATGTTTTTGTTTTCTTATTTGGTTGTAATGCTGCTCTAAGATCACGTAAACAAATATGGCGGGATGTCGAAAATTAACCCTGTATATTATGTCATCATCATCATCATCATCAGCCTATCAACGTCCCACTGCTGGGCACACGCCTCCCACGTGGACAATAGCACGTGGGGATATTGGGCCATAACCCACCACGCTGGCCCAATGCGGGTTGGTGGGTTTTAACGGCTGCCATCTTACGACAGCAACCGGGACCAACGGCTTAACGTGCCTTCCGAGGCACGGAGGAGCTCGAGATGTTTTTAAATTTGGTCACCCGACCCGGCATTGCGAAAGTGGCTTAGCGGTCAAGATCGCAAGCCGAACGCGCTGGCCGCTGCGTCATCGAGCTCCGTGCCATAAAGTGTGGCAGTGCAGTACTTTTGTCGTCCTCATTGCCTAGTCTCTGACTAACCCTTTGGGGATAATAGTCGTGGCGTTCCCCACTGTCAGCAATTGGAGTAGTATTACTTTAATCTTACAATGCAAAGGATAATGACCAAACCAGCCTATTCGATATCTATTGCGTCTTAATCATTCACATATCAAAAGTGTTCTCTTAAGTTATAATGATTACTGTTAAAAAAGGTTTTCTATAGAACGAAGAATCAAGTGATAAATAAATGCTGGACTGAACTGATAGTCATACGATAACAGTTGTCGTAACCTCAAAATACCTAAAAAGTCTTAAGCTAAAAATGAAGATAGCGTCAAACTCCCGCATGATATTGTAATGTATTTTTTTCTATAAAAGCGCTGTGTTACGCTAGCTAGCTAAAAAACTAGCCTAACTCCCATAGTAAAATGGTCATTCTCCTTTCGTATGGGAGTTGAATTTTTTATAGAAAATAAACGTAATACTGATCTTATAGTTGATTTTAGGGCCCCTAGGCTGAAACTAAACCTGCTTAACTTGAGCCATTGTTACTCAAACGTGCTACCAGTCACACCTAAAAAGCAATTCGAAAAAACCGCCCTCCTATATAAAAAAAAAAGTTTTTAAACCAAACTTGTATTCACCGCACGTGCTTATACTCGTATACTTGCGTTAGAGGGGAATCACTCTAAACGTACGCACCAGCACCATACAAGTTTAAAACATATTACAGATTTCCAAGAAAATTTACCAATTTCAAATGTTTGTCCTTCCCACAGTTCAATGTCTCTCGCAATTTGCATTCATGCGTTTGTCTTGATAATATTATTTTTTCTTTAAGTAAAAATAACAAGACTCTAAAGTAACATGTGTATCAGGATCGTAGAAAATGGAATATTGTGGTCTACCCTACATCCTTTGCTTCACATAAGTGAATATGTGTGAATATATTGTGTGTATAATGAGAATAATCTCATAACGTTTTTCATACATGCTCGTCGTTTTAGTATACTATTGACATGACCTTTAACGAGAACGTCACCGATCTGATCTAAGTACGTTCGCCGAGGTCTTCCCCTTCCAACTATCACATTCACTCTCGCCTAATGCACCTTTTTTGTAATTCTTTTAATCGTGTAAGTCGAGTTATCAAGTTCTTCACGCCAGGCACGGATATAATCATGACTATTATATTATCTCCGTAGAAGTTAGTCAGAGACTAGGCAATGAGGACCGCAAAAGCAGTGCAAATGTGCTCAGCGTGACAGGTGGTAAGCCCATCGCCGCTCTAGGCTGTTGAATGCATGTGCAGTCTTTAGTCCGTTAGTCGCCTTTTACGACACCCAAGGGAAGAGGGGGTGGTAGTATTCTTTAACTGCTACGAGACATGGTTTTTTTTAATACTATTGGCTATTAGGTCCGTCAAAATTGTTCTCCGGAATTGAGATAATGGAGATTCACGGATGACAGAAAGAAATCGGATGACGGATATCTGATCTAGTGCGTAAACTATCATAGAAATAGTTGTAAGACTACTTCAGACTTTATTTTCACGGGTTCGGTTTGGATTGGATCAGACTTAGTAAACGCTCTAAGAGTGGATGGTACAAGGCCAATAGTCACAAAGGAGGTTCGTTGCAACTTTCCCATGCAAGTTAGGCCTGGGGCCCAATCTGCTAATTTACGAATGGCCTAATTGAATCGCAATTGGATCGCATTGTTATTGTTTGACACATTTGATATTCATAAATGAGTAAGAGAATACCAAATGTGTCAAACTATTACAATGCGATCCAATTGCGATACAATTATGCCATTCGTAAATTAGCAGACTTGCCCCTGGTTTACATTAGAAAACTCGGTCAGTCGAAAGTCGGATGTCGGAAGTAGGTGTTCATACCTACCGACTGTCCGGATGGTCAGTCGACGGCCCACCTCGCAAGATGGATGACGACAACGAGGTGGTGTTGTGGTGGTTTTTAACAAGATGACGTTAAAGACAGAAAAGAAAAAACTAGGTGCATCCTAATTTGCGCGAAAGATGTAGACTGGGAATATTCGAAACATTAATGGGAGAACTGAGAAGGGACGAAACAAAATTCTTCAATTACGTTCGTATGTCATTATCGTCTTATGATGAACTACTGAGACGACTTCCAATTGACAAAATAGATACAAAATTGAGAGACTGTATCTGTCCAGCACAAAGATTGTCGACACTTTGATCGGAACTTTGCAGTGACAAAACTTCCAAATAAACAGTCGGATCCGGTTTTTTAATCCGATCGGACAGATGGAAACACTTGGTCCAGTTTCCATACAAATTATGAAGCCACTAGAACTTCCGAATCTCGGTCTGATCGTAATGGAAACCGGGCCTTATCGTTTCCGTTAACGGGGCTAATGTTGAATAGATGTGTAGTTGGCACAGCATTTTCGTGTTTCGTGTCGTTAGTTTAAAGAAGGTCATGCAGCTAATTTCACAAAAACAAGGAAATTTCCAAAGTTATAAGAATATCGCATCAATATTATCATATGGTACTCAATAACAATTATTGAGTACCCTATGATAACATTAAATTTATTTAAACAACGTTGTGTTTCGCCGAATCTACTAACCTGTTATCCTTATTATTGCATTACACTATTTACTATCATTACAACCATAAATTTAAAATTAGGTTACTAAAATACGACAGCAGTGCAGGGTAGAGAATTCGATAAAAAATATTGAAGGGTAAAAACCATAAAGTTACTATACCTATGGTAATAAACAGTAAAGAGGACAAATAAGCGCTTAAGACGAGTCCTTTGAAGCGCTTCGTGCGTGATTTATAGGTTTTTTTGCCTATATATCCTTTATAGGATTTAATGAGTTAGCAAGTTCTCTGTAGTACTTCAAAATGAATATTCGCATGTAAAAATTTAAAAAAATGTAAGAAATCATCCGTTTTATACTTTTATTTGGCCTGTTTTCGAGATTTTTTTATAATGAGTAAGGTACATCTAATCGCGTAACAAATAAGCTCATTCGTTAGGCAATATCCTTTAGTATTGTATGTATTTTATATAATTAGTAGTATAGTATTGTATATAATTAGTATGTATTTTTATAGGAGCATAATTTAATAGTAAATATATAAACCATTTGATCTAGCAAAACAGTTTTGCCCGCATTCACCGGTGACTCGCCTTAACATTAGACATCAACGCGTTACGTTAGTATTTAAAAAAAAAATAGTTTTTAAGTGAATATAGGTGATGACCTCTTTGGTCGAGTGGTTTGTACACCGGTTTTCATGATGTCGCCATCTCTGAGGTCCCGGGTTCGATCCCCAATCGGGTCAATTTAAAAAATTATTGTTTTTCTAAATTGTCTCGGGTCGGGGTGTTTCCTATGTATAATAAGTACGTATTCAAGTATTTTAAGTATGTTTATCCGTTGTCTAGTAACTATTTAACGAGTTTTATAACGAAGCTTCTCTTTTGCTAGATAATTGGTGTAAGTTTAGGAAAATTTATTTATTTATTTTATTTATAGGTATTTATTCCTAATTTAATATTTCGAAATGAATTCTATAATATCGTCTCGGTGGCCGTGGCCAAGTGGTCAAGCTCGGCTTGATATCCGGAGGTCCCGGGTTCAATTCCCGGGTCAGGCAAAGTGTGTTTTCGGATTTTCCGATGCTGCGCCCGGGTTTGTGGTCACCACCCCGCATTGGGTAAGCGTAGTGACAAAGCCAACACCCATCTATTGAAGCGATGGCTTGATTTCGATGACCTTTGTCCAGTGGGACAGTATCCTACTAATATTATAAACGTGAAAGTTTGTAAGTATGGATGGATGTTTGTTACTCTTTCACCTAAAAACTACTGAATGGATTTGGATGAAATTCGGCATACAGATAGTTTATAACCTGGATTAACACATAGGATACTTTTTATCCCGACGTTCCCACGGCAACGGGAACCACGCGGGCGAAACCGCAAGCGGCCGCTAGTTATGACTTTAAGTATGTTATTGAGTAGCTATGTTTTTTTCTAGTTCAAAACATAAAAGGATCTCCTCAATAGCTTATCTGAGGTTAAGAAGACGTTTGCGCAATTCGTCGGTAAGCCATAATTAGCAAGCCACTTAACGCTACAGTATTAAGAAACTTCCTCTTTTATAATTGTCAGAATTAAATATTTCCACAAAATGGCCGGTGACGCAAGTAAAAACTCGCTCACACTTACAACGGTAGCAGCGCAGTACTATATCTGCTAGTTTTCTGCTGTTAAACGTTTTAGTGAATGGTTTAGTTTAAGGAATTAATAATCAACCATTTTGCGTGAAATAATACTACCACCACCTCTCTTCCCTTCGGTGTCGTAAAAGGCGACTAACGGACTAAAGACTGCACATATTTCCAACAGCATAGAACGGCGATGGTTTCACCGCCAGTATTTGTAGTTGTATTATATTGCAGTCGCTATTTGATGGTGAAAGTGGACTATGGTAGAGGAGAGGACTGCTTTTGCTGTCCTCATTGCCTAGTCTCTAACGGGTCTGATACTCTAGTTCGAATGACGTTACCTCGATAGTCATTACCTCGATGTCTCTACCTCGACAGTACACTTCACTGATGGCTCGTTACCTCGAAAGGTCAATACCTCGAAGGATCTCTCCCTCGACGGGTTAATCGATGGGTTGTTACCTCGAAAAAATCATACAAAGTACAGTTATAATTCCCATAACTTTTAGAAGTCTCTCTTATTTTTATTGTATATTTTGAGTAACATTTTAATAAAAGAATAAGACAAAAGTGTCTTATGAACTATAGAAATTGCAAATTTATATGCAGAGTGATAATAAACGTTGCCTCTATGATTATATCGATATTCATTTCAATTCACTAGTATTTTTACACCTTTCAGTTAAACACACATTTACTGTACTTTTTATGATTTTTTCGAGGTAACAAACCCATCGATCAAATGTACCATCGAAGAAAAGACCCGTCGAGGGAGAGATCCTTCGAAGTATTGACCTTTCGAGGTAACGAGCCATCGGTGAAGTGTACCGTCGAGGTAGAGACATCGAGGTAATGATTTGCAAGCGTGCTGATTAAGCCCATACACATCATGATTTGATGTCAATGATGGCTTTTGCCTTACAGTGGGA
This sequence comes from Scoparia ambigualis, assembly GCA_963921215.1. Lineage (NCBI taxonomy): Eukaryota > Metazoa > Arthropoda > Insecta > Lepidoptera > Crambidae > Scoparia > Scoparia ambigualis. Next base: position 25,405,881 of record OY992515.1, on the reverse strand, counting down.
CTGATACAAGCTGTACTTTAGGTACTTTGCTTTGCTTTAGCATAGCCGCCGTTTTTGACGACCTCCGTGGTCGAGTGGTTAGTACGCCGGGTCTGGCGTCGCGCCATCTCTGAGGTCCCGGGTTCAATTCCCGGACGGGTCAATTTAGAGAAAAAAAATATTTCTAAGTTGATTTCGAGTCTGGGTGTTTTTTCTATGTTTATGTATATTTGTCCGTTATCTTACCATATTTACGAGTTTCAAAATAATACGCATCTTGGTGTAAAGTCTAGATAATTGATGTGAGCGTGAACAAATTTAATTTTAATTTTACTATATTAATTTTTGGTCAGTTACACAACGTAAGCAGTTGTATATAATATAATACGTAGTCGCCTGCCTTCAATGTGCGTTATCCCGCACTGCTCGCGAGCGCTGTTCTTCCGGTCATAGCTACCAGTATTCCGGCCATTCTATTCTCATACAAGTAATTTTACCTATAATTTTTATCTCTGCTGATATCGGCGGCCGGATACTGGCCATAACTAAGGTTTAATGCTAAGGCCTGTCACTACTAACATTACTTACACTTCACAACACCCTAGGTCTTATTAAATACATAAAAATCATTACCGGTACCGTTATTGCTGCTTTCAGTGTGCGCGAGCCTTATGGAGCAGTGGCATTGTCGCATAAAATGCAAACGTACAATTTTTCATTGTTGACTTAGCAATTATGTGGTTGCTCGTCGCTTGACAAGGACTTCTGACCATTTTTCAGTGGTTCGACATGATAATTTATTATAATAGACTCTGAAGGGATATCCTTCGACATTTAATAGTTAGGTAAGTCCTTCGTTATTTCTTTAATTATTACTACGGGGCATCGCTTGACTTAAATCTCACTAGCAAGCAGCTTTGAAACTACACGTGTCATGCAATTAAGGAACAGTGGCTCTTAACTTATCCAGCCCGCCAAAGTTCATCATCAATGCATATTTTTTTATCATATTCCAATTTTAATTTGACACGAATTTTGCGCTAAAAATACATAAAAATGTTAAAAAAAGAAAGGAGGTGTGTGGCGGCTCATTGAAAGAATATACTAAAACCCCCTCTCTTCCCTTGTGTGTCGTGAAAGAGGACTTACGGACTAAAGACTGAATATACATCCAACAACATAGAGCGGCGATGGGCTCACCCCTATCGAGCTGAGCACATGTGCAGTTATAATTTGGTGAAACGTGGTTTATGGCAGTGGAATGCTTCTGCGGTCCTCATTGCCTAGTCTCTGACTAACTCTTTTGGAATAATAGTCTTAAATCTATGTATGACTGAGGTATTATTTTTCTGCAATCAACCCACGTACCCGCACGGGCCAACGGGGCAGCGTTGTGAGTTATGGCCCAATATCCCCACCTGCTTTGTCCACGTGGGAAGCCCAGCTGTGGGACGTTTATAGGCTGATGATGCTAATGATAATAATTCTATAATTTAATTCTACAATTTGCAATTTTTGTTTAACCCCTTGAGGATCGTAAAACCAGACACAATTGAAAAATCATTGTTTCGCGACCGCCGGCGGTCTTAAGACCCTTGACCTTATTACCAGCGTTAACATCACATTTGGATGAAATTCGGCATACAGATAGTTTATAACCTGGATTAACACATAGGATACTTTTTATCCCGATATTCCCACGGGAACAGGAACCACGCGGATGAAACCGCGAGCGGCCGCTAGTAATATAAATTTGATGATATGGGGTAATAGCACAGATTGGAACAGTGCATTCATAGCACAAAAAAGTGTATAAGGGCCATATATGGAATTCTACCTGATGAGTCATGCAGACCTATATTTTAAAGGTCTGCTGCCTCTCCCATCGCTTTACTTGTACGAGGCTTGCACAACATAAAGATCTTTTTGCAAAAGCATCTGATTTTCAAAATTCCAGAGCACGAAGAGACAAACATAAGCTTGTCACAAGAAATGTACACAAAACATCTAAATATAACAAAAGTTGCCTTGTAATGTGTGTCCGAATATATATAATAAGATTCTTAACAAAATTGAAGAACTGGGTAGTTTTTTGTTTAAAAAAAGATTACTTAAATGGCTGAATGAAAATAACTTTTATCCTGTTAAAGAATTTTTTTAAAGAATTTTCTGTATATTGACATTTATAACAAACTTTTGTTGACAATTGTAAAGTGTAGATACTTAAATTTTTTGACTAAGGGCCGATTTTTCAATTGTCAGATAAAAGTTATTCGGTTGTTAAAGTATTACATAACCATTTTAAAATGTATTCTCAAATCACGTCTTTTCTTTTTTGGCAAGAGACATTTTATTTTGATCGCTTCATACTTTATCAGATGGATACGTTTTATTAAGGGATTAAAAAATCAGCCCTAATTCGAGTAATAATACATTGACATTGCTACTGTAACCTCCCCCCCCCCTCTTCTGATTGCTACACCTAAATCTAAACCTAAATCTAATGCCTTTCACACCTATATGCCTAGCTAGCTTATAATACATACACACATCCTCGCCGCTTTACCTTAACTTAAATTATTATCTAATTCTTAAAACTAATTAACCTAATTTATCTACAATCTAATGGTTGTGTCTGGAGTTTTGTAGAGTGTGTAGCGTTTGTATGAAGATGGAACCTTAGCATAGCTTAATTCTATTTGCAGTGAATTTCAGTCAAGCAATGTAATATTATAATAACTACTATTTTGGCCAGATCGTCTAGTGAACCCTCCGTTGTTAACCGCATTTAAGTAACTCAAGTTCTTTCGTGAAAGTTTAGTAATTGGCTTATCCCTGTGTTAAATTATTTTCTCCTGACCTAATTACCTACCAGTCTATAAATCCTAACATAAATATGTGTAGCCTAGCAATGACTCCGTCTGAACTGTGACCTAAATCCTTCACTGCAGCTGCGGGGAAGATTTGTAACCACTCAAAGGTAATCAGATGATAGCTTAGCTTGTAGGTATTATTATTTATTATCAGTAGCATGATACATAAGAAGCCTGGTGCAATTTATGAGCCCCACCGCCGCTCCATAGCGTACTGTACATCTCATGGTTTAATTACAGTTCCGTCACATTGGCTTTAACTTTAATTATTAGCTTGTGCCTTTAATTCTTTAACTGAGAATTTACATCTCTCCTCAAATTTAATTTCATTTTACATTATGAACTATGTGTTAGCAATTTAAATTCTTATTATTCCACATAAATCAATAGAGTTTATCTCAAGGCTTGCTATCATCCAAATATCCTTTTCACATTAAGAACTTAATTATTCAATGCAATAACTTATATTCAGTTCCGTAAAGGGTGGATAATTTAATCAAACGCCACTTCAGGCGGTGGCTAAAGTAGAATGCTATTAATACAGGTAAAACTACTTTTATTTACTCTTAGTATTTATTATACAGGTCTTATAAAGTTCCAATATAACTACATTGGATTGGCTGCATTGGCAGATTATCACATCTTAAGTTTATTAAAGGATGTTTAATTCATTCAATATCCTTGACTTTAGGAAGTGAACTGAAATAGAAGACTATCATTTGAAGTAAATTACTTTGGGTTACTCTTAGTGTTCATTATACAGATCTTATAAAGTATAAGTACATATCAAGTTTATTGAAAGCTGTTTAATTTATTCAACATCCCTGACTTTTAGGAAGAGAACTAAAGTTAATTATTTTTCCATTAACTTCCACCCTCTGTCTCTCAGACTGAGTGGTTAATTTGATAGACTACTAAATCATAGTCAATATACTTTTAGTAGGTAGTAAATTAGGTAGTTAATTATCCCTGTTAATCATTGAATCAATTACATTTAGAAGTTATCTTTTACTCACTTTAATAGATATAAATTAGACTGTACTAGGTATTAGTCTGATTGATTACATTGTTCCCATCAAATATTTCTATGTTTCATATTATTAGAAGTAAGTACTTACATATCTTAAGAGGTCTATTCGAATGGTATTAGTAGACCATTGTCAGGCTAATTAGCTGGTTGTTATCAATCAATTATTTCTATGTTTCAGATTATTAGAAGCTCATAGCTTGCAATGTCTTCTTTCAACGACTTATCCTAGGTTCTAAACTGGTTTTAGTTGTTCAGTTTGTATCAGCTTATTTTTGCTAACAGGTATAGGATGTAAAATTTTAACACCTTGAAGAGTGTAGCCATGTGAGATCGTATTGCATCCCAGGGAAAGCTAAAAAAATGCCTGTTTGGTCATTTCAGTGTTAGAAATCAAACATCACAGTACGGCTAAGCTTATTTGCTATAACTTTTTAGTATTTTTCTTGTAATAGGAAACCAGTCTAGACTTTTAGGTATTCCAAAGTAATGATGGTACTATATTATCATGCTTCTATTAATTATTTAAAATGAATAATTAATTGGTAACAACTTTAGGGAAACAATTATAATTTTATCGGCCTACGGTAACAGATTACTTGCCCAGCTAGGACCCACATCACTTCATCATAATTTTATTTAGCGCCGTAACTTAATTATCCCTACCTTATTAGTCTGAATTAATAACTAACCATATATATATATCCGCCTACCTATAGACTCCTACAACTTTCCTCACTTGAAAAGGCCTATATTTTGTCGAACTAACAGTCCCTTTTGTGTACCTTGCAAACTAGGCCAAGCCTCATTTAATTTAAATTCGTGGTGTGTGGTGAGAGTCGCATTGCCCCTGAAAGCAACTAACTCCTAAATGTTCTATCAGTCGAGCCAGTATACTCAGTGTGTTATTTTCCTATCACTACACTGTATGTATGGAGGTAGACTCGAGATTGGACTGGGTCATACGGGTCTACCTCCAGCTAAATGGTGTCTGACCTATCTTCAACTTTCACTAGGGAGACAACTGTCTCTCCCCCATTACTCCGTCGAAGATAGTGTATTGTTTAGCGTAATGATGTAAAACGCCGATCTTATTAAATACAATCAAAGATCATCCAGACCGAAGTCTGTTGAAAGGTACATAGGTTTTCGTTGCCACCGTTATGCGTTTCCGCCGATGTACCCCGGAATACTTCATTCCGTTAACGGATTCGAGTTGCGACCGCAATAGTTTACTTTATTAATCACTTTCAATTTCACAAATCTTAATTAATATCGCAGCTCGAATATCACTTAGCGCACTATCAAAGCTCGGACACTATTTTCCCCGTATGAGTAGTACCGCACTCTTAAGTTGGACCGCACCGCCGACGTCCCAAAATTGAATGTCCGCTAATTTTTCCCCCTTTTCCCAAGCATCTTAACTTTCGCGCCACGCGCGCCTAAGATTTGCCCGCGCGAGTCCGCTTTTCTTCCCTTCAACCAATCGCTAGCCGTTTCCCCGATGCCCCCCGCCTTCGCGTCGCGCCACGTGGAGCTATCATCCGACCTCTCTTTCTGTCTTTTTCTCAACCTCTCGCTCGCTCATTGCCGCTTTCGCCGCGCAATTCTAAAATTTTTCCATAATCTAACCAAATCTCGTCAGATAGCCAATGTTACATCTTTGAATATCTAAATGTAGCCTTCTATTAACAATTCCCTCTCAATAATCATCCACTTAAGCCAATAATCCTGTATTTTGTGAAATTATAAAAAGTTCCGTATTCCGACCATAGGTGGCGCCCGCCCGTATGTCTACCGGCTTGCCAACCTACGCCTATGTCACAAGGCCTCACAGAGCAGTCCCCGCGAAATTCAAAATAAAGATAAAGCCCGTTGCCAACCTAACACGAAGCTCAAGTAAATAACTCACGCTAGACGGCGCCTATGTCGCAAGGGACGCACAGAGCAGTCCCCGCGAAATTCAAAATAAAGAAGTCAAACAAGCAACCTTATGCGAAGCTCAAGTAAATAACTCACGCTAGACGGCGCCTATGTCGCAAGGAGCACACAGAGCAGTCCCCGCGAAATTCAAACTAAAGATAAAGCGCTAGACCACTGACCATTATTCTGAACTAGTTTATTATTCCCTTTTCATGCTTATTATTAATGGTGCTACGCATTAATATTTATTTTAGTGCTACTCCCATGCATTCCTTACTAACGGACGGATACCATTCATTCTGTACCGTTACACTACATTTGGCATGCTATTTTGATAGTGAGACATGAGCACTTTTGTTCGTTTTTATGTAACCACCATTTTATACCGTGTTTCTTGCGTTTATATATATGTATATATAAATGTTTCCAATTACAGACACCGTCAGCCAGTGTGTATGGGGCGTATTACTGCTGTCCATTTCCATTGGTGGCTTCATCTTCACTCCCCTTGACTTCATGCTGTGGGAGAAACTCAACATGAGACCTGGTAAGTACATAACATACATACATACATAACCATATCATTTGACGACCTCCGTGGTAAAGTGGTTAGCGTGTTTCTATTTTCTATATATACATAAACATAGAAAAACACCCAGAGCCGAAATCAAATCAGAAAAACAGTTTTATCTAAATTGACCCGACCGGGAATTGAAGCCGGGACCTCAGAGATGGTGCAGCGCCAGACCTAGCGCGCTAACCACTCGACCACGGAGGTCGTCAATAAGCCGCCACCACTCATCCCTGCCACTCTTTCCTGACTCTACAAAAAACACTTAGAAAGCGGCGCCGTTAGACACAAATAAAAATTCCATTCATTAAGTACTGGACATTTATTTATGTATTTTTTTGCAATACCGAGTCACGCGGATAAAAATATAACATTTGCACGACGACGTGGGAATTGAACCCGGGACCTTAGCATACATGTAAGTGACAAGGCATACGGTTAACAGTTTTTAAATGGCATTAAACTACTTTGTGGCACAAAATTGTCGTTGTAGGCTTTAATGATGTGTTATTAACAGTTGTTAGAGGTCGAACGCTCGTCCCGTCCGGTTAGCGGCGAAACAGAAGCGGAAGCGATTTCCAGCCCTCCTAGACAAGTGACTGACTGACTGACTGACTCCATGTCGATTCTATTAGCGTTGTTAATAGTAAATTGGTAAACAAGATCACAGATACTTGGCGAATGCTCATTGCTTACTCTATTCAGAGTAAAGAATAAACAATGTATAAGCCACATATTTATTGCATTACATTTTCTCTCCTGTATTAAAACATGCGCCCTGCTAGGGCACCGCAACGCAACATTGTGTGATACAATTAATTTTATTTAATTAAATAAACTGCTTGCATATTGAATTAAATAAAATTTATCAGCAAGCAATTTAATTACATGATAGGCAGGCAATCTATGTGCAGGTAAAACTACTTTAATTAATTGCCTAGTGGCCACAACACTAATCAAAAAAGCTGCTATGCTCTGCTTTTTGTGCATTTACAATAATATAAATACAAGTTACGCCTCAAAAATGTCTAAACATGTCTCTTTAGTGTACAACAGAGCGATCCACTCATAGGGGGCAGAAACGCTACCGCTCATGTGTTAGCACGTGTGCGAGCAGTTTTGGCATGCCACCTGTCGCCGAACCAAGTTCACGACCTGACTGTGTCATGGCCACCATTGTTTACTGTTTGACGCGATGCACTGTTTTTATTATTATGCTAAGTAATTAAAACTAATTAGTGTGTTGACAATTTACGCAATGTCCCACCCTTACTACTACGCGTGGGTCATACATACAGTCACAATTATATTATCCTCAAAGGGTAAGTCAGAGTCTAGGCAATGAGGACCGCAGAAGCAGCTAGTACACTGCCAATAGTCCACGGCACACCAAATTACAACTGCACACGTGCTCAGAGTGATAGGTGGTGAGCCGGGCTCACTGAGCCCATCGCCGCTCTATGCTGTTACATGTATGTGCAGTCTATAGTCCGTTAGTCGCCTTTTACTACACCCAAGGGAAGAGAGGGGGTGTTAGTATTCTTT